>CM067298.1:29789440-30148556 GCA_034231615.1 Meghimatium bilineatum
ACATCCACGCACTTGAATTTTTTAAGCATTCGCTCTCACACTGGTTCTATCTTGCAGCAGACTAGTGCTCCTACCAAATTTCCAGCGGGATGTAGACCAGAGTTCGTAGATGCATTGTCGTTGGTTTATTTGCGTCAATGTCCTGATACATCATTCTGGCGGCGGTAATTAATACGTTTATTGTTTTTAATATATCCACTGAACGAAGTCAGTCGTCCGTAGCCATATTACTAGTGGGTCACCCCATACGTAGCTTTGTAACTGATTCACTTGCTCAAGCTGAAAGCTAATAACGAGTTAATTGCTTGACCTTTTTACCGTTGTCTGTGTCGCTATGGCCATAGCCAAGGACGCCCGCGAAGTACATGTAAATTAGTATAATTTCAACCTGCTGCTGAGAAAATAGTTGCTATCACGAACGCTTCATGTTTACAGATTCATATCAGATATATGCGGTGAGTGGGGTGCACAGGCTGCTACATTGCTCTCGGCGGACCCAGTGTTAGCTGATGAAAAAGATCCCAAAAGTACCTCATCGTATTGCACCTTGGAAACAGAAGTATGAGGCTCGTCCTGCTTCTGGCAAACACTTTTGGGATCGTGTCCGGGAATGTGAAGGCTGCAGATGGAATGATATTTGATTGAAAAAGACAAGTAATATCTCCTCTGTGCCAAAACAAAGAAACGGTCGACACACAGTGACGCAGCTCTGTCCGGCTCGAGCATTGGAGGAGCGACCAAGTAAATTATCTCGAAATGGCCAGATATCACAGCGAATAGGAGTCCAAATGACAACGTATTGGGTACAATAAGAGTGCAGCACAGCGCCAAAGGGCAACGCTACGTGCAAACGGAAAGGAAAAACGTCAAAAGGAAATCGAAACTTCAGTACTGTTCAGTTCGAGAACGTACTTTTAGTTCCTGGTGTTCCTAACAGAACAGGCCTAACTCCTACAGTCTATACTTTCCTATACCGGAACCATACTCGCGGAGATTTATTCTGCTCGAGAACAAGCTTCGAGGCCGACGTGCTTCTACTCAAGACTTGGACGTTCACGATATCTGTGAATGACACCTCGGCTAAGAAGGCGAACGAACCCGAATCCAACTCTACCATCGACGCTCTCCTATACCATAATCATGCTCGCAAAGGGAAAAGGTTCGTGTAACCGATTGTTACATGCACAATACCTCTAATTACACAGACGAGTTCACTGGCAGCGGAACAACTCATGCAAGATAAGCGTAGTCGACCTAAGCCTAAATCCTTTACTACCGTCCCCACGGAGACTGCCACCAGGACATGTTTTAGCCTGAAAAGTCCAAGGACACTGGGTGATAAACCGTCATGGGGTAGAGTCGATATACACTCTCCATCTGGCGACAAATAGGAATGCTGTCACAGGCTAGGGAAACCTACTATTAAAGGCATAGCGAGAACGGATGTGCTGGGTTTCGGATGTCCAGACTAGAGAATGTTAAGCTAACCATGGTGCAAATAGCACAGCTATGCTGTTGGACTAGCAGCACAACGTACTTCACATTCCCCGGCGGAAATCACACGAACTTTCGTGTTGGTTATCAGAGAGCAGATGCAGAAAAAGAAGATGCTGAATACGGTGTGTAGTGGCAAATTCAGTCAAATAGAAAGAAAAAAAACAGAAGACGGTAGACGGGGTTTAAACCAGGTCCGTTCATCTGGCACCTTTTCGCCTCGCAAATTGAGTCGACACGTTTATATTATTCAATTATATTATATATCGGGAAAGCATTTGACAAGATTTGGAGACTTAAAGAAATTGCTAAATTTCAAGGTAACTTAAGAATGTACAAATGGGTAAAAGCATATCTGCATAACAGAAGAGCCAGGGCACAATTGAGCAAGAAAGTCCTACTGCGTCATGGAGTCCCCCAGGGAGGAGTCCTGTCACCCACACTTTTCTTGGTTTACATCAATGACCTAGTTACCGAACTACCACATGAGATCAAAGTGACAATGTATGCTGATGACCTGGTGATTTGGTGCACGGAAAAAAACATGTGACAATGGCTATGTCACTAATGGCTTCAGAGTCCAGTTCATCAAACATAATTATTTTTCAATGGCTAGCAAAATGTATCACCAAAATATTAAAACTTTGAACTGTCAGAAAAAAGGAAGATCATTTCTTCACAGGACATGCTCGCTGTCAGACGAGAAAGTAGCACTCTGACCAGTACACCACTGGCAGTCAGTCAGATTTAAGTGTTATTTTGTTGCTGGTTGTATTTCAAAACTGATGAGAGTAGTGATGCTTTTAATCATTACAATTGTAGGTTAGTGTTAATGGATGAAGCTGAGATAATCGTTGTTGATTTAACATTTTCAGTATCTTCCTGTGTGAAAATTGTAGGAAAGATTTGTGTTTTAAAATATGTTTAATAGGTTTTATACAGAATACAACAGAGCAAATCGACGTTCCGATCAAAAAGTCTTTATCAAGACAAAGACAACAAACAAAGAAACGTAAATAGTATCTCCTCAAGGGATGAGGCGGAAGATACTTACCTAAACAATGGTCATTGTTTCGTTTTCATGTGTCATATTACCTTTTTGATGACAAATTTGATGACCTTTGTTGTGGAAAATCGCTAAATCGGGAGGGGATGGGTTTGCTTTATTGCTCGCCTTATGACCAAGTCTAGTATTAAAAGTCATGTCCAGTTTTGCTAGGAGAAGTGAGGGGGATTTAACACCCCCCCCCCCCAATTCCACGCCCCCCCCCCCCCAATACCCTATCTTAAGATAGCACCAATATATGCTGGAATTATATGATTACACGTAATCCCCTCGTATATCGGTGATTGTCTCTATTTTAATAAAGACCATTGGTCAAAACGTTGATTTGTTTTGTTGTACGCTCTCTGTAAAACCTATATGGTATACGACGTGCATTCAGTCCGATTTAATTTAATTCATTAAATTATTGAAAGAAATCGAGGACATTTTGTATGTTCTTGTTTATTTCAAATCTGAACAAGATGGAAGATATTGGTTGAGGACCTATTTTCAGCGGGAAGGAAATGTGAATAGATGAAGAAAGATGTAAACCAAACATTGTAGCAACCTGAAAATAAATTTGAAAATATTTGTAAATGAAATCGGCTGCCGCCATTAATAAGCTCACAATCTAGCTCATCGATCTGGCGAGAAAGCTTGCTACCAAACGTGTCCGTGTGCCAGGTGAACCAGATGTTAGAAACTAGGTGCATGAGTGCACATAAAAATATGTTCGTTGACGACTCGGCGTATGTGTTGAGTGTATAGTGATGATTGACAACAATCACTGGCCTGATGATGCTAAATACCAAGTACATACATTTGGGGAGGAGTGGTGGGTGAGTTCAACATTCACCCTCCTTATGTTCAACACACACCCTACTAAGGAATCACAGCACAACTTTTAGAGTTAAGAACTTACCCAAAAGGCTGATACCCCCCCCCCCCCATTCTTTTTAAACAAGTTTTTTTTAAATCATCAAAAATCTCATGGTTGCTGATCCAGCGGTCCATGCTCTTTGACCCAATGCCATTGTGTGATATGCATGTGTTATCAAAAATCTCATAAAGAAGAGGAAATTGCAATGAAAATAGGCGAATGACTCATTTTCTTTAAAGTAAACCACACCCCCCCCTTCTGAAGACGTATCTACGATTGTGGCAGTGTTTGCCAACCTTTTTTTTTTACCATGCCCCATCTAAGTCATTATATACATATTTTTGTTATATATTACATGACGTCAAGTGAGCACAGATAAATGTCATTGCATGAGATCAACACAGAAGACAATTCTTGAGGACGGCTTCATAAATACGAGGCAAATACATTTTCCAGCGATATTCTTGAAAAATAGTTCAATTACGAAACATCCCTGGCAACGCTTCTTGATAACCGATTGTTTTTATATAGTCTTAGCATATCCTTATATATATATATATATGATACATCTAGATGACCGTGGTTAGGGTCTTGATGACCTTGACACTGACTGTGCCATCTATATCTTGCTCGTGACCATCGTCTTTTAAGACATATCGGCTAAATTTCGAATCATTCTTCCAACATTGCCGCATTTCGCTTTTCCCATGATTTTCATTTGCTGTCGGCACAAAATGACTAATGAAAATGACGAGAAAACGTTAAATGCAACACTTTATAATAATGACCCGTGGTGCTAAGGGTACCGCATTGCTCTCTGCGGACCTAGGGTTAGCCGATAATCAAGATCTCAAAAGTACCACCTTACGGTGCACTATGGAAACAGAAGTAGGCATATACGGCAATAGTTTCCTCTGGCAAAAACTTTTGGGATCGTGTCCGGAAATGTGGAGGCTGCAGATAGAATGAGAATTGACTGCAAAAGACAAGCAATGTCTCCGACACCTCTGAGCCAATACATACAATTTCACGGTCGACACACAGTAACACAGCTCAGTCCGATTAGAGCATTGGACCAATTCAATTGTCTCGAAATGAGTAGATATCACGACAAATAGATAATAACAATAGAGTCCAAAATCTCGAGTACAATAAGAGTGCAGTACAGCTCCAGAGGGCAGCGCAACGTGCAAACGGAACAGGAAAACGTTAAAAGGAAACCAGAACTAAAGTGATGTTCAGCTTGAGAATGTACTTGGTCAGCTTGAGTCCCCGGTATTTCCTAACAGACCTGACCTAACTCCGCAGTCGATGCTTTTATATACCGAAATCATGCTAGCTGAGTGTTTTGTTGAGCTCAAGAACAAGTTTTCAGGCCTCGGTGCTCCTCGAAATGTGTAGACTTTGACTTGGACGAGCGGTTCATGTCGGGGAATGGCATCTGCGCAAAGAGGGGGAACGAACCCGGGCCCACCTCTACCGTCGATGCTTTCTTATACCGGAATCATGCTCGCGGATAGAATAGGTTCAGTATCCGATGGGCACACTACGTATAATTTCTCGAGATGAATTCACTGGCAGCGGAACACCTCGTGCAAGATAGGCGTAGTCGACCCAATTAAATACTAAATCCATGACTACCGTCTCCAGGACACAGTCACCCAGGGGCAGGTTTTGGCCTGAAAATTCCAAGGGCGCAGTGGGTGATAACCCGTCACGGGGTAGAGTCGATACACATTCGCTGCCTGAGGACAAATAGGAAGGATGTCGCATGCTAGGGAACCCACTACCAGAATTAAAGGCATGACGAAAACGGATATGTTGGGCTTTGGATGTCCGGGTCTCAGATATACTCGGCCAACCAAGGTGCAAATAATACAACTCTGCTGTGGAACTAACAGCATAGCGTACTTCACGCTGCCCGGCGGGAATCACACGAATCCTCATGATGGTTATTAGAGAGCGAACGCAGAAAGAAGAAGAATGATGACCCGATGAGCCACCAGGACTGTATAATTGACGAAGTATATATATATTATATATATAATATATATATATCTATATATACATATATATATATATATATATATATATATATATATATATATATATATATATATATATATATATATATATATATATATATATATATATATATATATATATATATATATATATATATAAGGTTAGGGTACGGCTATATAGATATAGACACTTGTCAAGAAGCGTTGTAGGATGTCCACCGTGAACGATTTCTCAGGGGCATAACGAGCTCTAACATGGATGAACCTCGTATAGAAAACGCCTTCTCTAAAATAATCTTGCTTACAGATCTCCAGTAGTGTCACTTTTACATGTGTTTATCCGTTTTGGCTTCAGAAGAGGGGTTAGCTGCACGGACGCCTTGTTCACGCTGAGACTAATGAGTGAGAGAGCGATAGAATACAACAAAGAACTAAACGCAATATGTATAGATCAAGATAAGGCGTTTGATAGAGTCAACAGGGACAAACTATGGGAAACTCTGAAAATGTATTGTATCAAAGGACAACTGCTAGAAAGTATAAGATTTTTGACTATCGTTAGTATGCCGCCTGATCGTTCCTGTCAACTCTAAAGCATTGGTACCCTCGTATTTTGAAAGTTATTTTTATGTGTGTTGAGATGGGTTTCCAGTATGCAACAAATACTAATCTCTTTCTGGTGCAAGGTGTTTTCTAGTTCGTTTTTTTTTTAAATTTTTAACCTCCCTCTGCATTCCAGTGTATAATATTTAGAGGGGTTTTCGTGCTGTCTGTTTGGCCAGTATATTTCTTCTTCTTCCTCCTGGCTCCACGAGGTAGACTAGAAGGACCTCCGGTAGCTGGGGGTGGATTCTGTCGAGGTTCAGAATCCGGCACTGTTCCTGCCTGGGAGAACTTCCCAGGGCAAGTACCATGCTGATTTTTTTTTTTTTTGTCGTGCAGATATGTCAACTATTCGGGTTGCATGGTTGCTGGTGCGCCTCTCGGTCTGGCATATCTGACTTCAGCACCTGTGCTTGCTTGGGCAGGACTATGGCCCTGCTCGATATTGGGTTGGCCCGACCAATCTTAGCTTCCAGCCTCTGTTGGCTGGACTAAGCCCCAATCTCCATGTCAAGGAGCTGGCGTCGATGTATGATGTAGCCTATGTATGCTGTCGTGTGGATTTGGTTGAGATATGTCTATGTATAACGCTCTTCCTTTTGAGCCAGTGGCCCTGCGGTCCATCAATTGGTTGTTTACAGTTACTGCGGATTATGTGTTGTGCCGTTGTAAGGTTGGTAATAATTCCTGGTTTGGGCAGCTATTTTTAGTAGAAACCGACACGTTTTGTGACGCAGTAGTATGATCTTTTTAGACGCAAACTGTCATTGGATACTAAAGCGAGATAAGAAGTACCCATGTACTTGCATGTTTCTGTTCTGATATGCAAAGTGACCAGGTCATTGGCTTTGTCAGCGATTGTTTCATGTAATTATTTCTAAGCATTGGCGCTGCATCCTAAGATCGAATGAACAATTCTATACTTAATAGGGACATCGTAAAAGCGAAGAGTCAGACGGATACTTTAGAGCTTTGGTAAAGATAACCTACTGAGCATTGCGTGTTCTTCGTGTGCGCATCCAGTTTCAAATTTCGCAATGTGACCTAAATGTACTTAAACAGAAACGCTTAAGCATCGCATGTAACTCGATATTTCTTCTTCTTCAGCGTTCATTCTCAAACTCCTGCTGGATCTCCCTTGTAGCATGACCATGGTCCTACTAGATTTCCAGCAGGATGTAGTCCAGAGAATGGAAATGCGTTGTGTCACCGTTTTATTTGCGCCAATGGCCCGACACATCCGTCTTCGGCGGATAACCAGATATGAAGCGAATAATTATCAACACAAATATCTAGAAATACTTATCACAGAAGATATTATGGTATTCCATACATCCATGACTATTTGACAGTTTTCTTCTCTCTCATTCAATGTTTATTGCGTATTACTATTGTTGTATTCTGAAGACGCCTTTCGGCACGATTATCTTTTCCTTCCTGTTGCGTTTAGGTCACAGGTTCGTTCTCACTACCTGCTGCATAACATGTTGTATACCTGAGAAAATGAGTTATGTTATTGTTTACAGCTTGAATACGATATCTACACCTTTCGAATCATACATTTGGTTTTAGTATGGGTCCCTTTCATCCTTTATGTGATGAGACAGCTAAACTAAAATTAAAGCCGATCACTATTGTGGGATCCTGCAGACATCTTTGCACAAGGTTAATTTATCTAAGTAGTGAACCCACCATTACCAGAACAATTGCAATTTTGTACTTCACGACTTTTTTACACTTTTTATTCTGTACTCAACATCACGAACTTGTTTTGTTTTCACTTCTTATTCTGTACTCAACATCACGAACTTGTATTTACTACCTATTTTGTACTGAGGGCCGTAAAATATGGAAGGAAAGGGTGTGGTTGTAAAGTGCAAGTACCCACTATTGCTCGTGTAAATAAATATTTAACTCTGGTTACAGAAAAAGTAGTAAATAAAAAAAGGCATCACATTTCGCTAAACTATCTCCATCGAACACAACCGTGCTCCTATGTATATACACGAATATTATTTTTAATGATCTTCAGCAACATTAAATGAGTTATATACCTAGCTGTTTTGAGTAACACATCTACATAGAATCAATGTTTCGACCAAAAGTACTTTATCAAGATAGAAATAACGAAAAGCAGAATTTAAGAACAAAGTCGACCGAAGACCACATGGAGTTTTGTGATGGAAACTGATAGATATTCAAAATAAGGTATATAAATAAACATGATGAAACTAGAATATATACAAGTAAATTGGAACCTCGAGAACACAGATGAAGAGGACAATACAGGACAGAGATCGATAATTGCATGCTGGAAGCTCCTGTTCCGCGGAGAACTGATATGAAATAGATATACAGGTAGACGGGTACAATGGTGAATGAGTGGACATATATATAGATAGAGCTATTAGGTAGGTAGGTAATAGAGTATGTAAATACTGTCTCCCACATATACAAATGTGGATGTAACTGCATTCTTGATTAGAAACTAGCATCACAGCACGTGGAGCATTCCCATAAGTGATCCGCTCTCCGTTCCAGCAGCCATTCCAGTGTATGTAGACTCAGAGTTCTGGTCCGGTGTTTATTGCGTGATCTTAGGAGCCTTTCAAAAAAATTATATTTCCTTCCCTCCCTTCTAGATACACCCATTTCTAACATTCTCTGTATGTGTACGTTCTCAGTCTCATTTACATCATCTTCATCTTGAAATGAATGTATTACTGCCTTGATCAAGTCTGCTTTATCTCTTCTCAGCATTGTGTCGTCTATCGTCACATTGATTGCCAATACGTCGGCTCTCTTGTTTCCTCTGACCCCAGCATGGCCAGCATGACCAGCATAATCCAGGTAATGCTCAGGACAATTGAGTTGTTCAATAAGTCCCACCATTCTTTTCTCAGCATGAACTTTTCTATCTTGCGCAGCATGCTTTGAGAGTCTGTGAGTATTACCGAGTGTGTTGATGTATCAGCTATCAACCAATCAAGTCCTGCTGTAACACCCTCTATCTCCATCCTCATGATCTATGTGACAGCAGAGTATACTGAAGATTTCTCAACCAATTTCACGTCGTTTCTGTAGGCAACAAAACCCTAACCACTTGTATTTGTATTTCTGTTAACTGAGCTATCTGTGTATATAATTATGTCTTGTGGTTTCGAGTGTAGCTGAGCCAGGTTACAGTGCATGTAACTATATACACCTGTTTAAACAATATCAGAACTGTATGGAGGAAAGCTCATCATATCTACCATATGAATTACCAGCATTGATTGGCTGAGTACCTGTTTAACTCTTAATTATTGATTCCTATTATCTATCAAATGCCGCCGAATTAGAATGTGTCGGGCTACTGGTGAAAATAAAACGGTGGCGCAAAGATGTTCGTTCTCTTGATTACATCCTGGTGAAAATTTATTAGGGACATTGTCTTGCTACAAGATAGATTCAGCGAGAGTTTGAGAAGTAACACTAACAATCACTGCTGAACTATATCAATACGACTGTTGTGAAATAAATGCAATCTGGTATTTGTGTTCATGTTATTTTACAGGCTGTGATATCGATATGTCCACACGATTGCTCAAATATCATATAGTGTGTATATTCATGATATATTAGTTATTCATAAAATTTTGTTTTGATAATTTATGCAGTTTGCAATTGTAGCTTGTGTTCTGTGTGCACTAACTTCGTGACCTATCGACGATAAAAATAACAAACTACGTCACTGCGAGAAGTATAAATAACCAAATGGCCAGAGGGTGTCCGACAAAGTGGATGGTGCCGCAGTAACCTAATGAACAAATAGTAATGCAAAATGATGTAAAAAGGTTACTAAAACACTTACCTAGCCTATTAATAAAAAATATATTAAAGAAAAAAAACATACAATAAAACTAAACAGGACAATTCTCAACGTATCGGCTCAAATTGAACCTTTTTCAAGAGACAAACAACAGAAAACGACAAAATAAAAAAATAAATAGATGTCTATATTTCATCAAGCCCTCGTCTCCATAATAGCGCAGGGATGGCAACGCATCTAGTCAAAGTGAAAATGCGTGCATTCATTATAAACAAACCGAAAGTGGGAAATTAGAGACACTATAGATGAGTGCAAGAATAATAAAAGAAAAAGATAAGAAAAATACCCCTTTTGTCACTCTATCAGACAGGCAGGTTTTAAGAACATAGTCACAACAGGCACGACTGAAGGGAACAGAGACAGATGGGGACGTGAGAAAATATTCATGTGACAACCTAGCAAGGCTTGGAAACAACGATCCCGCTGTCTTTGAAACAGGCTTGGAAACAACGATCACTTTGTACCTGATCGTTGTTTCCAAGCCTTGCTAGGTTGTCACATGAATATTTTCTCACGTCCCCATCTGTCTCTGTTCCCTTCAGTCGTGCCTGTTGTGACTATGTTCTTAAAACCTGCCTGTCTGATAGAGTGACAAAAGGGGTATTTTTCTTATCTTTTTCTTTTATTATTCTTGCACTCATCTATAGTGTCTCTAATTTCCCACTTTCGGTTTGTTTATAATGAATGCACGCATTTTCACTTTGACTAGATGCGTTGCCATCCCTGCGCTATTATGGAGACGAGGGCTTGATGAAATATAGACATCTATTTATTTTTTTATTTTGTCGTTTTCTGTTGTTTGTCTCTTGAAAAAGGTTCAATTTGAGCCGATACGTTGAGAATTGTCCTGTTTAGTTTTATTGTATGTTTTTTTTCTTTAATATATTTTTTATTAATAGGCTAGGTAAGTGTTTTAGTAACCTTTTTACATCATTTTGCATCACTGCGAGAAGCTAGTTCGAGCATTTCATTGGTTGGCAACACGAGTATTCGGTAAGTGACCAATAGAAACCTTTTATTAGCCTTTGACATGGCGCAAATGTACATATAAGACGATTTTTAGTGTCCAAAGGTCATGCCAAACTTTCTATTTGAAGTATAAATAACCAAATGGTCAGAGGGTGTCCGACAAAGTGGATGGTGCTGCAGTAACCTAATGAACAAATAGTAACGCAAAATGAGGTAAACAGGTTACTATTTCTATTTGAAGCCATGTTTATCGTCACATTAACTAGTCACAACAACTGGCCCGAATTGTATCGTCTGTTATCAAAAGCGTGTTACGCCAAATATTGTAATCACCATTATATATTTTTCACGTTTTTTCCACTATTTTTTTCCCACCGTTCATTCTTAAACTTTAGTTGGCTAGAAGGATGTATACCTACTCCGGACAAATGAATATGTTAGTTAGCAGGATGTATGCCTACTTCGGACAAATGAATATGTTGATTAGCAGGATGCATGCCTACTCCGGATAAATGAATATGTTGTATCGTGAATTGTATGCTTCCTTTTCTGGCCCAGGCAATATATGGGCCTGAGGATGATCTGACAACTAATTCAACCAACAAATTTTAATATTGCATCCATTAACATAACCATTACATTCTTTGTTTTTTTTTCTACAAACGTCAGGTCTGATAGTGTCACTTTTGAACGCGTGAGGTCTTAATTCCTTGTGTGATCTATTGTTTTATTTAGAAAATAGACAACAGATATAGGCCTATATGATGATATCACATTCAGTCTATGACATCGACTCCCTTGGGTAGCAGAGTTGCAAATATATCTCGAATTTGTTGCATAGAAAAATGATATATATGATGATACCACATTCCCTACGACCTCGACATGACATGGTTGAAAATTGCAGCTTGATAATGCCGTCTGTCATTTTTTTTTTTCAATTGTCAGACACCGGAAAATCTTCACTAATCAGATTTTGTCATGTACCCTCTGACATATCTTCGTCAACTGTGCAATCATGAGGGCTTATTTGGGTCACCTTCTAAAGTGACACAATTTGACTTAGGGCTTATTCGTGATTTTAATGTCATAGTTTACACAAATGCTGAGATATCGGCGCCTTTCGGTCTGAAGCATCGGACTTCAGCATGGCTTTGGTCACATCCCATATGGGATGGGATAGCCAACTCCATCTCATAGCCTCCTTAGTCGCCTCTTACTACATGCTTGGAAGGTAAACCCTGCTTCTATTCTTCACTCCCTTCTCACATAGGGCCTATATTATACTTATTTGCTAATAGAAGACCATGTCTTTTAAAATGACTTATGTGACTGTTCAGTGATTTTATTGACTGTCACATAAAGTATGAACCAATTAAAATCACGGGAATAGTAACATGAATCATTAAGAATGTTTCTCATTAGCCAGTAGGTCTCGTAATGTAGACGAACTTGGTCACACTCCCATTTACTGCATGCCTAAGTCGTAAACTATTGTAGCGAGTACCTAGATTAATTCATATTAAAAACCAACACAAACCAAAAATTTCACTTGTGACCGCAGGGCTACATCTCTTTTTATAAACACAGATACAACATTCCACATGCCGATACAACATTCCACATGCCGATACAACATTCCACATGCCGATACAACATTCCACATGCCGATACAACATTCCACATGCCGATACAACATGCCGATACAACATTCCACATGCCGATACAACATACGAGTAGGAGGCTTGTGTTAATTTTTTCAAATCTTGAATCAGGGACGTAGAATCATGTTGGAAGTATAAAAACAACGGAAATGTTGGTTGTTATGTAGGGTATGTTATACATGGTATGTTATACATACCTGTGAACACATATATGTGCACATACGGTGTTTTATGTGCATATGTAATATGAACATGTTGCAGAATTTATTCCAACATTTTATCTAACGGCAGGTGTTAAGTTTCAAGTTTCTTAAAATAACCTGTGCACTGTTGTTGTGATCCAGAGAGATGAGGGGCCTACATCGGAAAATCTGGCTTAAATCTTAAAATAGCAACAACGGTAGAAGGTCACGATGAGTGTAAACGTCGGTCAAGATAAAGAGGTCACTGAACAGGGACATTTCGATGTGTTGTTGACTATATATAGTTCAAAGCTTATAAGTGATCTGTTATGTCTTCTACCTGGCGTACCATATCAGCAGTTTTTACCCTAGACCTGCTTGATTATGTCTAAAAATTTAGCAGAAATGGAATGGAAAAAAACTACGCGATTTGTTACACATTTTATAAAAATGTTTCACATTCAAATAATTTAATTGGTGTATAAAAATATATTGTTGACGTTAACTTTTCTCAAACATCTTACCCCCTTATCTATCTGCACAACACTTTTTTCAGAACCCCCTCCACCCCCCTTAATTGCTGTTGTAATTTATGGACAACCAATTAGTCCCCATTTATAACATTTTTGATATGATCAATGAGCCTCCCTTTACTCCTTAATGCTGTGTTGCTAAAAGTCAATATTTTGGAGGGCGTAGAAGAATGATGGTCAAACAGAAGAGGACCTGTACTGTCAACAGAAGTGTAATGGCGGATACAATCAGGGAGAGATCGGAGCAACTACGGAAGATCGGAACACACAGCAGTGATGAGTTTTAAAGTTATTTATAATCCCTTTTTTACTCCCCATTTTTGATGTTTAAAAAAGTAATAGTTAATCATCGGATCATAATCACTACAAACTGGACACTTCGTAGTTGCTCCGATCTCTACCTGATTGCGTCCTCCATTACACTTCTGCTGACAGTACCGGTCCTCTGCTTTTTGACCAGCATTCTTCTGCGCCCTCCAAAATGTTGACTTTTAGCAGCACAGCATCTACAAAAAAGTAGTAGGTTTTCTCTACAGACAGCCGATGTTTTGAAGGGTTAACTAACACCTTATTTATCATTCAAAAAGCTGTATTTTAGTCCCCCCCCCCTTCCATCCTACCAAGTTCAATATTTCCTTCGTGGTCTCCTTAAAGCCCCATGTACACCATGGGATCACTGACCTGCACTACAGAATAACCCTTCCTGGCATGTACTTTTTATCAATGATTCTCAACCTTTTTTTACCCGAGGCTGCTTTTTAATAAATATTTTCTTCTATGAAAATATTGTCCAGGTCCGAGTCTTTTGGACCCGTTTTGGAGCAATGCATGTTCTCGAGCTGAACGACTTTGTACCTGATCCATCAGGCACTGAACCCTTTCTCTCTGTGAGCATGTCTCTGGTATAGGAAAGCTTGACAGTAGATTTGGGCCAGGGCTGCCATCGTTGTCCCGTTTGTGCCTGAGTCCATCGGGTACGGAACCCTTTCTCTCCGTGAGCATGTTTCCGATGTAGGAGACTCTATCACACCCTCTCGGTTATGTGAAAGCTGCACTGCTTCTTCCAGTGTCATATTCAAAGTCCTCAATATCGTATGTCCGTCGACATCTTGGGCTGCCTTTTTTTCTCTTTCCTGAAATCTTCCTCTTCATTGGTGATATTTCTAACCAATCTTTAAAGGTACTGTAAGCTGAGTTGTTATCCACTGTTATACAATATGGTTTTCCTATAAGTGATCAGATTAATCTCAGTGGCTGACCAGAAACTGCCTGGCTAGCGTCTCCTGTCGCATTTGCTCAGTAGTGATTTCAACATTCCTCGACATTCCCAGAGAATGAGCCTTGGTACTCTAATTTCTTGTCACTGAGAGTAGTTATTTATTTAAAACCAAAAATACCGAGTGAACTCAAAACACATGTCTGCTGGTCAGCGGGAGTGTGATTAAACACAACTCCCCACCCCCAATTGAAGCTGCACAACTCCCCACCCCCTTGAAGTGGTGATGGGGGCTCAGTTCAGCCATCAGGGGCTGAAAAATAAGACTGGTCGGGCAGTCCCACAGTCCTGCCCAAGTAAGCAGAGTGCTGAAGACGTAAGCAACCAGCCAAAAGGTGCACAATTAATCAGGTTGCCACGTACAAAACATAATTGAAACATGTCTATATCAAATAATAGTTATGGTGCCTGCCCTGTGGCGGACGTTCAGACAGAGACGGTGTCGGGCCCTATTCCTCGAAAGGGCCCAACCTCAATTACTGGAGGTCCTCCTCAGAACTACAAAAGACAAGAGTTTCATTCAGAAGACAGAATTACAGATATAGACATGTTTCAAGTGAACAAAAGAAGAAGATTAAAACTACACTAACCCATCTTATTTGTGGTAATAATTAATTTCGTGATATTTGAATACAAATAGTATGCTACAGATGACATTGTTTTACATTTTTCCTCTCCAGGCAGATATCTAAGCAGAAATGTCAACAATTGTCAATTCAAAAATACCATAACATAAAAATCTACGGTTGTTGTCCTATTTAGTTTTTTTGCTGATAGCACAGCTATCACGGACTAATATTGTGCCAAACTTCACAAGAATAGTTATCACTGTATTGTACACTTTCAGGGAAAACAAATCGTATCTTTTCCTATGGTACCTTTATCTCCTGTGACCTCTGTGTTTCAGATACATGCAGACAAGCAGAAAGGTAAATGTACCAATGTATTTTATAACATACTCAACGCACACACACACACACATTTGTGTACTTTGAAGCAGTGTCACGTTTCTAATAATAATAACACTTACACACAAGTGAACACGCCAATACTGTATGAACATTTCCTAATACTTTTTTATCACTTTTTAGGTTTGCTGCTATCTCCGGAAATTGCGAGCGATTTGCTCTTACTTCCTATGTGCAGTAGGGTGGTTTCTCTGAGCTCCCTTTCATACCCAGAAGACTTAAGCTTTCAGCTTAGCGCAATGCCTATTGAAGGAGCCTTCTACTCAAAAAGGGGGGTACATGTGACGAGGCGAGCTGATAGCTTTCCATGGTTTCCCATTGTGTGTCTTTCCTCCGACGAGGCGTTTCGCAGTCAGCTAGCTATTTGTCGTGTAGGAAGACCATTCCATTACCATTCTTCGTATCTCTAGGTCCGAGATATAATTTCTTCTGTATGAGCAATGTTGGTCAACGACGACAGTCAAATTAGACTCCGAGTTGATACATCTTCCTACACGAGGGGATGCTTTCCCAAACACGTCGGGGGTCTGGGATTTGACCTGTGCATTTCTCACGCACTCGCCTCATCCGTCTGTGATGGCCTTCCAATACTTCACCAGACGCAGTATGTGTTTTGACTCTTCGCCATTGCGTTTATCACACAAGAAAGTAGATAGATTACGCATATCCCGGAAGAGAAGCTTCGCAGTTGACGAACCAATCTCGTGTAAGAAAGGAATCATTTCCCTACGCTCTTGGATACTGAACCCTTTCTCTCTGTATGAGCCGTGTTGGGCAACGGCGACAGTCAAGTTATACTAGGTTTGTGCTTTCCTCGAAAACAAGGACTTGTTTCCCGTCTACGTTGCACACAGTATCCAGAGTCCGAGTCTCGACACTGCTTCAGACAGAAGTTGAACAATGTGCTTCCCGACATTTTTTTAATGCTTTTCCTTTGTGAAATGGAAAGCTGTATTCAAAGCTTTATTTTCATACTCAGGAGTGCATGTTCCAGTTGGCGTATCCAATACCTAAGTCATGAAGCCTACTTTAAATGTGGGCAATTGTGGTTGGACATGTGTTCTCGAGCATGAATCGTGCTGGACAATTGTAACTTCGTTGCCACTATATTGTTTCACATACACAAAGCTTCCCTCTAGCGCGTTTTGCTTTTTAAATATTCAGTGTGTACTCTTAGGATCACCATATCTTAGCGACATCTACACATAGGGGACATTGACATTGACCGACCTCCAATGTTTCTGCATGTTTGGCTGACCGAGATGAAATGCACAGATACCGTAGGTCACTGTATTGGCGTGTATTGGCGTGTATTGGGGTGTATTGACGTAGAGGTCTCGAGGATTGTGTCTGTCTCTTTGCAGGTAATTCTCATTCCATCTACATCCTCCACATCCATGAACACGGGCCTAAAAGTGTTGGCCAGAAAGACAGCAAGAGAAGCTGTATTTATGTTACAAGGGCGCACCACGAGGAGGTACTTTTAGGATCTTGGTTATCTGCTAAATACGAGTCCGCACGAGAGCAATGCGAGACCTTCTGTACCCATATTTTTTATCTGATAACCCTGGGTTCGCACGAGAGCAGTGCAATACCCTATATACCCTTAATTTTTTTTTTAACGAACGGAGAACATTTGCTCATTAGTTTAGTTTTTTTTTAAACTCAAAGTGAAAGGATTCTTTTTCTTCAGTGTTTATTCTCAAACTTCCTTTATCTCTCTTGTAGCAGGACAATGGTCCTACTTGACTTCCAGCAGGATGTAGTCCAGTGAATGGAATGCATTGTGTCGCTTTTTATTTGCGCAATGTTCCGACACATCCGTCTTAGATAGTAAAGTGTAGGGCAAAGCAGATAGTTTCATAAAGATTGAAATAAAAAGAACAAGGCACTTTAATTACAATACGTTAATGATTGTGTTAACATATTACATATCACATTTATACTCGGATGTGTTGGGTCATGTGCGCAAATAAAACTGCGACACAGCGAATATAGGCTTACGTTGTTTGGATTATATCATGGACATCTATGGGGACCATTGTGCTTCTACATTAGATGTTTTATGGAATTTTGATAACAGATGGTAACAAAGAACTGATTCAATCGATTCAAACGTGGTATAGACACATATGAGCAGATTCGATAAATAGCAAACGTATATATAGACACATATTAGCAAATTCGATGAATAGCAATACATATTATTTATTAATTGTTCATGCACAAATATGATGCGATATGAATTGAATTGACTGAGTCACAAAATAGTCACGCCATTAATTACAAGATTATTTAGATATCCCAGCCAAATCTCTCGCCAATTATACAGTCCTGAGGACTAATCGGTTTCATTCTACAAAAAAAAGGGGTTATTTGACTTTTTCCTGGTTTATCATTGGTCCCTTTATAATTTGTACGAACATACAATGAAAATCATGAAAAACGTAAATAGAGTAACTTTTGAAAGAGCGGATCGATTAGTAGACGATACTGTATATTCGACGAGAGACTGGGCATAGCTATGTATATCTTGTATGAATGTTTCTAATTTTGTTCAAAAATTCAGGCTAAACGTAGTTTTAAAATACCCTGTCCGGACTAAAAATAATTATAACAAAAGCAGAATCTTTCAGATCAAATTACAAACATACTACCACCCTACTTTTTGTCTCCCCTTAACATTTCACAAGGGAAGAATTTCACATTTAATCTTGTTCTACAAACTGGAACTAGAGTCAATAACCATGACTTGCGTTCAAGAGTCCTGATTGTTGAAAAGTGAGTAGTGTACACAGCGTGTCTACGTACATGACTCACAGCTAAGAAATACCTCATCATGGAAACGAGTTAGTGTGACCTAGACTTGAGTGCTGCATATGAAGACAGCATGTTGGTTTGATGTTGGGAATATGCATCACGAAATCTGACAATGACTGTGAGAATATTACCAACAACAACAAAAACATAGGAAATCACGTACATTAAAATGTGGGCATATCAATAAAAACCTGGGCGATTACGTACAAACATACGCAATTCGTGAGTTTTTGTGTGTAAACGTTCTCTTCTTTACTGTGTTCGCCCTCAAGCCTCTGCCAGTTAGCTGAGAATTGAATGCGTTGTACGATCTTAGTTTTTAGCCACTCTGCAATACCTGCACTTTCAGTTGAATAAATCTAGTTTCAGCATGAAGCTTTAAAATAAATTTTACCAATTCGGGGCTTCCGACCATCTGACCAATCCTCCATAGTCGCTTCTTACCACATGCGTGGCAAGGAACGGTGTTACTATTTTGTTGGTCCCTTTCAAGTCTCGGCAAAACACGAACGAAAGACAGGCATCGGGACACCACAGCCGACCAATCCTATTTCACCTAAGGTGATAACCATGGTGACATGCAGTATCATGGTAGCATACTGTATCACTGTATCATGGTAGCATACTGTATCACTGTATCATGGTAGCATACTGTATCACTGTATCATGGTGACATACTGTATCATGGTAGCATACTGTATCACTGTATCATTGTATCATGGTGACATACTGTAGCACTGTATCATTGTAGCATACTGTATTACTGTATCATGGTAGAATACGTGCATGAGTGTGAGAACGAATGCAGAAATAGAAGAGGAGACTACTGTCTGCTCAAGCAAGAATCGATGGGAGACCTAGATACAACATTTTCTTATTCTGCGTTCGCTCTCTTATAACCTGCACGAAAGTTCGTGTGATTTCTGCACGGGAGCTTAAGTTCATTGTGCTGCTGGTTTACAGCATGACTGCGTTAATTTCACTTTGAAAGGGCCAGGATTCCCCTTTTTCATCATGCCTTTAATTCGTGTGGTTGGTTTGATTGAAGTAAAATAATCAGATAGAATTTGAATATTGCCACACTTCCCTCCCCCAATTTATGGGAACCAAAAAGGTCCATAAAAGATAGGCCTATTTCTGTATATTCTGGTATTTCTTCATGTTTCCTGGTAATAGTTATTTCTTGTGATGTCTTTCATTCAAGTTATTTGTGTAGGCAAATGTTCGTTTATTTTCGCGACTTTTGGCGAGGCGCACTTTGGTTGGTTAAGTAAAATGTAAAGTGTGAAACGGGGTAATGAAGTTTTACTAATAACATGAAACACACATAGGCCCACGCGCGAATAAACGTTTCAACTGAAAGATCTTTATCAAGGATTACATACAAGTATACATAAAAAACGACAAGTATGGACGACACAACTGGCGTTCACATGTCTAGCGAGATGGCCGGACGGACAGAAATTAGGTCAGAGGTGACACAAACAGGAAATGTACATAAATAAGAAATATACAAAAACAAACCCAAATAAACGTAAAAACGAGACAAACAGATAAATTACGGAACAACCCGATATCAAGCATATGTCATGCGCTTATTAATTCTTACTCATTAATTAAAACCATTAAGGTTTTAAGCAACCAAGGAACATTCAGTAAAATGTGCCTCTCATAAGGTAAGCTACTTTCAACCGCGGACATTATTCCAATTAGGTTATACGAACGCATTAGAGCTTTACAATCATACAAAATAGTGCAGATCGCGGTTCTGGTAATCCAGTCATCGCGACCTCAGGAATGTTTTAGTCTTAAAGCTAGGCACGCTTCCTTCAACCATATGTTATATCTGTTGCACGAGTACACATAACTACGGGTTGCAGAAGCTGACACATTAATTTGGTGAGTTCATGTGTGTTTTAAAAGCCGAGGATTATTTTTTTTGGGGGGGGGGGGTGTGTAAGAAATTTGAGGATAAGGAATTGAACTCCCTTCCCACCCCACCCCCTCCCGCAGAAACATGAGGAAATATATAAATAATTGATGCGATACGGAACCAATTAATAAGAAGTTCCGTAATCCCCACCCCCAAACACACGTCTTAAATCTCCTTCCCAACGCCCCCTCCCACCCACACACAAAAAACATGGTGATTGGGTTTTTTTAAAGTGAGCCTAACGCCACTTTCCCCTTAAAGTAGTATTTACGGTCCTGCGTGTTCACTCTTTCTAACTAAAAACAAAGCAGCATTTATTAAGAAAACAGGACTTGCTGTGTAGACATGTCAAACTTCGAACGAGAAGAAGAAGAAGAAGACTAAAAACAAATACTGTTCAAAGCTCATAGAGGACTGACTCCATCGTTCACAGGTAACAAATGTTAGTCAGGGGCAAATGGGGAAATAAGCATGGTCGTCCACCAAATCGACAAAAGGGGCGCCACAAAAGATACGAATTTAGTTTATGTAGGACTGAAGCCAGAACTTGCCCAAGTGACATAATACCTAGTTTTGGAACTGGCTACATATGTGTGGCAGAATTCACACACGTAATCTAGGGAATAAACGTAAATGGAGTGAGCACTGAACCAGATAAAATAAATTTAATGTACAAAAAGAATTGGTAGCGTGTGTTGCATACATGATATTACATCGACCCAGTATTATTTTAATGTAGTGATCTTCTTGGCGGTATTTATTTTGAGTAGTGTTTCATTGCTAACGGAACTACCTGTATCGAGATATTCAAATTTCAACAAACTGACAGATATACGGGCAAAGGGACATAACCAAATGTATTTAACTATTTTAATACACGGCTATTTTTACCGAAAGCTGTGTACAGCCAACAAGATTATTCCAACTACCATATTTTGCAATTCTAGTGCCATTTGTTTATACGGATGTTAAAGCTGGACACTTAATGTAGACATTGAAAGAAAATTCATGTTTTTGAATTAAGTTTTACAGATGTCTGTTATAAATCGTATGTCGAGTAGGCCTATAAGATGAATATATAGTCGACAATATCCAAAATAGTACATTGATTTGAAGTGAAGTGTAGAAAGATCCTACGACTATCATATACATAGAAAAGTAAGAACATTGCAGTTTTGAATTTACTGAAACTAAATTAAGGGTGGCTTCTAAATACTAACATAAAAAGGAAGTTACAGTATTTTTTTGACAGTTAAAATGACATGATGGTATTGAATGGATGATTCTGGAGTGTCAGACGAGAGAAGAAGAGGAAGATAAAGAAGACGATGAATCAGCGACATCGAAGAATGTATGCACATGTCTCTGACCAATGCTGGTCTGCTTGCCCGGAACAGAAAGGAGTTCAGAGTATTCACAATGAAGACAACTTTCTGGAAAGAATATTTCACTTGATATATATTCGTTCTAGAACAAATAGACAAACTTTCAGTCTGCCAAGAACCACTCTTGGCGATAGTGACATGGCGTAAGTTTTTTTGTGGTGAGAAAAGTAAAATTTATGAAACTATTTTGCACTGAACAGTTGATGGTAATTTCGTTTGGTAAATTTGGTATTTTCGAAATATTTATTTCGATCCAACAGCTACATTTGAGACAGGACACTGTGCAACTTGGAACAGGGTAATGCAATTTTGTTAATCGCTGGAAACACACATTATAACCCACACGAATCGACGTCTCGACTAAAAGGCCTTTATAAAAAATACATTTGCAACACACAAAAATAAACGACGAGTATTGATGGCACTATTGTTGTTCAATTGTAGAGCTAAATATACGTATAACACGTACGAATTATATCTATATTTAGTAGGGCTGATACTGATTAAAATTGTCTTGTTCGATTAATCGGAAAAAAATTAATCGATTAATTTCTATTAATTATAATGCATATATAGATCCAATTATTTGTATCTGATCTGCAACAATCCATGACTTAACTTCACAGTTCACACAAAAATGTTGTAAATTCAAACTGTAGCACTGACGTGATATTTCTAAAGCGTAAAAAAAAACGTCGAACGTTAGTTTAATAATTAAACTTATACAGTATACTGACTGTCAGTCACTTTATAGTAAGCATCACTTTAGTCAGTCACGCAGACAATCCAGAGCGTTTACATTTTCTGGAAGCAGACATGACTGCATTTTATTGCCGATGTACCCTGAAGAATTAAACTGTCTTTCGCACGGAACAGATTTTTGCAGGTACACAAAGAATTGTTTGCACAAAACTTCTTAGGACAGGAAAACGATGGTTATTAAGTTTCCACCCACCACAGGAGAGGATCCATGTTTCTGGAATGGGAGTTTATTCTTGGTACCGCGTCAACTCGGCCCGTGCACCGTGTACTGCATCTGATTCGTCAGCTGACGAATGGCGATTCAGAGTCGCTCAGCAACAGAGTAAGTTTTTGTTTCTTTAGCACAGGTGCTTTTGTCTCTTATTGTAGAAGTCCCGGAATGCATTGGGCAATGCTGTCCACACTGCTTCACGTTTCTCTGGTCTTAGACAGGTTAGTTTCTTGTAACGTGGATCTAAGGCCACAGCCATTTGCAACGTTGTCAAAGAATCAATGCCTTCAATTTTATTTGTGAAGTCGTTCAATGTTGCAGTTTTGAATTGTGCAATATAACCTGGGTCGTCATCATTAACCATTAACAGTCTACGCAAAAAGATCTCTAGCGGAAGAACGGCAGAACATGTCGCATATTGTTAACTCCCAACATATTCCGTAGCATCTGCAAGTGATCCTAAGACTGACGTATATTTGGCCATTTTGTCCCAATCTCATTCTGTCAGTTTAGGTTCACTAGTTTTTTTGGATGATCGATGTGATACTGCATTATGGCATCTTTGACTTCCAACAATATGGCTAACATCATGTAGGTACTGTTCCTACAAGTTGCCACATCCTGCTGCAATTCATGGAACATGACATAATATTTCGGCAAAGAGGCACTGGAATACTTCTCTTCAGTTCCGATGTGTTAGCCGAGCTGTGCTTGAATTGTCCAACTAAGTGTCGACATTTTGCCAAAAGAGGTGATGAGTCAGCTGCCTTCAAACCTGCTAAATACTAAGTTGAAAACAATGTGCAATACATGGTATGTGACTCTAATCCGTTTGCCTGATAGCAGCGACCATGTTTTGTGCACTGTCCGTTACGATACAGAATATTTCCCCCCCCCCAACTCTTCATATAAATTGGCAACGTTTACAGCAGTGTGTCGTTCTACACTCCCGGGACAGGGCAAACTGAATGACCATGTCGGGGTATGAGCGGCAACGGAAGAAGTCCCTCATCTCGTGGGCTTTCTCGAGAAAGTCATCCTCAGCACTGCACAGACGCCGGAGACGTAGAAGTTGAGAGAATGAAAGTGAATCCCGGCAGGCAGAATGATGGGAAGGGTGTGTAGCCTCTCCCGCCAGGACACCCTCTCTAATACTCGGAGGTCTTCTCCCTCTGACAGGGTCAAACTTGTCCTGACTTTCCACCCGCATAGTGTTGCTGTTCGCCATGTTCTTCTCCGACACCTTCCCCTTCTCTAGTTTGATCCGGAGACACGGGAAGTGTTCTGTTCCCCCCCCCCCTCTGGTTGCGTACAGACGGGACAAGAACCTCAGGCATTTACTTGTTCAGAGTCATCTTAGGCCTGACGTCCCCCTTCATTCTGGTACTATCAGCTGCAATCGCCCTAGATGCTACACCTGTCCGTATGTTACCCAGACCGAGTCCGTCACATTCCCCAAGGCCACTCTCTCCATTGTGGAAAGTTTCTCTTGTGTGTCCCGGAATGTCATCTATGCCATCATCAGCAAGCGCTGCACCATGACATCCATAGGTGAGACTGGTAGGAGGCTTGCTGACTGTTTCTGCGAGCACCTACATAGTATCAAACACCATTCGGGCTATCCTGTGGATGTTCATTTCGACAGCACAGGCCATTGGGGCGCCCAAGATATTCAGGTGACGGCCATCAAAGCATGCTTCTCTGACAACCACTCGTCTGGCGCTTGAGAACCGCTATTTATGAATTCGGCACTCTGAAACCCTTGGGTATGAATGAGCGCTCGACATATGTATAATATCGGGTGGTTCCGTCATCTCTCTGTCTTGTTTTAACATTTATTCAGTTTTGTTTTTGTATACTTCCTATTTCTGTTCATTTCCTGTTTTTGTCACCTTTTACCTCATTTCTATCACTTCGACCAACTTACTACATGTGAACGCGAATTGTGTCGTCCCTACTTGTTGTTTTTGATTTATATGTGTTTGTGATCCTTGATAAAGGTCTTTCGGTCAAAACGTCGATGTATGTGTGTGCCTATGTGTATTTCGTACTATTAACAAAACTTTATTACCTTGTTTCAAGCTTTACCTATTGTTTTGTCTTATCCATGTGTGCCGTTAGGCGTCGTGGGGAGCCGAAGTCTTCTTTCTTTCGCTAACTGTGATGCTGCTGCAATAGTGGAGCCCTGATATCTATCCATCTTCGTCCGGGTCCCCCTGTTTCTCCTTTCATATGATCTTTTATTGAAGGCTATCGATGGAATGCGATCTGTTTCCATTCTTATTAGGTGGTCGAACCATTTGATCTTTTGCGTGTCTATGTATTCTTTTCACGATATTATTTTCATCAGATTTCTTATAGTGTCATTGTTTATTTTATCTCTTTGTGTTACCCACAGTGCTGTTCTCCTGCACTTCTTTTCACATACAGCGAGTTTGTCTTCTAGTTTCTCTGTCAGGGTCCAGGTCTGGCATTGGTAACACAGTTTCGAAATAAACACCGTGTTTATTAACGTTCTTTTGGCGATCATGTCGATGTTCTGGTGTTTCAGTAGTGGTGCTAATTGATATAAAATTGCGTTTGCTTTCTGGTAAATTGTCTCTATTTCTCTATCAAGTCTCCAGAGAACACGCTGCATAGATACTTAAATTCCTTTACTTGGTTGAGTTTTGTGCCGTCTATGTATATTGCCTTCTGCATATCTTCTACGTGCACTGTACCGAATATACTTACCAGGTATTCAAATTCAGAAGGTTGTTTCACTTCAGTTTTTTTGTTATTTTCACTGGATTTGGTGACTTGCTGATTTTTATAATTCTGTTTTCTGCGAGTTTATTTTCATGATATACTTGGTGCATATTGTTGCGAGTGCATTAATATGATTTTGTAGTTGGTGTTCCTCTTCGTAGATAATCAATACAAGGTAACTGCGTGAAACGTGGAGTAAGTTTGCTGACCTGACAGACAAATTCCCAAAAACCTTAAATCCAAGGATTAAAAACGTGAACAAAACTGCACAACTCCTGGCTTCTGCACTTCTTCAAGCAGCCAAGCAAACCATACCAAGAGGTGCTAGGAAAAATTACAAACCGTACTGGTCTGACGAACTCGATGAGTTGGAGAAAGAAGTGTCAAAAGCCAGAGACACAGCAGAAAAAAGCCCATCCACAGAAAACAACATATCACTAAAAGCTGCTGTAGACAAACTAAGAAAAACGACAATTACAAACACTAGGAAAAGCTGGCATGAAAAAACAGAAAATTTAAACTTCGACAAAGAGGGAAGAAAGCTATGGAAAATAACAAAAATGCTCAACAACGAAGATAACAAAACAGCACCAGTAGCTATAGAGAATGGTGGAGATGTACTCACGGGAAAGAAGGCTGCAAATCACTTTATACAGCATTACCAAAGTACTGCCTGCCAAAAAGTCGATGAAAATAGGAGAAGAGAAGTAAGAAAAGAACTACGGAATATCGAAAAAGAGATCAGCAAAGATAAACAAGATGTCATGAATATTCCATTCGCGATCAATGAACTAAATGAAGAACTAGCAGTATTAAAACTTAGGAAATCACCAGGCCCTGATGACATACCAAATGAACTGCTAATTCACATCGGACCATGGGGTGCAAAGGGAACGCATTGCTCTAGGCGGACCCAGGGTTAGCAGATAACCAAGATCCCAAATGTACCTCCACGCGGTGCACCCTGGAAACAGAAATACAAGCAGCTCGTGCTGATTCTGGCCAAATCTTTTGGGGATCGTGTCCGAGAATGTGGAGGTAGCAGATGGAAAGAGATTTGACTGCACAAGAGACAGACAATATCTCCGACACCACCAGCAGCACCACATATAGCGACACTGTCGACATACAGTGAAGCTAGTCAGTCCAGTCCGAACATTGGAGGGGCGGCCAATTTAAAATGCACGTAAAGGTAGATGCATGGCGAGAGACAAATAGATTTCATACCGAGTACAATGAAACAATGAAAGGGCAGAACAGCGCTAGAGGGCAGCGCGAACTGCAAATAGAAAATGAAAAGTTCCTAGGAAAGGGGAACTACAAGCTCCGTCAGCTCGAGACGAGCTTCTAGTTATCTGTGTTCCTTACAGGCAGAGACCCAGACCCATTCATTGGCGTTTGGTAAGGCAAGAAGACCTAATCCAACTCTAATGTCTAGCCTTCCTAAACCGGAAATATGCTCGCGAAGAGAAAGGGTTCCGTACTCGATACGCTCAGGCACAAAAGGGACAACGATTTAGCCCTGGCCCAACTCTACTGTCAGGTTTTCCTACACCGGAAATACACTTGAAGAGAGAAAGGGTTCAGTACCTGATGGGCTCAGGTGTTATTGGGACAAGGACGCTCAGCTCGAGAACGCCTTGCTCTCAAACGCGTGGTGTGAGACTCGAACTTGGACAAGGGGTACACGATGTCGGTGAATGACACCTCGGCTAAGAGGGTGAAAGAGCCAGGGTCCAACTCCTCTGTTGAGTTCTTCCCCTTAAGGAACCAGGCTCACGGATGATAAACGGTTCAGTACCCAATGGGCACAGGCACAGCACGTCCAATTACACGAGGCAAGTTCATAGACAGTGGAACACCTTGTTCGAGTCAGACGAGAGCAAAAAATCGTATGGGCGAAGAGTCTCCACTACGCGTGCCTGGAGACAGATATAGAGGCTGTCACAGGCTAAGGGAAGCCCACCCGAATTGTCATGGCATGCCGAAATCGGATGTGCTAGGCCTACAAGGCGCATAACGGTGGCACAACGTAATCACGCTCCCGGCGGAAATCGCACGGATATCCGTGATGGTTACAATGGAGCGAACGAAAAACAAACAAACGAACAAACATCGGACCATCAGCAATAAAGAAATTAATAAAAAATTTTAACAACTGTTGGGATAGAGGTCTAGTGCCACAGGTGTGGAAAACCGCCATAATGATACCCATCCACAAGAAAGGCAAGCCAAAAAATAAGGTGGACAGCTATCGCCCAATAAGTTTGACCAGCTGTGTTTGCAAATTAATGGAGCGCCTGGTAAACAAAAGAATGATGTGGTTCCTAGAAAAAAAAAATCCTGCTAAATCAGCAAGCTGGCTTCAGAAAGTGTAGATCAACTGAAGACCAGATTACACTAATTGCCCAGGAAGTAGAGGATGCTTTCCAGGAAAAAAGCAGACATCAGTGGTGTGGGTAGATATGGAAAAAGCCTTTGATTGTGTATGGAAAGATGGACTCCTCCTTAAACTACAACAAAACAAAGTGACAGGGCGCATGTATTACTGGATAAAACACTACCGGCACAACCGAAAAGCAGCAGTGAAGCTTGAAATGAAGCATAGCAGAAAGAAACTCTTTAAGCATGGAGTACCACAGGGAGGTGTTCTATCCCCCACTCTGTTTCTTATATTCATGAATGACATTGACCAAAGTCTCTCGCGTAAAGTAAATGCTGCAATGTATGCAGACGATCTGGCGATATGGTGCAGTGAAGAGAGCGTAGGCACAACAAAAATAAGGTTGCAAGAAACTATGGACAATTTGGCCAAGTGGACAGACCAGTGGGCCATGTCTATCAATGCCCAAAAAACTACCTGTACCATCTTCATCATGTCCACCAAACCACAGAAAATCCTACTAACTATAAATGGTCAAACATTGCCAAAAGATGAGACACCTACATACCTTGGAGTTACTTTTGATCCAAGACTTACATGGAAACAGCACATAGACAAGTGCCAAACAAAAGGTACAATGAGGACAGCACTCCTTAAAAAATTGGCTGGAACAGATTGGTGTGCAAATGGAAAATTCTAAGTAGAGCATATACAGGTTATGTAAGACCAGCTTTGGAATATGGAATGTCAGCATGGGGGACTGCAGCCAAGAGTAACACTCAAAAGATCTCAAAGATACAAAACCGCAATCTCAGAATTATAACAGGAGGTATGAATACTACCCCAATCACAGAAATGGAAACATGCACAGGTTTGCCATCAATGGAAGAAAGAAGAAATGAAAAAATCCTCACACGGTATGCAAAGTTCAAATGTTTGGAGAGTCATCAAATGAACCAAAGACTAAGCAGACCTACAAAAGAGCGACTCAAAAGAGGTAGGTTTCTACACTCCGCTAAACAGCTCCAGAAATCACTCACAGATACAGACCTACAAAACCTAAAACCACTAAACACATTTAGCACATACCCAACATGGGACAGGAAAAACTTCCCAAGAATTATGGACAATATACCAAGCATCATTTCGAAAACAGAAACTACTATACAAGTACTAAAGGAGACAACTAAGAATCACATACAGAAAGCATACCCAAAGGATATATGGACACATGTATATACAGATGGATCAGCGAAAGAGGCAAGGCAGTATTAGATGGAGGATCAGGAATATATATAGTAACACCAGATGGAAAAGAAATATAGAAATCCATACCCACAGGCAAATATTCCACAAATTTTAAAGCAGAAATGGAAGCCATAATAGAGGATGCCAAAATGCTCATGAATTGCTTGTCGAGTCACAACAGACATGTAGTATTTCTAACGGATGCAAAATCAGTATTGCAGGCATTGAAAGATCCAAAGAACACGAGCATGAATGAACTTACGGCCTGCTTACTACACCTCAGCAGTACCACCAAAGAAACAGTACTGCAGTGGATCCCAGGTCACTGTGGCATACCTGGAATGGAAATGAAAAAGCTGATCTCCTGGCAAGGAAAGGAGGATCACTGGAACAAATAGAAAATGATAATACGTACTATGAAAGTAAGACCATGTTAAAAGCAGAATATAAGAAAAAGTGGAAGCAAATGCACCCAACTGCAGAACCAAATGACCCCTACCACCAAATGTCACGTAAGGAACAAACCATCATTTTCAGACTACGAACTGGTCACAACAGACTGAGAAGTCACATGTTTCGAAAGCTGAAGATTGGTGAGACAGACCTGTGCAACTGTGGACTGAGCCCAGAGACCGCAGAACACATTCTTCATGCCTGACAACTCTACAAAGAAGAGAGGGAGAAAATATGGCCTACCGAGACGGCACTGCTTCCAGACTTGAGGGGTTCCATGGATGACCTGAAGCGAATCACACAATTCATTGAAGCTATTGGTGCTGTAACCTGATATCTGACTGAAGAACGATGAAGAAGAAGACTGCGTGAAACGTAACAACAATTAGACTTACGTAAAACACAGGTTTATATTCCGTTTCAATGGGACACCACAGACTATATCTAAAACTAGTGGGTAATGATGGGCAATGATGAGCACACAAGAAATCATAAAAATTACAATACACAAATCACATTCAACGTTTGGTACTTTCTGACCTTCCGGCATATTATTTCCATATTTCCGTTGGACGTTGTGATAATTTTTCCATTCGTCGTCTTCTGATGTTTTGTTTGTGTCTTGATAAAGACCTTTTGGTTGAAAAGTTGAATGTGATTTGTGTATTGTAATTTTTATGATTTCTTGTGTGCTCATCATTGCCCATCATTACCCACTAGTTTTAGATATAGTCTGTGGTGTCCCATTGAAATGGAATATAAACCTGTGTTTTACGTAAGTCTCTTCGTAGATAAGGCATTAATCATCAGCAAATAGCAGTTCGTTGATTGTGTTATTTAATTCCTCATCAGATTCTTCTCTTATTACTGAACTATTTACTTTCTTGTTTTGGAATTATTTTGTTATTCTGCGGCATCACTGTCAATAATCCATGTTTTATGCAATTTCACAACAAGAGTAGTTGCCCTTCGCTTCCAAAAAGGAAGTCCTTTTTTTAACACCATAGGTTCTGGTTAACGGGTATGGCGATTTGTCTAATTTATATCATGATATAATCCATGTATTTCTCAAACCATCAGTTGTTTTAAGAAAATCAGGTCTACTCATATACACCTAAGTTGGCAAAAGAATATATTTTCTTGTCGTTTACGCATTCTTTGGTGTATTTCATTCAAAATAGCATCTGCATTTTACTGCTATCTGCTGTTTCTGAGGTTATTGCATTGTGGGCATAATATTCTGTTGAAATATATCTTAATCTAGGCATAGATTGAAGACGCTAGACCTAAAAGTAGGTACTTGGGACAAAATTTTCAAAATAATGTTACACATTAAAAATACTATAGTTAGATATGATATGTTCCTCTGGGCCATGGCATGGCAGAAACTATAGCTTTCCATTTCAGTCTTTGTGTTGCCAGGTCTTTCGGTACTTTCAATTGTTGCGTGTTTAGGTTCATGACATGCCTTCTCTATTAATCATTAACCATTAATTTAATGGTTCTTCGTAGAGTTTCTCTAGGTCTCCCTCTTCTTCAGGTGGCACCCAATATAGTGACTGCTGGGGAACTATAGTTAGATAGCTCTTGAAAATTGCAATTCAACGATACCTCAACCAAGTCTGTATTTCAACCCTGAAAAAAGAAAAAAATATGATTTTTTTTGAATTGACATCAAAATAATTTACATGAAACATAGGAAAATATAAATAAAACTTGTGACCACAAAATGTAACTGAGCTGACAATTTCTGAATTATCTTTATTTTTCTGCATCATCCTGCATCCTTAAAAGTTACATATATAAATGGAAAAATGGGAGCATCTTGCTTTCTGGCGTCAACTGTGAAGTTTGACCTAGTTTTGAGGTATTCTCTAAAGCTTAACTAGCGTTGATCTGCAGTTCGCAACACGGCTTGGGAGAGGTAGTGACGATGCGGTTCACGCGAAATTGTTTGCCGCGTTTTGGGGTTTGGTGGATCTGAGGTTTTTAAAATGGAGGGGTGGGGGCATGGTTATTATTTTTACAGTAATTTATATATAATTTATTAGAAAGTTTGGTGGTATAAAAAAATAATAGGAAAAGGAGGGGGGGTCCTCATTACATTTGAACGTTTAAAAAAGGGTGCCTGGGGTGTTTAAAATGTGAAAAAATAATTCGGTCTACGGCGAGAGCAGGGTTGCCATTTTGATGCTTTCCGCTCTACATTTGATGCTTATTAGGGACGTTTCTGATGCTTTTATGATGAAATGAGTTGGCAACACTGGGCTTGGCGTGATCGGAAACAAATTAAATCCGCGCATTTCTACAGTAGAGCTTGTGATGTGTGCTGTGTATTATTTGAGATTTGTATAATAAATAATGCATGGTTTACGGAGAGTTTATCCACGGTGAATAAGGCAAGTGCTTCATTTTACTCATTTCACAGTTTGCATTGTTAATTAGGCGATTTCCATGGATTTCCACTAGTAAAACCACTGGTCAAATCGATCAAATATTTTTTTTAAAGTGTCCGCAGCACATACAGTCGCTTGCTGTCACTGCGCGCGGCATATCATTGGCAGACAGTTTTTTCTAGCGGAACTCCGTGACCTCGCCTACTTAATAATGTAAACAGTGTGCTATTTATAGCACACATGACGCCAGAAAGCAAGATCACCGAAAATGGTTACAGAAGTTAATAAATCAAGTTGCAAACATGTCAAATGATGTTACTAATTTTCACTAAATGTCCCAAGAAATTTATAGCCTAAGCAAAATATTTCAAAGGAAAAGTAATGATATGTATTTGTACTTATCTCTATTTTAATTTTGTCGTTTCTGTTATGCATAGTCGTATTATTATTATTCACTTATTAGCACAGCTTGCAGTACATGTGAAAAAATCATTGTTGTGAACTTTTAAAAGCTTAGTGATCAGTCTTGGTCCCTAGTCCTTATTCTCTAGATCAGTTTCCCAACGTGGGGCCCATGCCACCAGGGGGGCAATTGGAACAAGTTGTAATTAAGCTGCTGTTCTATAAATAGACACTGTTTACAATTTTAACTAGGTGACGTCAGTCATGGATTTCCGCATTTTTCTTGCAAAGTCAACCAAGGTATACTGCCAACCAATAAAAGTGAGGCGTGCCGTGATGCCACAAATGAGAGTTTTGGCGTGGCAGCGACCTTACCGGCTTTATATAATCGGATATAATTGTGGTTCCTGGCAACATGTGCTCCTTAATAATGTTAAATAAAACTTAGTTCTTTCTGGGACAACTATCAAAATACATTTGCTGGTGCCCTTTTCTACAATTTCAAACACCCAGGTCCCTTGCACGTGTTTCCCTTTATTATACTTTCACTTACCAAATAAGCTTTTATCGATTTCTACCACGACACATTCTCCAACTTTTACTGTCTCATTAACTCACATTTCCACAGAGATCTCTCTGCAAAAACTCCTTCCAGTCAGCGTCTGTGGGCTCCAACATACACTTCCATTTTTATGAAGCTGCTCCTCGCATTCATTACCCATAGGCACATAAGTAATATGTCACCCATGCACATGTGGCTCTCCGTAAACCATGTTATTACGAATACTTCTACAAACAGTATGACGATTCTTGCCATAGTGCCTACAACGCCATATTTATCTATCAATTCTGCTAGCATCTGTTGTCAATTTCATATATTCGCCACAAGACTGACACACATAATAGTTAAACCTTCACTCATGCACCAATCTAAAATACACTTATTTTCACTGCTACGCAAATTAATGAAGTAACAAATCGTATTTAACCGACATTTTTTACAGACTGTTGAATTTCACTGTCCACTGTTGCTTTTTAAAAACGCGATAAATTAAATGCCAAAATTGGATCATTTCCATGCATGCACAGAAGACATACCGAACCCAACTCTTGGGTAAATCTTGCTTTCTGGCGTCCACTGCCCTATAAATAGAGCACTGTTTACATTTTTAAGTAGGTGAGGTCACGGAGTTCCGCTAGAAAAACTGGACCAATGAAGTGCTGCGTGCAGTGACGCCACACTGCCAAGCAAAAGTATGCGCGGCGGACATTTTTTAAATAGATTTTGTCAATTTGAGCAGTGGTTTTACTAGTGGAAATACATGGAAATCGTCAAATAAAAAATGTACACAATGTAAAATACAGTATAAAAAGGAAGGTCCAAAAGAAACACCTTATTCATCGCAGTGTGGCGGATACACCTGCTTTATTCCGCACAGGAAACCCAGGAAAAGTCTGCTGCTTTTGCCACCACATATTCATTTAAATAGGAAGGGAACTGGCTGGCGCACATCCTCCCTTGCTATCTTTTAACCAGGCTCCACAATTCCTCAATGGTGTTCGTGTGGGCATCGATTTCTCTGTTCTTAAATTTGAGGCTGTGATTAACTGTCGTATGGACATATCCCTCACCAGCCAGGCAATTGTATGCCCTCCAGCAGTCAGCCAGGCAATTGTATGCCCTCCAGCAGTCTGAAATGATTGTTTATCCTGGCAACACATATTCTTTTATAATTGCCAGCAACCCTTGTGTCATTTAGGCGACGCCTTTAAGACATCTTTTTTGGCACCATTAGCTACTGGAAATGGGTTTGAGTGTGCGCCGTCATCATGCATACAGGCTGCCATAGCATCATTGAACTGGCGAACCTTGTTGGTGAATTATTCAGGACATCCAAATTTGGCCATGATCTTCCATAGTACTTCATGATTTAGTGTCAAATGCCTTAGTTAGGTCGACAAATGTGGTGGAGAGACCAATGTTCTGTTCGTGATACCTCTCCTGTAGTTGTGTGGCAGTGAATATCATGTCAGCCGTACCTCTGCCCTGTTGAAACCACATTGGCTCTCTGGAAGGAGACCCCTCTCAAGATGGACTTACAATCTGTTTAACAGGATCTTGCCTGCTATAGAGAGCAGGGATATAACTCAGTGGTTGTCGCAAGCTAGGCAATTTCCTTTTCTCTTGTATAGATGTATGATGGAAGCATCTTTAAAGTCTTGTGGTATCGCTTCCAGGTTCCACGTAGTATATTATAGTATGTTATAGACATAACTTTTTAAACATGCAACTTCCATGTTCAAGCAGATTTTTATAATATTTTAATATTCGTGGCATTGAATATTGGACATCTTCTTTCTAGGATCTAACAATGAAGTTCAACAAGGCTGTTTCAGGTTCTCGAAGAAAGAACAGGGCACGTCACTTCAATGCCCCTTCCCACATAAGGAGAAAGATCATGAGCTCTCCATTGTCAAAAGAACTGCGACAAAAGTACAATGTCAGAAGTATGCCAATTAGAAAAGATGATGAAGTTACGGTAAAGTTCAATCAGTTGTTGTGTTTTTCACTAATTCTGTGTTACGTATGTATTGAATTTCTGTGTAGGCACCTCAGTCAGCAGAGTATGTATTTCAAGAATGTCCCAAATATAAAATGATCAGGCAATACACTGACCCAGCGAAACAGAAGTAAAACTCTTTTGATCTCTGTATGAGTTACAAAACTGTTTTATAGAGTAGACAACTTTGGATATAATTTTCCAAGTGAATGAAACTGCTTGTGTTGCAGGTCTCAAAATTCGACACTCGGCAGTAACCCTGACCTTCCAAGAATATTCTAAATGACAAATATGGATCTGGGGCACCATATTCACAAATCTTGCAGAAAATGAAAGCGACTTGAAAATATGGGTTAAAATTTGATAAGTCCACCGTTACAAGCTATTAATAGCACACTGTTTACATATATAACTAGTTGACGTCACAGAGTTCCGCGAGAAAACTAGATAACCAATGAAATTGACGCTGACCATGACGTTACATCTCCGCTGACCGCCAAACGATTTTATGCGTGGCAGACATTTAAAAAAAATAATCTATTTGATGGCGGATTTCATTAGTTTTACTAGTGGAATTCTGTAGACGCCTAGCTAAAAATGTAAAGTGTGAAATGGTACAATATGAAATACTTACCTTAGTCATCTAGTACCTTGGCGGATAAACTTGTTTTCCATATACTGTGGTAAACTTAAACGTTTTCACTTTGCAATATCTGTGTAAAATAGACTTTTTTCCCGCCGCCGTTTGACCAGATCCAAATTGCACATGCGCCAACTGACCAGACGTTGACTCGAGATTTATTTATTGTACAATATAAATAAATAAAGAATTGAAAGACCTGGCAACACAAAGACAAATGGAAAGCTATGGTTTCTGCCCTATGCACCGCCTATGGCCCTGGAGGAACATAACATAACATAAATACATTTATAGTATACAATAGGTGTACGAAATATAACAATTATGGGGGGGGGAATTTCATGCTGAATTTCAGTTATTATTTTTATAAACTAAATTTATATAACTAAAATCAACACTCCCACACCATCGCACCCACTTGACCAACAGGACTCAATGCCCACCATTGTCGGTTCCCAACCAGCAAGGATTCCAAATTTCCACGCGAACCGTGACGTCACGATTCCAACCTCCAAGAACCAGCGGTGTGTCAAATTTCCATGCGAACCGTGACGCCACAAGCATTGAACTTTTCGAGGGAATACCTCGAAAGTAGGTCAATAAATCCAACGGTGGGCGTAATCAAATTTCTGCCAAAATATGTCCATACCGCAGAAACTTGGACAAAATTTTGCAAAGGAAGCTCATGAAAGAAGCAAAATACTGGAGACCACCACAATAAACTTGTAGAAAACTGGCAATTGAAACAGAAAACAAGAGAAAGATTAGTTGGTATATTATGTGGGAAAAAAGTAGAACTTTTATGAATTAAATTGTGATTGACATTGTCACTAAACTCAGACCCACGAACTTGAATTTCACATTCCCATTCCACAACTCCTGTATAGGGGCCTACCGCTTTCATGGTTAAAGCTGCAGTTTATTACTAATCTTTCAAGGTTGTCCGTGGTCACTATAAGGGTCAACAGACAGGCAAGGTCACCCAAGTTTACAGAAAGAAATTTGTGATTTATATTGAGCGCATCCAGCGAGAAAAGGCAAATGGTACAACTGTCCATGTTGGTATTCACCCCTCAAAGGTAATATATTTATGATCACTGTCCTGTATTTGTTATTTAGGTAACATTTTCATTGAAAGTTGTTTGCCTGTCTTCCCTTATGGTTTGGTTGCTGCTTGTCTCCAGAAGCAGTTAGCCAGTGTAAATAAGGGTACATTAAATGTTGGGTAGTTGAGGTGTAGACCCTTATTATTGGTCTAGCACTTTACCGATCTAACTACAATATCTTTTTACTCAGTCTGCTTCAATGATTCAGTAGTGTTTAACTTTTGCTTTCTGTACCATGCCATTTTGACATATCTGAATATATTTTTTGTTCGTTTTATTTGATTGAAATTATTTTTTGTTTCATCCAGCAAATTGAAAATGAATCTAAGATTATAATCAAAACAGATTTAAAAAAATGAAAAATACACGTAAACCCTCCTACTACATCACACCAAAGAACAAGCTATTATCTTTAAACTACACACAGCAGTGAGAAATTTTTACTGACATGTGATTAGTGAAACTTATAAAGTACAAGTTATTACCTTGAAACTGAGAAGACGCCACTAACCAGACGCCGAAACAGTTTCACGCGAAGAACAAGCTATTTATACCTTCAGACTCCTGTGTGTCCATGAAAGGGGAGTAAAGAACAGTGACACTACCTGCCAGGTATGTCAGTAAAGGTGAATAAGATTTGGGGGAGGGGGGTGTGGTAAGACTCCCCCATCCTATAAAGGGTCGAAGTGTCACCATGGGCCATAATGTTGGATTTTTAAGCAGAAAGGCAAATTTTGAAGTTAAAACTGTAGACCATGACAACGCAATACTTTCTCAGTACTACATTATACTAATCTAAGTTTGAGGGTGAATACAAAAGAAAACTATTTGGAACAGGAAACTTTTGTATTAGCTAAACTTTAATTCACTGTTCCAAGTTTCGCCTGTTGGATTTGTTTTATTGCAGTAAGTACATATTTGGACACAGCTTATTGAAAGACAGAATGTATGTACCCAATAGCTTGAAATTGCAGTGACATGCACAAGCATCAACAGCTCTATTAAATCTGGCAAGACAATAAATCCAAGACAAATTCTTAAGATATTTTTGTGTATGTTCTCAAATTTTAACCTGATCTCTTATCTTCTTCTTTCTGTCCTCATGTACCTTTCGGTGTTGAGGGGAGAGTGAGTGTACAGTCTTTTTCCCTTCTATTTGCCTCCTCTGCTGTTATATTTCCGAGTGTCTCTAATACTCTATCTATCCACCTTTTACGAGGGCGTCCAATAGGTCGCCTGCTTTCGTATCATTTGTTAAGTGTTTTTTTTATAATACTTTGCTCTTTCTGTCTGGTTATGTGGCCGTACCATTTAACTTGTTGTTTCTGTATGTATTCTATTGTTGGCTTGATCCCTAATTGTTTCCTTAGTGCTTAATTCCTGATTTTGTCTCAAGTTAATTCCAATCATACGTCTCACACATTTCATTTCAGTGGTGTTAATCTTATGTATTGTTCTAGAATCTAATGTCCAAGTTTGACACTGATAACACAATGTTGGTAAGAAAATGGTGTTGAAAAGCGCTTTCTTTGTTTCTAGTGTAATATCTTTGTTTCTTAGTAAAGGTGTTAATTGACCAATGATCTGACAGGCCTTATTACATCTTGCGTTTATTGCTGCTTCTTGTTTGTTGTCATATCTCAATGTGCTGCCCAGATATTTGAATTCATCTACTTGTTTTAGTTGTTTATTATTTATCTGTATGTTGATGTTCTCCTTTTCTCTTGCAATATTCATTACTTCTGTTTTGTCTATGTTGATTTTCATTCCAAATTGCTTGCCTGCTGTGTCTATTGTGTTTAGGTGGTCTTGCAGGTTTTTAATGCTGTTGTGGAATAAAACCTGGTCATCTGCAAAAAGCAGTTCATTTGCTTCATTAGAATTTGCTGTTTTGTTTATATGGTCCATGTATGTAATAAAAAGTAGTGGGGATAATACACATCCCTGCTTTACTCCTGTGCTAATCACAAAGTCCTCTGTGTAGCCTGCAGCTGTTCTTATAGAGACTTCTACAAACGTTAATTAAATGTTGGCATGCTCCATAAATTTTTAATGTTTCCCATAGTTTTTCTCGGTTACTCTGTCAAATGCTTTCTCTTGATCTATGAAGGATATGTATAAATTTTGGTTGTATTCTATTGACTTCTCTGCCAACTGTTTAAGAATAAATATTGCATCAGTACATACTCTGTTTCTTCTAAAAACCCATTTGTGTATTACTAAGTTGTTGTTCTATTACAGGTCTCAGTCATTTCTCTACTATTTTTGTAGAATACTACTTTTGCTGCCTTTCCTTTTCCATATTGGCACTATGATAGCTTATAGCTAGACAAAGGTCATACTAGATTTCTAGCAGCAGACTGGAAAATGATGTTGCGGTTTTATTTGTGACAATTGCCAGACATATCTGTCTTCTGCATTGTTAAATTAACACATTTCATCAGCTTTGACCAACTTTAGAAAAGTTGAATCTCAGCAAATATATACACATATAATTGAAATTTTGTGTGAATTTTTGAAATGTTATAAATCATAAGAATTAATTTTTTAATTAAAATGCAGCCATTGGCTCGTTTATATGTGCTATAGATCAAAAGTCTACTTAACATATTTCCCAAAAACAGTTATTTGTATTAGAGTAAATTATAAATCATTTACACATGATTGGTTAATCATACAATTGGCATTACACTATTTTGTACTCTTGAACATAAGACAGACGGTGTTTAAGTTTGTATCCGGTGCTACACTCAAATTCTCCGTAAGAGGTTGCAACATAAAGTGTGTAGTTGGTAGGAAAAATGAGTGCGAGTAAAGTTTATGACGTCACGAGTATCTCGCAAACAGATAATTTAAGAAATCATTTTAACAGGCATTATATTCAAACATGTTGGAATAGTAGACCTGCCTATTCCTAATAAACTCACAGAATCTGAAGTGGTAAAATTTCTTTTCTTGGTACACAATAATTATGCCAGCATAGATAAAGGATTTCATTCATGTAAAAAAAACCTGATATGATGGGCACATAGAAAGGATGTATTTATTTGGTGTAAACAAAAATGATACGCAAAAATTGGCATTAATAAGTTAGATACTTAATCTGATAATTAAATTATTTTAGAGCAAAGCTAGTGAAATGTGCTATAATATGTATGTCCAGTGTTTTTTCCCACTGAACGGTGAGAATGTAAAGCATCGCTAGTATGGTAAGCTAGCTGTACAAAAGTTGTTTAGTTTGCCACTCTTCCTTATGGTTTGGTTGCTGCTTGTCTCCAGAAGCAGTTAGCCAGTGTAAATAAGGGTACATTAAATGTTGGGTAGTTGAGGTGTAGACCCTTATTATTGGTCTAGCACTTTACCGATTTAACTACAATATGTTTTGAAACGTAATGTTTATTAACTCTGGCTTTCTGTATACCATTTTATCACATCTGCATGTATTTTATGTTCTGTTTTTATTTGACTGAATTGGGTTTTTTTGTTTGCATCTGGCAAATTGAAAATGACAAATCTAAGATTATCAAAGCAAAATTTGAGAAATAAAAGCAAATGTACCCAACTGGAGAGTAATAAACTCCATTCTATTACATCACGTTCAGAGTTTTTTTCACTGAGCAGTAATCATATGTACAGTATATTGATAGTATTGTATATCTGTATGAAAGTTATTATGTTGCTACTCTTCCCTTATGGTTTGGTTGCTGCTTGTCTCCAGAAGCAGTTAGCCAGTGTAAATAAGGGTACATTAAATGTTGGGTAGTTGAGGTGTAGACCCTTATTATTGGTCTAGCACTTTACCGATCTAACTACATGTTTTTATTCAGTCTGCTTCAATGATTCAGCAATTTTTATTAACTCTAGCTTTCTGTAATATACCATTTTGTCACCTCTGCATGTATTTTTAATGTGTAGGGAGGAATTTTGAATGTTGGAACAGAAAGGCACATATTTCACAGTTCTGTAAACCATAACAATGCAATACTTTCTCTGGACTATACTCTCCTAATCTGAAGTTTGAGAATGAATGCAAAAAACTATTTGGACACACGGAACATAATTTATATATATATATATATATAATATATATATATATAAACTGTCAAACTAAGCATAATGTCCGACCATTTTTTTTTTTACCTTGGCTGAGTAGTGGAGTCATATTGAAATGGAAATATTGAGATATATTCTCAAATCTCATTTTCCCAAACAGGTTGATATGCCCGAAACATTGAATGGGTCATCTGTACTCCAATACATGCTATACTCAAGCAGAATACACAGGCCCATCATAATATAAATATAAACGTTTTATTTCAATAGCAGTTACAGTCCAACGTTTTGTGTTCTTTTCTTGTTTGTTCTGTGCATTATGTTACATTGATAAACTTCCCATTGACAATAATACTAAACATAACATGTGGCAATCTCATCAAGATTATACTCAGGCCCAATGTTTTCTACAAAATTCCCAACTTCTACTAAAAAAACTCCTGTGAAATTCACGATGTCACATTTAGTACCACGTATTTCCATATAGTGCAAATTACCCACATCTTGTATATATCCATTGTAACTACAGCTGTCATCAGTGTACACGAGTAATATCCCACAACTCTGAAAATTTTGAAAAATGTGTAAATAAAAACTGACATAATGTCTGACACAATACGCAGAGAAAGTGTGAACTGTGATCTAAGATCACAGCCAGATATTAATCCAGCACAAACTAAAAATGTAATATCGACCACAACGGAACCAGAAAAATAGCGCCCGGCTGCAACTAGTTGGTCTACCAGTAGAAGCAATGAGCCAGACTAAGGGGGATTTGGTTAAGATAATTATGTTTTCATTTGGTCTCTAGTATAAGACAGTTTTACTAGATTTCCAGCAGCAGAGAACAGAAAAGTATTACTGTTTTAGTGGTAACTAATACATTCAAAGTTTTTTTTTCACTGAGCAATAAGCATGTGTACAGTATATTGATAGTATTGTATATCTGTATGAAAGTTATTATGTTGCTACTCTTCCCTTATGGTTTGGTTGCTGCTTGTCTCCAGAAGCAGTTAGCCAGTGTAAATAAGGGTACATTAAATGTTGGGTAGTTGAGGTGTAGACCCTTATTATTGGTCTAGCACTTTACCGATCTAACTACATGTTTTTACTCAGTCTGCTTCAATGATTCAGCAATTTTTATTAACTCTGGCTTTCTGTATACTATTTTATCATATCTGCATGTATTTTATGTTCAGTGTTTATTTGACTTTGAATTGTTTTTTTTGTTCCATCTGGCAAATTGAAAATGACAAATCTAAGATTATCAAAGCAAAATTTGAGAAATAAAAGCAAATGTACCCAACTGGAGAGTAATAAACTCCATTCTATTACATCACGTTCAGAGTTTTTTTTCACTGAGCAGTAAGCATGTGTACAGTATATTGATAGTATTGTATATCTGTATGAAAGTTATTATGTTGCTACTCTTCCCTTATGGTTTGGTTGCTGCTTGTCTCCAGAAGCAGTTAGCCAGTGTAAATAAGGGTACATTAAATGTTGGGTAGTTGAGGTGTAGACCCTTATTATTGGTCTAGCACTTTACCGATCTAACTACAATATGTTTTTTATTCAGTCTGCTTCAATGATTCAGTAATGTTTAACTCTGGCTTTCTGTATACCATTTTATCACATCTGCATGTATTTTATGTTCAGTGTTTATTTGACTTTGAATTGTTTTTTTTGTTTGCATCTGGCAAATTGAAAATGACAAATCTAAGATTATCAAAGCAAAATTTGAGAAATAAAAGCAAATGTACCCAACTGGAGAGTAATAAACTCCATTCTATTACATCACACAAAAGAATAAGCTATTACCTTTAGACTGAGTAGAACATAGCAGACTGAGAAATGTTTACTAAAAACTTTCATACAAATGTTATACTGTTAGGCTGAGAAACACATCAACCAGAAGTTATTGGTGCATTTTACATGAAGCTACTTACTCACATGAGACTCCTTTCTCACCCATGTGTTGCCAGGCACCTGAAAGCATGAAGAAGGGAGCAAAGAACAGTGTTACCTACAGTGTGATGTCATTGTGATGGAGTTGACTATGCCATCAAATAGAGACGATCTATCCCATAGAGGGTCAACGTTACCCATGGTCATGTTGAATGTATCAGGCAGATATCGCAACTTAACTAACTGTAAATCATTCCAGAATGCATTCCATTTTTTTGACTACATTCTGCTAATCTGCAGGAGTTTGAGAATGAATTGAGTTTAATCTTATAAATAATTTTAAAGACAGCACTGGTGTTTATTTAGAAACACTCGCCCTTGAAATATGTATGCTGAGAATTGCAAGTTGACAGTTAACCACTTAATAAATATAAACTGAGTTTAAAAAATGAGATGTTATATTTCAGTAAAAAAATTAACCGACCCAATTACCAAGTATGTTTGCTTATATTTTCAAGGTTGTCATTGTCAAGCTGAAACTAGACAAGGATCGCAAGGAGATTTTGACAAGAAAGGCAATGAGCAGGGCTAAAGCTCTGGCAGAGAAGGGCAAATACACAGAGGAAACCATGGAAAGCAGCTAATTGGTTTATTTTATTAAAACATGTATAAAGTTCAAAATGTTGTTCACTTTTGTGGCTGTCAGTCTTTGTGTCTATAATTTAATCCTTACTAATGCACTATTTATGCAGTTGCTGCACACTATTTTAGCTTCCATGGGAAGCATAGATTTTCAGCAAGACCCCATCATCACTTCCTATCTCTAGTTGTTTCCAGCTCCATTTTCTAATGAGTGTTATGTCTTTGCATCTAATCCTTTCCTCTGTTTCTAAGTTTTTCTATGGGTCTGAGCAATGCCTGTGTTAGAATGCTGGTCTTTTATATATTGTACCAATCTCCATCATTTCCTCAGTTCTTCCTACACTGGAGTTTTAGTTATTAGTATATAATGAACACATAAACTATAGGGTTTGGGTAGTACTTATGACTTTGTGTGTTTTAATAAGTACAACCCATACGCTTGATGATATTGTGTTTTACGTAAGTAGTTTTGTTATAGTTTTATAGCAGTCTTACTTATTGATTAACCAGTCTTCTTGCTTTTATTTCAATTAAAGACCGGTAGAAACATCAAATCTCTCTAGTTTGATGTGTCCACCATAACTGGAATGTATTTAGCTTCTAATTCTATGTCTATTTCTTGCATTGCAAAAGGTGCTAGGACATTTACTAGAATTGATTTGCGCTTTCTTTGCCCGCATGTAAATTTCTGACTATTGAAGATGTACAATCCATTGATCTCATGGAAAGGTTATGTTTCACTGCATGATATGCAAACAGAGCTTCTTGGACTGCTAGACACTTTCATCAGTTAACTGCCCTGTCTCATCTCTTGTAAACAATAATGCAACACTTTGTCTTGAACTGGTAGCAGCCACTGCCGTCTGGTCACCCTAGTTTATACTGTATAAGATGTTGTTATAATGGGATTTGGCTGTACTATCCACTTTATCCGTTTGTCTAACTGCACATGTAGTCTGGAGATCTTTCTAGCTACTGGACCTTCCACCAGATTTTTCTATCTCTACTACAAAGGTCAGGTAGATCGATAAAAACATCAATGTCTCTTGTGTTCTGTCATAGGTTATGCAACCTGAGTGGGTTTTATTTGAACACAGTTCAGGGTGCAAAGGGTCAGTCTTCTTTCCAAGCAGTCATAGGAGGCAACTAAGGAATTTTGGGGAGATAGGCTGACAACCTGTCGCTTGTAAAAACAATCGTCTCAAATTCTTTCGTCTTCTATCAAATCTCCATGGATGACAAGATGCAGTCCAGCATTGCACCTTTGTAATTTTATTGCAGATTGTTATAGGATATGCTAGATGTGCCATCATTGCGAATGAGTCAACAAATCTGACATGATGAGATAGCCCAGAATTGTATGCTGTGCTCATAGCAGAGATTTGGTGATACTGGAATGCTTTCTGTTAGGTACTAAATTTTGCATCCATAATGTCCCCTTACAATCCGTGTCTTTGAGATCCTATGAGTCAGAATGTCTCCCCAGTTACACAACTGAGAACCTGTGTTTTTGTCACAACGGTTATAGGCTGTCAAGAACTACCTGTTCACAGTTAACCTTTAGCACGTTGTTTACAATTACATAATTTCTCTCCTGCAGCCGGATTCTTTTTTGAAAATGTTGCGTAATAGATGAACCTACATGAGTGGATGTCACCTCAGTTACAGTACTTTTCGTTTTGTCTGAAATACTATGGATTGTCAAGAGATACCTGCTCACAGCTAAAATGATTATTACATTATTATCATGTGCACCTGCGACAATTATACAATTGGTACACTGCCTGCAGTAGTCACATGCACATCGTCATGTACACATCCCTGGATAACTAAATATCCAGCAGTATATCTAAGTCCTAAAGTTTCTTTTGGGATTTTAAGGCCACAATCAAAGTCTAGATCTCATGCCAGCTATATTGAACCCTATTAGAGCACTCTGTTGCGATGTATAGGACTGCAAGCTGAATAAGAACTAATACCACCATGTCCATCTATTAAAAGCTATATTGTGGTAGTCATTACAACTAAAACAAAAATAGATTTTACAAACTCATTGAATATCCAAGATTTAAAAAAAGTTTTTTCTGAAACAGTATGTGTTGTTATTATGACAACATTTTAATTCAATTTCCTAAAATGAATAAAACACATTTAGTATAACATTGAAAGTACAGCATTCAGTTGCTTTCATTTTTAGTTTTGCAAAAGCATGTACAGATCTTTTATTTTGGCCCTGTATTAACACTTGATGAAGATATTACCCTGTATCATCCAGTCTGGTAAAGAATTTCTGACTATAAAAAAATAAGATACTTCTTTTGGATACACACATATTTCTCCAAAATGATCTACAAATGTGTCGTCCAAGATCACCTCTTCTCGCTCAGAAATAAGTTATTTGTTTTAGTGAGGGTGTAAAACAATGTGTACTCCCATCCATTTCTGCTAAATATTTATTCAAAAAATGATTTTAGCTACAGGTCAAAATTGTTAATTGTTCATCATTTCTTGTGAATGGAACAATTGTCATTAAAAACAGCCCTTGTCAATATTTAGTTTTGCAAATGAAATTACTGCACAAGTTACTATAGTGCGTTCATAAATAAATGTCCACCGATATTTACATTTTTCTCTGTAATTACTGAGCGTATAGACTTCATATTTTGCATGAGTGCATCATTTCATAACCATGTTACAGATTTATGATTATTTATTATCTAGATTGAACTGATTTATCGCAGTAGTCGATACGGATGTCATTTTTAAGGTAGCAATTCTTGACCAAAAAATAGACAGAGTACAGTACCATTTACCATGTTCTGTGTTTTATTTTATGATTGTTGTGGTTATGAAATAACACTCATGCAAAATATGGAGTCGATACACCCAGTATTTACGGAGATAATAGACAATATCAGTGGACAACTATTGATGAACGCACTATAATATAGTAGTGAATAAAGCACTCTAAGAAAGTGGCTGACAAGAAAAATCTCTACACTATTGGTAATTGTTCTACGTAAGGTACAATCGCTAGCTACCACCGCAAAAATAATGCATTTCATAGATATGTTGATGTCTCTTTCAAATATTTCCAGCATTGTCAACTACTTTGTTTGACTATGCGGCTTTGCCAGGGAAAATTATTTTAAAAATTGAGTATGATGTACAACCATAAATTTTTGTTTTGCTTAAGAATTCACAAAATGATTTTTAAAATGTTATACCAAAGGAAAACATACACAAGTTTTTAAGTGGTACAGTGGAATCCCACTATAGCGCATTATTTTATAATGTATTTCCCTATATAACAATTCTGTTCAAAAAAACGTCAGATCAATTCACTAATCTATCTATTGACACTGGTCATGCTTGCCAGTGATCAGTTTGCTCATTTCCTTCAACTCCAACATGTCCTTTTGATCATAGATTAATTTCTACGATTTCATTCAGCACATTGAATGGTTAACAAGAAAATGTACCTTAATATCCTTTATTATCTATGAGATGCACAACCAAGGACGATAACAATCTGAGCAACACATTGATCATTTTTTGGTGAAGCAGTACCTTGCAACACACAATTTGACTGCTCTGGAACATCCACTATAGTCTTCCTATAGGACAGGCGCATCCACAGGTGGTGGATAGGGAAAAAGCCTCTAGATATATAGGTCAGCTGCGATGTGAGAATATGATGAGTAAAGAGTTGCGGAACATACTTGCTGTCTACCAGGATGAATCGGGATAACTGGTAATGCTGATATTCCCACTAATACCCAGTGTCCAGGGACGGGCAGCATCAAGCGAGTATGAGCCGTTATAAGATCATTTTAAGCTTATGTTGCTGGTGTGAGGATACTGACACCATGCCAGGAACGTACCTGAGTAGGGGTTAGGAGGTTGAGGAAAATAGATAGTAGGGGGTGGTGGTGCCTCAGAACAATATCACAATTATCATAATGGATCCTTGACAAAAATTATCCTAGGAGAGGGGAACCATTGACTTCAAATCCTGGGCAGATGGTGCTCGTTAACCAAGGTAGGCAAGCTGTTTAGGAGAATAATAATTCAAAAATTAAACCTCTACTGCCGTGTGGACAATCCTTGGAGGGGTAAGGACTAGGGAAACATATCCTGACTAAAAAGAAAGACGGAGACACTGGACCGACAGGTGCAAAATAATCCAGCCATGGTGTAACTGCCACAGATGAAAACCACAGTGCCACGCAATGACTTTATATATCATAAAAGGTTACAAACAATTCCTTTTGGTGCTTCATCTGTGGAATCCTGTCAGGTGGATGGAGTTAGTCGTTGCACCATCATCGCTGCAAACGACACATCCATAGTTGCTGCAATCTGTCGCAGAGTGTACCCGCCATTACACTTCTGCTGGCAGTGCCGGTCCACTACTGGTTGACCATCATTCTTCTGCTCCCTCTAAAATGTTGACTTTTAGCAACACCGCATTTCAATCCCAGATCTTTAATCCTGGACACTGAAAAGGAATCATCATCCACAATAGTCTCACTCTCGCATGCTATATCTCTTATGGAGTTCAAAATGTCAGCTCAATCCATTGTTCTGTGCCACAATCTCGCACATCAGTTGATCTGCTCTTTCATTGCCTCTAACACCCACATGTCCTGGCACAGAAATAAATGTACCACTGTGAATCTTTACCCCCGGCTACCCTACAGTACACACAATAAAGAATAAATATAATTGGGGATTTTGAAGTGTTGTTACATAGCAAAATTTGTTATAAATGAATGCGCTATAGAGAGATTCCACTGTATAACTATTACCGTCCACGGAAGTCACTCTCTGCACACAATTAATACAGTAAAACTGTTGTGGCCAGAGACTTTAATAGCCACTTGCTATTAAACACAAGCGAAGGCTGCCTCAATCACAATATGGAGATCAAGATCAGAAAAAAAACAAGTAAAGTCCTAGTAAAAAATAAAATAAAAGTCACATTTCAGTGGCTCAGATATATGAGGGCAGTAGCCATCTCCTCTCCATTGCAGTCTTTACTTCCTGGATTAATCCGGTAACCAAAAACTATCCCAATCATAGAAATGTAAACATACATGGATCTACCATCAGTGGAAGAGAGAAGAAATGCAGAAATTCTCACACAGTATGCAAAGTTCCAATGTTTGAAGGGTCATCAAATGAACCAAAGACTTAACATATCTACAAAGAGCTACGAAAAAGTAGTAGCTTCCTACACTCTACAATACAGTTTCAGAAATGACTCACTAATACAGATATATAAAACCTAAATCCACTCAACACCTTTAACACATACCCAACCTGGGACTGGAAAAATTTTCTAAGAATTATGGACAGTATAACAGGCATTATTACAAAAATGTAATCCCTCCAATATAAGTTCTTAGTGACAACTGAGAACCACCTGCAAAAAGCATACCCAAAGGATATATGGACATATGGTTTAGCAAATATCCCTTGTAAGTATTGTTGGATGGAGGAGCAGGAATATATATATAGTAACACCAGGTGGAAAAGAAATGAACAAATCCATACCCACAGGCAAATATCCACACATGTTAATGCACAGCATGAATGAACTAATGTCCTGCTTACTACGCTCAGCACCACCAAAGAAACAGTGCTGTAGTGGATCCCTGGTAACTATGGCTTACTTGGAAATGGATACGTTCATCTTCTGGCAAAGGATGGAAGATCACAAGAACAAATAGAAAGTGATATTGCATGATAAAAATACCGGTAGAATTTAAGAAAAATTGGAAGTTGTAGCTGTCAATTGTTTTCACGAATCCCTGTTTTTAACAATTAATTTCCGTATTTTAATAAAAACGTTTGTATATAGAACCAAAAGACCTTTATTTTTTTGGTCCCATCAATATGTGTTAGCAAGATAAAAAAGTCAGCATTAGTAATATTTACTGAAATTTAACAGCAAATTACCTTTTAAAAAAACCCCAAAAACATCTTTTATGGGGGGCTTGAAATCGGTATCAATATGGAAATTCCATACTAGTTGACACCTATGTGGAAGCAGATACAACAAACTGTATGGACAAATGAACCATACCACCAAATGTCACGCAAAGAACAAGCCATTATCTTGATTATGAACTGTCCTGAACAGATTAAGAACAAGCCATTATCTTGATTATGAACTGTCCTGAACAGATTAAGAACAAGCCATTATCTTGATTATGAACTGTCCTGAACAGATTACGAACAAGCCATTATCTTGATTATGAACTGTCCTGAACAGATTAAAAACAAGCCATTATCTTGATTATGAACTGTCCTGAACAGATTACGAACAAGCCATTATCTTGATTATGAACTGTCCTGAACAGATTAAGAAGTCACTTATTCAGAAACCTCAAAATTGGTGAGACAAGACCTGTGGACTGAGCTCAGAGACTGCAGAACAAATTCTTCATCCAAGTCAACTTTATCAAGAAGAGAGAGAGAAAATGTGCCCACTGAAATGGCACTACTTCCAAACCTGAGCGAATTAGACAGTTCATTGAAGCAATTTTTGCTGTAACCTGATAGCTGACTGAAGAATGATACAGAAGAAGTCTTCTTATGTTTTATCCTGGAAACTAAACTTATTTGACTATAGCATAAAAACATACCAGTACAACAGTGGAATCACTCTATAAGGCATCCTTTTATAACAAATTTCCCTATGTAACACTTTAAAACTCCCAGAACAACCTGGACCAAGTTGTTATAACACTATATATAGTCAATATACGACAGTGGAAATCTGTTACAACAACTTGGTCGGAGCCGAAAAAATATGCATGTCATAACAGAAATTCTCTATATACAGTACAAACAATATAGAATAAATATAACTGGGAATTTTGAAAAGTGTTGTTATATAGGTACATTTGTTATAAAAGAATAAAAATTCTTGAGACTAACGGGAATTGAACCAGTCCGTTCTACGGCACCAAATCGCCTAGCAACAATTGCACACGTGTTTTTCAGTACTTGACTAACCACATCTCCAAAAAAGATGCGATTTCATCAAGCCATTCAAATCGTGCACACAAAGTCACCCGAACGGACCAATCGAGACAAGGACTATTACAACAACAACAAACATCCCGTACAGGTATTGAAATATCCTCAGTAACAACAAATACATAACATAATATCCTTTTATGTTATGACATGAAATCGCATGAATAAACACACATGAAATCGCATCTTTTTTGGAGATGCGGTTAGTCAAGTACTGAAAAACACGTGTGCAATTGTTGCTAGGCGATTTGGTGCCGTAGAACGGACTGGTTCAATTCCCGTTAGTCTCAAGAATTTTTAAAAATTGTCCTCTGGCTTCCTACTTTAATTTAGTTGTATATAAACAATTATTTGAAGCAAAATTGTATTTTCTATATATGTTATCCATGTTTACAAGAAGACCTATCGGCCCTTGTATAACTAATACGGATATTATGTTATGTGTTTGTTGTTACTGAGGATATTTCAATACCTGTACGGGATGTTTGTTGTTGTAATAGTCCTTGTCTTGATTGGTCCGTTCGGGTGACTTTGTGTGCACGATTTGAATGGCTTGATGAAATCGCATCTTTTTTGGAGATGCGGTTAGTCAAGTACTGAAAAACATGTGTGCAATTGTTGCTAGGCGATTTGGTGCCGTAGAACGGACTGGTTCAATTCCCGTTAGTCTCAAGAATTTTTAAAAATTGTCCTCTGGAATCCTACTTTAATTTACTTATAAAAGAATAGAGGGATTCCACTAAACAACTTTGTTGACTTTGAAAAAGCATTTGATAGTCTTCATCGGCCTACGTTATGGAATATTCTACAGCAATACGGTTTTCCTACTAAAATAATCAATGTTATAAAGGCATTCTACACCAACTCACATTGCTGTGTTCAAACAAACACTGAGAAGTCAGAATGGTTCCAAGTTGTTACAGGCGTTAAACAGGGGTCCATCATGTCCCCATTACTTTTCTGCGTCGCTATTGATTGGGTCATGAGAAAGAGCACTGAAAATGAGCTGACAGGAATAAAATGGATTAATAATACCGTTCTCGAAGATCTTGACTACGCAGATGACCTGGCCCTTTTGAGCGCAAACCACACAGATGCTCAATCTCAGCTTGACAATCTCCAACACTACTCAAATCAGATAGGGTTGAAAATCAACACATCAAAAACTCATATACTAGATTTTACGAGATCCAACGACAACATAGAAATTCAAAATGTTCCATTATTAAAAGTCAACAATTTTACATACGAGGCGTGTTTAAATGAAAACGGGACTTGTGGATTTATTTAAAAAGTATCATACGCAATTTAATATTTTCAACGGAATTGAACAAAGCAACCATTTGTGAATAAGAATGCACCTGGGTTCATCAGAAAAAATCTCTGTATGCATTTAGGCAAGCATCCCACTGTTTAGGTAGACGTCGAATGCCGTCCGAGAAAAAGTTGCGTGGCTGTTCTCTGAACCATGTGGTCACCGCTGTCTTCACGTCTGCGTCGCTGTTGAATCGCTGTCCCTTTAGTGCTTTCTTCAACGGTCCGAACAAATGGAAATCACACGGGGATAAATCGGGACTATAGGCTGGGTGATGAAGAACTTCCCAATTCTTCTTTGCCAATGTTTCCTGCACAATTTTTGCGACGTGCGGACGAGCGTTGTCGTGGAGAAGAATCACACCTTGAGAAAGTCTGCCTGGTCGCTTAGCCTTGATGGCCTTATGCAGCTTGTCTAAAGTGTCTTTATAATGGGCGGCATTGATGTTGACACCAGGTTCCTTAAAATCAGTCAACAAAAGCCCTTCATGGTAAAAAAATGCAGTCACCATAACCTTCCCAGCAGAAACCTCCGTCTTTAAACATACGCACCCACTCCATCACTCTGGTCCTCGACAAACATTTGTCACCATATGCTGCCTTCATTCTCCGATGAATGTCTACTGCTTGACATCCTTCAAATGAAAGAAACTGGATCACAGCACGCTGATTCACTTTGGACGGGTTCGGAATCACACCCGCCATATTGTTAACAGTCTTCTGCAGCACATATGCATGCTGGGAAGATGAACACGTGACCGTATGTAAATTATTGGATACTCATTACTAGTGCAAAATGTCATCAATATCAGTGCGCTCTATCACGCGTGGTGTAACAAGTCCCGTTTTCATTTGAACACGCCTCGTATTTAGGCACCAATCTAGCATTGGATGGAGACTCATCAAAAGAAATTTTACACCGTATTGCCCTTGCAGCGGGTGCTTTCAATAAACTACGCAACATATGGACGTCAAACACACTAAGAAACACCACAAAACTCAAGTTATTTAACTCCAACATCATCCCTATTCTATCATATGGGTGCGAAAGTTGGAAAGCCACAAAAGCCACAGATAAAAGACTCGACTCCTTTGAAAACAAATGCCTACGTACCATTCTGAACGTTAAGTGGAGTGACTTTAAATCTAACACTACTATAAGAGAGGAAAGCAAACAAACCTATATATCTTCCTTCATTAGACAAAGGCGTTGGACTTACATCGGCCATGTTCTCAGAATGAACAGCCTAAGAATTCCCCAGCAATCACTATATTGGGTGCCACCTGGAGTAAGAAGAAGAGGGAGACCTAGAGAAACTCTACGAAAAACTATTAATAGAGAAGGCATGTCAATGAACCTAAACAACACGCAACAATTGAAAGACCTGGCAACACAAAGACAGAAATGGAAAGCTATGGTTTCTGCCCTATGCGCCGCCTATGGCCCTGGAGGAACATAACATAACATAACTATTACTAATTTTCTTAACAGACTTTATATAATTTTCTGTATTTCAGAAATTGTGTATTTCAGTGTTAGCTTGTCCCTGGTTCAGCCTACTAGCAAAGACCCTAAAGTACCAACATACAATGCGTTCTGTATTAGGCAAATTTTAGATTTTTCTATTTGCCTGGTAAAAATGTTTAGGTACTTTACATGTATGGAGATCTTTCTTCTTTTCATTCACAGTTTGACATGTGTACACAGTAAGTTGGTTTTCTTAATGAATACTGCTGTATTTGAAAGCTACTGTATGGAGATTTATTCACATCCTAGACAAATATCTCCAAGTGCATCTATTCAAATGATACAGATTGTAAGTCTATTAATTTATAGTATATCAAGTAAGCTGCTAACAAATATATATGATATACAGATCAATGTCCTAACTTGATAACTATTAAACTCTGATCAACAGTAATGAACACACATAAACTGCACATAATTTAATAATTCATACCTATCAGCTAGTACAAATGTGATGTATTTCTACAGAAAATAATCAGGTTTTACTGAATATGTTCATACTGATCTTTATATCTTCCCATAGTGAATACTGTACTCTTTATACAATTATGGACATAATTTTGAATCCAAATACAGTATTTTAGGGGTAGTTTGGTTTGAAATACATGAGCATGATTCTTCTAGAAGTTGACAAATATGTGATATCCACTTTGCTTAAAATGCAAGTGGTAAAGTTGGCAAGAAATGGTGTTTTTAAACAATCTGGAGAAAAAAAAGTGGCTTTTAAATACTGGGAATGTCAGTTAATACAAAAATGAGAATCAGATCAAATGTACTTAATATAATACTGTATAATGTTAGAGATTTGAATAAATACTTGTAATTGTGGAATTACTGGGGATTTCCATTCAGATTATCCCAAATTATAAAAATAAGCTTTAAATTAGCAGTACAAAAATTCTAAATGGATGAAAAACACAAAAAGGCAAATGAAAATTGAAACTGATGAATAAAAGTGTTTTATGGTCAAAAAACAATACATAATGACAGTTAAAGTCAGATGTGCAGACTTGTACATCAGATGTACTGATGTACTATTAGTGCAAATAAAATGTGACAATGCATTTTCATTCTCTAGACTATATCCTGTTCAAAGTCTAGTAGGACCATTGTCCTGCTACAAGAGAGATCCAATCCAGCATCAGTTCAGAAAGAACGCTTAAGAAGAACTCAGAATGAAATTGCAAACAGCAGAAATGAAAACTGTGAATAGAAGAAACTTATAAGAAAGAACACGCAGCAAACTAAATTGGTGATCTAGACAATTGACACATGAATCATATTTGGTAACCTCTGACTAAAGTAATTTCTTAAATAACTGGTTAATTATTCATTTTCCTTCAAATAATCATTATGAAGTACCATCTCATAATGCAGGGCAACTGCGAAGAACCTACAACACCCTGTTTCTTGCCTTGATGGTGCACTCTGCTATATATCATGCCCATATAGGGATGTTTTCCTCCCATTTATATCTCTGCCTACTTCTTGCTTGTCTCTTCTCAACTCTACCTTCAAGTAAGGACTTCAGTAAGGTGTCATGTTGTTTAATATATGTCTATATTATTTTATTTGTCTTATTTTTAATTCTTCAAATAGTTGATGGTAAACCTATAAACTTTGAACCAGTCTGTTTCAACCATGTGTTGCCAGGACTAAAAAAAAGGGAGTGAAGAATAGCCATGCTGTTTACCTCATGTATGTTGTAAGAAGCAACTCAGGAGTCTTTTGGGGTGGTGTTGACTGCCCCATTCAATATAGGGTCACATTGGTCCAGAAGCCATGCTGAAAGATGCAGATATCACAGCTAGGCTGTAAACTATGACACAATGCATTCCATTATTCAGCCTGAGAATCTGCAGGAGTTTGAGAATTAACAAAAAATAACTTCCCTGTTCTAGAGTGTAACTAATACATCACAGAACTAATGTTTGTTTTATACCCCTTTATGACTTGCATCGTCAAGAGTTCTCTGGAGACAGCCTTTTTGTCTGCTTCATAAATGTTTGTTTTCATTGACTTTTATTTCTGTAATCCATTTTTTGCATGCTTTGCCTTGATTCTTGATTAGAAACTGGCTTCACAGCACGCAGGACATTCCCATAAGTGCTCCGCCCTCCGCTCCAGCAGCCATCCCAGTGTATGTAGACTCATAGTACCAGTCAGGTGTTGATTGTGTGATCTTCGGAACTTTCCAAAAAATTTACATTTCCTCCCCTCACCTATACTCCCATTTCTAATATTCTCTGTATGTGTACATTCTCAACCTCATTGACATCATCTGCATCTCGAAATGAATTTATTACTGCCTTTATTAAATCTGCTTTATCTCTTCTCAGCAATGTGCCGTCTATCGCCGCATTGCCTGCCAGTAAGTCGGCTCTCTCGTTTCCTCTGACCCCAGCATGACCAGGGCAGAATATCCATGTAATGCTTTGGACAACTGAGTTGTTCAATAAGTCCCATCATTCTTTTCTTAGCATGAACTTTTCTATCTTGCGCAACACGCTTTGAGAGTCTGTGAGTATTACCGCGTGTGTTGATGTATCAGTTATCAACCAATTAAGAGCTGCTGTAACTTCCTCTATCTCCATCCTCATGATCGATGTGACAGTAGAATATGCTGAAGATTTCTCAACCAACTTCACGCCATTTCTGTAGGCAACAAAACCCCAACCTCTTTTATTTGTGTTTTTGCTAACAGATCCATCTGTGTATATAATTATGTCTTGTGGTTTCGAGTGTAGTTGGGCGAGTTCTTGCACTGTATCCTGAGCCCTGACTGCCGTCCAGTTTCGACACGCTTTATCTAGTTGTATTATTACTTTAGTCAGTGATTTCTTCTCAGTGTCTACCTCCACCCATTCACTGCCCTTTCCTATTTCTTCCAATTCACATACTATTCGCAGTGTGTCTTCAGCCTCTGCCATCCATGATCTGCCACGCTGAATACGTTTTCCCTTTGACTCATCTAGACGATGGTGTAATGGGTGGTGGTTGTATTCTGTCACTTTAAGGTACGACTTAACTTGTGCTACTTGATGTCGCACTCTAATGCTGGGGAGATCAAGCAGAAATCTCATAGCAGAGATGGGTGTATCTCTAGTACACCCCAGTACCTTATGCTTTGCCTCTGACTATGTATCCATCGTGTTTGTATCTATCTATCTTTGTCTTTTCTCTGCTTTTGTTGTGAGGCATTGCAGGATCAAATGATTATCAGTTTATGGGCTATGGCACATTTGGTCACTTGATATGCAGTACTACTGTGCCATCAGAATGTTAGTAACTCCTTCAATCAACCTTCTTCTTGGTCTTTCTCTGTATCCTGCTGTTATCATTTTCATGTTGTATACTCTTGATGTTGGCCAATAAGGGTTAATTCTCATTAGAGAACCATTTCAGTCTCTGTTTTTCACTATACTTGACATGCCGAAATCGGATGTGCTAGGCCTACAAGGCGCATAACGGTGGCACAACGTAATCACGCTCCCGGCGGAAATCGCACGGATATCCGTGATGGTTACAATGGAGCGAACGAAAAACAAACAACTATACTTGACCACTGATTTTGTTCTCACAGTTCTTGTAGCCTTCTCATTTCTCACATGATTTCTTCTTGTTCTGTTTGCTGCTTTTCTTAGACATCTAACTTCACACGTAGTTAAGCTTTCTCTCATGTTCTTTAGTTAGTGTCCATGTCTGACATTGATAACACAATGTTTGGATGAATATTGAATTTATTTGCCTTTTGGTTTCCATTAGGATAGATGCATCCTCCAAATTTATCACTCTGTTTATGTACCCGTCTTAGAACGTGTCTGTACATCAATTATATTTAAGGGGCACTATCTGATGGTAGTCTAGAAGTTTGTGAAAACCACATATATCTGTTGTCTTCTGATGTAATCCAGGATTGGCATTGTGCTTGTTAGTCCTTTGATTTTTTCATTTCTGATTCTGTCTCTTATTATTACTCCGAGGATTCTATGTAGACAAGTCATTTCTGTTGTAACAAGTTTTCTTTTGGATTTTGTTGTTAGTGTCTATATTTGACATTGGTAGCACAGTGATGGTATGATTATCATTTTATAAAGTGCAGTTTTGGTGTTCATGTTCACATTTGTTTTTGAAAATTAGGAGACATCTTCCTTAAGATCTGGCATGCTATGTTGCATTTGTGTTGGATTTCTTTGATTTTTTCCATTTGATGACATGATGCTTCCAAAATAAGGTTAATTCTTTCACTTGTTTAAGTTGTTGATCACCAATGAAAACAGTAGTGTTTCTTCCTGTTTTTGCGATTGACACTACCTTGGTTTTTTTCCTGATAATCTTCATGTGAAAGTCCCAGGTGTTGTGTGATGTCTGTTTATATGTTTTTGTTCCTCTGATGTTGATATTTATTATTGCTTTAGCTTCTGCAAAAAGAAGTTCACCTAGGAGTTTTTTACGGGTAGGTTGTCTTCTTCATTGGTGATGGCAATTTTACATATACAATTGATATATATAATGCAGTCATTACCTTTAATTCTGGTGTCGGACAGACCTATGATTTGAATTTGTTGTACACAGAACAGACTAAAGTAAATGCAACATATCACAGGGCAGACTAAAACAGAATATCATATAAGCTCTTTCTAAGTAGATCAGCGATATACAATCATTAATCTGATGTGATCTGTTACAAAAATACAGGAAAAAGTAGGCAGAATTTCATTAAAAATTCTTTATAATATAAAGAATATAAAAGAACACTGTTTAAATAAATATATGGGACACAGAGGATTATGTAAACAATATATCTTCACAGCTAAATATATTATTTTTTTAGTACCGGTAGTAAGATATTTTCTGTGATGAGGACAGATATTTATGATAATAAATAGAAACTGTCAAAAATGTAATGATTTCAGTCACAGTCATAAAGCATAATATTTATCATTACTTATCATTTCAAATGATAAGTAACTTTTGTCTGAAAAGTGTTTTTTTCATCATATATTTCATCATTTTATAATAAATAATTGCCAAGTTATGTGAAAATGTCATATTAAAACATCTTATACCAGGATCATTATTCACTTTTTGCTATGTAATGATCTTAAAATATCTAATATTTTCTCACACTGTCAATTCTATGCTTCTCTTTCCTTCAGTCTTGCCCATTGTAACTGTGTTCTCCAAAACCTCCATCTCATAACATGGCCAAAATATAAATTCTCTTGATATTAGTAAGTAACTTTCATTTTTGTATTTGATTTTTTGATCACCACCCCATCAGTGTTATTAGCTGTCTAGAAGTAGGAAGAGGCTATGAATGGATGGAAGTATGAAAGGAGAGAAAGTTTCTGACATATGATACAGTTAGGAAAAATGTCCGGATTAGTCTGCCATCAGAACAGAGGGAATGATACAAGAACTTATTATTTTTACTGTGTTTCTAGGGCTCTAGAGGGGAGAAAAAGATGGCAACACTGATCTGCATATTTGCTGGTGAATTAAACATTAACAACCAGTTGTTTCTTGGTGGAGCAAAGTATGTTAAAATCTGCAGATACTAGATTTGGTACTTCAAAATCTGCTTATATAAACACATCTATCTATTTCCTTTCAGATCAAATATAGAGCTGTAACTGTCACTCTCCAATGATTTCTGTACTGTACTGTCCTCTTCATCTGTGCGAGGTCCCAATTAATTTGGTCTCTTCCTTTACTGTTCACCACCCAGTACTCCTTGGTTTTCAAAGTCACTTCTTTCCCTGTGTCAAACTTCTTTCTCAGAATGTGTCCTTTCCATCTCCATTTTCTACTTTTTATCTCAACTTTTCAACTTTAAAGAATTCACATACCGGTACCTAGGAAGCAATATAACAATGGATGGCAAGAACAGCAAAGAAATACACAATAGATGTAGTAAAGCATAACAAGATCTAGGACAAATGACACCAATTTTCAGAAACAAAAAATGTAGATTTAAACACAAAAATAACACTATTCTAAAACTTTTCTGTTTTTCAGCATTGCAATGATATTTGCACATTTCAACACAAGACACATCCAACTTCTACACTGTAATTTTGGGTTACTATAACTTTCCACAGAATGTGGGTAGTTAACCCCATATCTAACTCTTCTTAGTTGATTTTTATGACATGTATGGCAGGTTAAAATTCTTGCTTTCAGGTTCAAAAACATATAGGTTTTTGAATAATTTTTAATAAATATTCATTAAAAAAAAATCACAGGGAAAAGGGTGTATCTTTATAGAATACAAATATGAGATATGATTAAATGAAACCTGTTCAATTGGATTTATTTGTAAAGTTAACCCATAGCATCTAACTGCCTTAGGAGTGTGAGATGTTAGCGATCTCATATTTCAGTGGCTCTGCTATATGAGAGCGGTAGCCATCTCTGTTCTTGTTTGGAATGAGAGCTTACCTATATTTAACAAGATTATGAATTGTGAGTGAAATAACATAGTATGCACAGGTCCTTTTTTAGTTTGTTATGGTGCATACTTTTTTTGTTTCGTCAAGTAAATTATGTCATTCTAGACAGTGTTGCAAGAAACACAAAATTGCTAATAATGCCATGAATGCGCATCAGAAGAAAAGGGCTAATGCAAGAGTTTAGGAGTTGCCATCTATTCTTCCTTGCAGTCTTTATTTCTGAACTAATTCTGTACCCAATTAAGGCTGGATCTACATAGGAGCCATTGCAGCCTGAAAAGCATTTCCACCTCAGCATCTGTGTCAACATCCTTCAAATCAACATGTAAAGAATAGGGAATAGCTAGAGAAAATAGGCATTTTTTTTTAGTGTTGGTTACTTGTCTGTAAACCACAGAATAATAATTGCAGCAGAAGACATGATCAATAGCATTCAATTTTTCAACATACATTGTCAATCATATTCATCAACAACAGCTGTTTCAACAGTAGTTAACATAATTATGTTTGTTCATAAGTGGGTTTTCAGAGGAAATGACAATTTCATAGTCTTCATGCCAGTTTTCATAATTACAATATTTGTCGACAAGTCACAGGTGTCAAACCCACTGTTGATGGTTTTAGCAGCATTCTGCATTATCAGAGGATCCACCACCTGTCACCATTACTAGGTGACGGCCACCTGCCAATCAAAGTGGAAAAAATGTGTGAATTGCAGTTTCCAGTTCAATAAATAATTGTGGCAATTTAAGTGCAAACCAAAATAACTGAATACTTTTAAGAAACAGATCATCTATAACTGTCATCTATAACTAAAAATTAATTTTGCTTAAAAATAAAAAAGTGGATTCATCATCATCTGGAAGCATATCCTGGCAGGGTGTTGTAGCCATCAATTCTTTCAAAACTCCTGCCACTCTTCAGCTAATCTGCATGAGTGTATATGAGGTACGTTGCACTTTGTTATGCGCCATATGGCCAAGTGCATCCGATTTCCGCCAGCTATTTTTTTTAGGTTTGCTTTCCTTAGATGGTCTACCCTCCCGGGATCATGAGCACCATCTGTCCAGGCTTTGTGTAGAGTTTTCCATCTCCTAGGTGGCCTGTCTTTCTGGACTCTTGAGCGCCACCTGCCCAGCAGTTAGGGGAATTTTTTAAGTTTTCCTGCCTTTTTCCTTTATGGGATGGAGCTGATTGGGGCCTAAGTAGGGTTTTACTGACTTCTCACTTTGTATGTTTTAGAAAATAGTTTCCCATATTCCCCTATTTTAAAGGTCCCCCCAACCCTGGGGGACGCGCATTAAGGGGTCAATGACCCCAGCTGTTGGCTTGAGCTTATAGCGGCTCATACTCGCTTGATGCTGCCCGTCACGAGACACATGGGGTATTTCAGTGGAGATATCAGTGCCACCTGATATCCCACCCCGTCCTGTTGGGCAACATCGCCAGTTTGTACGCGACTGCTTATTCGTCCAGAAATCTGGATTATTCGTCCAGAGATCTGTCTTATATTGCAGCCAACCACCAGATATGGAGACTCCATATCCGGAGGTTGTTCCACAATCCGCAACCTGTGGACGCGCCTGGTAGGGGATGGTCGCCCCCCCCCCCCCCCCCCCAGGACTCTTCAGCTAATCTTTCTGCTTCTGTGAGTGTCATGTTCAGGTGGTCTTTGATATCTTCTCTCCTATTTAGTCTACTTCTAATCATGCTGGTGTCATCCTCTCCAGTATAGTTTTTTTAGGCTGTCATAGACATTTGATATGGCAAAAATAGTGCAATTATCTGGAGAGAACCTCATTGTTTAGCCAGTTTTATTTCTGTTATGATGGCCATATTGATTATGATGACAGGTAGGTACAAAAATCAGTTTTGAAAATTTAGTGTATGGCTGACCAGTTATACTATCGCTATGGTTACAGATATCCACTATTCAGTCTATTGTCTATTCCTAAGTGAATGATGGTTGATAGTATCCACACAACCTTCAGTTGTTGTTCCAAGGTTAAGTGTATCACCTTGGTTGCAATAAATCCATGTTTTTTCAAGGTTATCTAGATGCTTTTTATCCACCATTTTCTTGCTTTACCTTTGGTTTTATGTCCGGATATCTTCTGTTATATGCTCTTATTGGTATTTGGTTTGGGTTCATTCTCAAGTAAGGCATCAGCTGTGATTCTGCAATGTATCATATTCTCTGTTTTATTATTTTTGTGTGGATTTTACCTGTATGACTTAATAAGGAGATGCCCCTATAAGATTCCCATTCTCTCTTACTACCTTTGTGTTTCCATAATAGTACAATTACTAATTTTTGTCCGTCGTCTGGTACATTTCTTCCTGTTTAGGCTATTGCGAATAATGTGGTTAGAACTGGACCCCCATGTTTCTACACGCTTATTGCTGTGCTGGAGATACCATTCTCTCCTGGTGATTTATTACTTGAGTTATGTTTTAAGACTTCTTCTATTTCTTGATTTAGTATATCTGGCTCTGTGATTTCAAAGCCTTATTTATGATTATTGGTAGGTCAATATTCTGTTGTGATGCTTGGGTTGTATAATTCATGGAAGTATTTTTTCCCTCTAAATTTCTTATTTACACTTTTCACTAAGGGTTTACATTTTTATCATTGATAATTGTTATGGGATTATAGCTCTCTTCTCTCACTCGCATTGATTTAATACTTAAAAAATTATCTTGGAAAAATTGTTTGTTTTACATGTGTCAGTTAAGTGTTCTCTTAATTTGTTCCATGAATTACGTTTGCAGCTTTTATTACATGCTTGGCATTTCTTCTAGCTAGTCCATATTGTAAATGGGTCATCATGTTGTTTGGATTTCAACCATTTCTGGAAACATTCTTATTTCTGTTGCACAAGCTTTTGTAACTCCACACTCTACCACAATGTTTTCTTTTCTTTCTTGGGACATGTTGTGCGGCATACATTTTGTAGTTGTTTTGTCATTGAATTTATGAAAATACCCAATTATTTTTGGATGTTATCAATTTATTTTGGTAGGCTTTGAATATTTTGAATCATTTCTTTATACAGTTAATAGCATTTTTGGACTTCTTCTAGAACTTTCAAATTTAGAACTTTTTCCTGCCATTGTCTTGTTTCTTTCCTTTGTGTTCTGATTTGTTCTCTTTTCTCAGTGAGTATAAACGTATGTGATCTGTACCAATGTCTATATTTTGGAAAGCTCTTCATCAGTGAAAGCTCTTCAGACCATGTTTATATGTTGCTCTGCCTGTGTTGATAAAAACAATTTGTTATTAGCAGTCCATGTTCTAGGCATATACTGATCAGTTCTTCTTCTTCTGCAATCATGTTATATTGTCAGGCCTGTCATCAAGGCGAAGTCCACTGTCTTCTCCAGGTCAAAGCAGCTGCCCCATAGCTTTTGCCTCAAGTCTGTATCCTCTGGCCAGGTCTGCTGTCTCTGCATGTTGGACAATCCTGAAGTATGATCAGTTCTTCCCTGTTATGGTTTGGTCTGTTGTTATGTCCATGAAAATGCCTAAACAGTGTTCACGCTGTGATCTTTTTCCTCCCTATTCTCCCATTGAAATCCCACATGATGTATAGCTTATCTGTGTTGTTAATCTTGTTCAGGACATCTGATAGGCTTTAAAAAATTCAGTAGTTTATTTTATTTTGTTGTTGTCATTGCAAGGTGCATATATTGGATTAGTGTGGTTGTTCTTTCTTCCTGTATAGTTGTATCCATATTATCCTTTCTGAAATATATTTGATGTCTGTGATATATTTAGCTTTATTTGGATTGACCAAGAAACCAATGCCGTGCTGTGCTTTTAAGGTGTTTTATACTCTGCTCCATGTTAGTACGTAGTTTTTTACCGTTTTTTTAATGTTACCCCCTTTCTTTCTGATATCAGCAATGCCTAAAATATGTTGTATATTTAATGTAGTCACTATTCAGTGGAAGTGGTAAGAGACTGAATGTATTAATTACTAATGCCAAAGATGGATTTATCCGGCCATTGGCGCAAATAGACAGACATCACAACGCATTTCCATTCCCGGCACTACATCATGTCAGAAATCTTGTTGGACCAATGTCCTGCTATAAGTGAAATCTGGTGGGAGTTTGAGAGCAAATGCAAAAAAAAACACCAAAAACTGTTGCACACCTTCAACTAGACAAAATTCTCAGCAACACTACTGCACTTATCTTACCAGCGTCAAGTATGTTATCATCTCTAGAGCCATCGCGTGTACCAAAGTCGACATTTAGGTCTAAAGGTGCCTCATCGTCATCAAGTAAGGCATCAGAGTCATCGTGAGTATGAAGGATATTGTACTGGCGGAGACTGTGCAGTTTCCTGTAGATAAATAAGAATATGTGCATTAAGAATATGTGCATATACTTCTAATTTAATTGTTAAAGGTGCCTGAAAGGGGAATAAAGAATAGCAATAATGTTACCTATCAAGCATGTTGTATGAGATAACTAAAGAGGTTTGTGGTATGGAGTTAGCTGGACAATCCCAATGAAAGTCAAAGTGTCCCATTGGCAAAAGGTGCAGTTAAGTTGTAAATCATGACACAACACATAACTGCTGGACACTGTCATGACTGGTATTACAGGGGCCGAAAGGGAAGCAAAGAATAGAGACACCGTTAACTGCCATGTATGCTTGTATGCCAACTGGACTTCTAGTTCAGGTGAAAAACATAGGGCCACTGTCTTCTTTCCAGACAGGAAAATGCAGGAAGCAATTAAGGTAAGTTGGGGGACGAGCTGACAACCTCTATAACCAGTGAAAAAGTCATTATCACTGAATGTTTTGCCTTGATTTCTTACTGTCTCCTGTCAAGTGGTCTACATGGAAAATGCAGCAATACAGACTAATGAACAATGCACCTTTGTCATTTTGTGACAGAATTCTAGGTGGCGGGGAATGCTAGGTGTGCCATGACTGCAGGTGGTTAGTCCACAAATTTCATGGAAGAATGATGAACTAGTTGACATATATGCTGCACTCTTAGCAGGATGTGATGGTCTTGGGATATTGCCACACTGGAATGCCTCCTTTCAGGGACTAAACATGTATCCATAAGCCCTCGTAACATAACCACGCTTTTGAGACAGCATATGTTTTGCATTTGAATTGACATTCAAATGTCAATTATTCAATTTTCCTCAGTTACTCAACTGAGGAAAATATATGCTTTTGTCATAAAAGGCTATGGGCTGTTAAGAGCTACCTGCTCACTGCTAGAGATTATTTCATCATCATCACCTGCTGTGCATGTCATAAGAGGCAATCAAGGAGGTTTTGGTGATTGGCATCTCATAGAGGATTACAGTGAGACAGAAGCCACACTGAAGTCGGATGTGTCAGGTCGAAATATTCAGATATCGCAACCAAACTGTAAACTATGATACAACGCATTTTATTATCTGGACTACATCCTACAGGAGTTTCATAACAAACACAGAATAAGAAGAAAATACATATTCAATTCACTACTACGCCAAGATCTTTAACTCAAAATATTTTGTCAGCCCAAACCACATTGTTATAATAGGATGATTTGACTGTACACGTATATGATATAATAATAATTACCAAAAAATTCATTCATTTTCCTTTTGTGCTGAAATTAGCGCATAGGGCAGAGGTCAGATCTCTCCAATTCTGTCTGTTCAAAGCTATTCTGAGCAGTTCTTGAATAGTATGGATATTGATTGTTTTACTTTCTCTAAGTATTGTTCTTCTGAGTGTTTCTTTTGATCTACTTCTGGTTCTTTTGCCTGTAGGTATCCATTCAAGAGATTGGTGGTGTATTATGGTGTAATACCCAAAAATTGCAACATTCATAAAACAGCACTTGTGTGGATTAAAAAGGTTGAAATGGTTACTGAAAAACTGATGGACACAGGTTTTCACTCAACTAAGATTAGAATATTTTCCTTGTGAAGAACAATAAACAGAGACATCAATGTCTGACCACTGCTATCTATCCTGGATTTATTTCACAAGGCAACACACAAAAATCATCACAGATAATTTTATATGGGTTTTGTAGTATTTGGTTAGCTGATTTCAAATCTGTCTTTAGTTTTTTTCTACCACGTAACATTTTTTTGTAATAGCTAATTATAATATCTTTCAACAGTGGTTATGACCACAAATCGAGTACAATGTTTTATTTAGATTGGTATCGATACTTTATTACTGGCTGTTACAATTTTGTTCAGTTTCGGGTCACGTGATTTAGTATCGATGCTACCATTTTTGTGTATTCGATAGGATAGTAAATCCATTTATACACGTGTGGTGTTTGCTTAAAGTAATTACGACAAGTATATTATGAGATTTCGTTGTTTTGTAATTTCTTTTATTTTAAAGGTTGCAAAAACCTTGCATTTGTGTACTTGATAACTTATTTTGTGTACTTATTAACTTATTATCATGCCTAGAAGATGCATCAATCATCCAAACTGTTTCTGTTTTGTGTGTGGTTCATTTGTGACGAAATCACAGCGGCGCACAATTTCAGATGATCTAAAGAAGATATACATATTGTATTTTGGCTGTCCACTGGGTGATCAGGATAAATCTTGGGCTCCACATATCATATGTACCAGTTGTTCAAGCGGACTACGTGACTGGCTAAATGGCCGCAAGGCAGCTATGCCATTTGCAATTCCAATGTTATGGAGGGAACCGCGAGACCATGTCAATGATTGCTACTTTTGTCTGGTGAACACAAATGGATTCTCTGCTAAAAATAAACAGAACATTGTATATCCTAGCTTAGATTCTGCCATCAGGCCTGTTCCACATGACGATTCATTGCCTATTCCTTTACCTCCTTCTGGTGGACTCGTATCTATGCAAGATGGGGAGGAATGCAGTGAAAACACAGCTGTTCACAATGCAGACTCAACTGATCCAGATTATACTGTTGATGAATGTTTAGAACCTAAGACTTTTACACAGGCAGAGCTGAATGATCTTATTCGTGATCTAAATCTGTCTAAAGATAAAGCAGAACTTCTTGCTTCAAGGCTTAAGCAAAAGCATTTGCTTGCAAGGGACGTTAACATAACTTATTATAGAAAACGAAATCTCAACATGACGACGTTCTTCAATGTTGACGGCTCATTGAGTTATTGTCAGGACATCGATGGTCTCTTCAACAGTTTATCACAAGTGCATGATCCATCAGAATGGCGTCTCTTCATTGATTCCTCGCGAAGAAGCTTAAAGGCAGTTCTTTTGCACAATGGAAATTTAAAACCAAGCATACCAGTTGCACATTCTGTTTATCTGAAAGAATCTTATTACAACATGAACAGTTTGCTTGAAGTTATCCATTATAAAACACACCAGTGGAACATCTGTGGTGATCTAAAGGTCATTGGCATGTTGATGGGCATGCAAGGAGGATTCACTAAATACTGCTGTTTCCTATGCCTATGGGATAGTCGAGCAACAGCGGAACATTATGTCAAACGTGTCTGGGAGCCCAGGCATATCTATACGCCAGGAGCAAGCAGTGTCCAAAATATGCCCCTTGTTGATCCACAGAAAATATTTCTGCCACCTCTCCATATTAAGCTAGGACTGATGAAAACCCTTGTGAAGACCATGGGTAAGACAAACTCAGAAGGTTTTCAGTACCTTGTTAATAAATTCCCAAACATCACTGTTGCAAAAATGAAGGAAGGGATATTTATAGGTCCACAAATCAGATCTGTTTTACAAGATGAAGGTTTCAAACAGTCTCTGTCAGGAGCTGAGCTAGAAGCCTGGGAGGCATTCAAGTGGGTCTGTGAAAACTTTCTTGGTAATCATAAGTCCCCTACGTACAGGGAAGGAGTTCAGCGTCTAATAGATTCTTACCAGAACCTTGGCTGTCGCATGTCATTAAAAGTGCACTTCTTGCACTCCCATGTAGATTTCTTCCCAGAAAATCTTGGTATGGTGAGTGAAGAGCAAGGAGAACATTTTCACCAGGACATTCAGTTAATGGAGCGCCGTTATCAAGGTTTGTGGAATGAGAGTATGATGGCCGACTTCTGCTGGATGCTATTCCGTGATAATCCAGGCGAAGAATATAACAGAAAATCAAATTCCAAGCATTTTTGAAGAAACATTCTACATATCTATGCTGTGATGTGAGTATATTTGATTTAGTCTAGAAGATGTGAATCATTTGCTTAATTGATGTTTGCGATTCTCGAAAAAATACAGCCAAGTTCAGTGAAAACTAACATCACTCATAACTTTAAAACTTGACGTGATAGAAAAAAACTGATACCAGATCTGAAATCAGCGCCAAAAAATCCTTTAGAAAAGTGTATTTTGGTTTCAGATGATTAAAAAAAGTTTTATTTTGTTGCCTTGTGTTTTTCAGTCTAGATCTCTTTCAAGTGATCTCTTAATAAGGAACATCCTACAACAGAAGTTGTTTACTTGTATATATTTATCAGTAATTATTTATTGTATATAAGATAATAGTTTATGAAGCAGATGGAAAATATGGTGGTCTTATTGCACTTACTTTCTGCAGTACAAGAATGATAAAATAGAAAATGCAACCACCAGAACCAGAATTGGAGCTGCGATGTAGACAGCCTTCATGTTTGGGCCCGAAGGGTGATCTTCTGAGGATTGAATCACATAACATCTTCAAAATCTATCTTCAAAATTCATTATCATTTTCATTCACTCACAGCCTTCTTCAGCCACATCTGCACACAGGATAATACATCTCTGAAGAAATCAGATCAAACCTCAGCTGTGTTTAGCAAAGTGTTTCTTGACATATATAGTGTAAGCTTGAGCAGTTTTTTTAATGAAAATAAATTGCAGTTCATTAATCATATTTTCCTGCTCTGCATTCGTAATAGAACAAAAATGCAGTAATCAATACAATTTGACATTAGCAGCATCACAGGAGTTACCAAAATAACAATGACAGCAATACCCATATTGCTTTTGATACTTCTTTCTTACTTTTTTTCCAAATGGGCTTACTTTTTACTATTTTCTTGAAATTCATCATACTGCAAGGTTTTAAAAGCCTTAACCTGCACACAGCACATATATAAAACACAAGGTTTACAATAAACACAAAGATTATTGGGTATGGTATGGTTATGAGAAAATACAGACAACTGTATACAAGACAGTTTCAACCTTAAAGTATTTTTCAAGAAAATACAAGATAAACGGCGAACAAACAGTATAAACTGTAAAAATAATGACACTATCACAAACACATTAGACTGTAGACATTTCAAAATTCAGACGTTCATGGTAATAATGACATAGGTATACATAAGTATTGTTCTAGAGATACACATACAAAAATATGGGGAATGAGAATGAAATAAAGCAACTATGCATGAAAACAACATGAATGACATCACAACAGAAGCTCCATCACGTTACCCAAATCTAAATAAATGAATGATTAGTATTAAGACCAAATGACTTAAGGGTACCAACTGCAATATATAGCGATTATCAATTAAACTTATTAACTTAGTACTTAGCTAAATCATCAATGGTGCAAGGTTTTAATGCAATGACCTGAATGTTACAGGTACTCAAAAAAGACCGTATGGTTGAAACTGTCTTTATACTGTTGTCTGTATTTTTTCCTACTTGTACTCAATAGTCTGACTGTGCGTTCATTGTAAAGCTGATTGACCTTGCATTTTACGTAAGTACTATTGTTATACAGTTTTACAGCAGTCTCACTTATTATCGATTACCTGGACTTGAAAGCTTTGTGGCTGAAGCTATAGTGATGATCTCTCCTGCCTCATAAAGTTTGCCAAACAGATTCACCCCAAGGATACCTTTCTGCACTTGATTTATCACAGCATCTCTAATCTATATAGAAAAACAACCATAGCTCACAAACTAGTACAACTGACATCAGAAAAGTAATAGAACACTATACAGCACTGTTTTATTCCACATTAAGCTTTAACACACTTGTATCAAATGTTCAATATTTACACAAACCAATTAGCTTCAAATATTGCATATTTGCAATATCACATTTGTCTTGATTCTTCTTCTTCATTCATTTTCAAACTTCTGCAGATTAGCAGGAGTTCAGAAAACAGAATGTGTTGTCATGCTTTATAACTTGATCGCAATATAAGCGCCATTCGGTCTGATGTATTTAACCTTGGCATGGCTTCCAGGTAATTTTGACCTTTGTGAGTTGGTAAGCCATTCCCCCCCCTCCCAAACCTCTTTAGTCACCTCTTATGACATGCATGGCAGGTAACAGTTCCGCTATTCTTTATTTCATTTTTGGGCGCTGGCAACACACAGGCAATGTTTTGATTCGAAACATTACCTAACATTTAGTAAATGCTTCAAAGAGAAATTATAAATTTCTGTGACTCAGGGGTTAGTTAAAAATTCTCACAATTCCAACTCATGTGAACAGCTTAAGATTCATGTTGCTGTGAAGTCATGCCATTCACATAGCACTGGAAAAGTTACTGAGCTTATGTTTTGTGACTCAATAATAATTGTGAAGCAATGTCCTATGAAGCTTATACTTCAATATTTTATTTAGCTTTTTAAAAAGAAGTTACAAAATATTTTGGGTTACATAGTTGCATGACATTCTTCATCTCTTATTTTTGTTTTCCTAACCTGTATATTGTATAACGTTGTTGAATGTAGTCTCCATTTGTGGTTCCATTTTGAATTTGTATCAAACTTGATCAATACCTTTTAGTCAAAATGTCAATCCTGTGTATTTTTCAAGATAAACAACTGCTATTTAGCCCTATTTATGCTTCCAATATTTACTTACTATTCTGTGCAAGTTTTACTGCAGTCTTCTGCTACTCAATTATTGGCTTATTTAAAAATAGATATCTTTATAGTCTATAAATAAGATCTGAAACAATTCCTCGTTTCAATATTTTATTTAGCTTTTTAAAAAGAAGTTACAAAATATTTTGGGTTACATAGTTGCATGACATTCTTCATCTCTTATTTTTGTTTTCCTAACCTGTATATTGTATAACGTTGTTGAATGTAGTCTCCATTTGTGGTTCCATTTTGAATTTGTATCAAACTTGATCAATACCTTTTAGTCAAAGTTTTACTGCAGTCTTCTGCTACTCAATTATTGGCTTATTTAAAAATAGATATCTTTATAGTCTATAAATAAGATCTGAAACAATTCCTCGTTTCAATATTTTATTTAGCTTTTTAAAAAGAAGTTACAAAATATTTTGGGTTACATAGTTGCATAATCTATAAATAAGATCTGAAACAATTCCTCGTTTCTTTACCCATCCCTGACCTGTGTTCTCCAATTTCTGGTTCCTATTTCTTCCACATTATCATCCATCAATGTTTTTTCTGGTCTTCAGGAGGTATCCAGGAAAATTTACTGTATTTTTTTTATATTTTGCATTGTATTGTGATTTATTATATATTTTAAAATGTCAAAATTCTTCTTCTTCGGCGATCATTACTCAGTCAGGTTGGGACTTCGGATTCTATGATATAGGCTGCTGTCTGTTTTAAAGTGTCCACTGTGCCATACAGTTTCTCTTCAACACTGATTGGGGTGGGCCATGTCTTGTTTCTCAGGTCTGCATACTGGGGACATTCTTGTAGGATATGTTCTGCTGTCATATTTGCAAGGCTGCAATGGCAGAGCCCAGTTGTCCCTATTTTGAATTTGGTGTACAAATGATGTCTCATTTTGTTGTGACCAGTTCTGATGCGCAGCAGGATAACCTGGTCTCTTCTGGACAGTTGGTAATACCCGTCATCTGCATTATATTTGGGGTGGTCTTCTTTCCACTTTTTGTTATAGTTGCCTTTAATGATGGTCTTCACTTCTTCATAACTGACCAGATAGTCTTCTTGAGGTAACTTCCCTCCTTCTTTGGCCAGTCTATCTGCAACTTCATTCCCTTCAATGTTACAGTGTGCAGGTATCCACTGGATCACTACTCTTTGGAAATTATTGTACAACTGAACTAGCACTGCCCTCAATTCATTCAGTTCGGTGTTCTTGTGTAGCTTCAGTGCTGTTATGACAGAGAGTGCATCTGTTAGTAGTACAATATTCCTGTGCACTTGTTCTTTGTGTTGTAAGATAGTTTCTGCTGCTTTCTTGAGAGCTTCCATTTCTGCTTTAAAATTGGTTGAGAGCTTGCCTGTAGCTATGGCTAGAGTAACATCTTTCCCGCATTTTAGTCTGAGGGTCACTCCTCCACCTCCATTCTCAATTGCGTTTGTGGCCGAGCCATCTGTATAGGCATGAGTCCATGCATCTTGTGGGTAATTAACTGCGATGTGTTGTTCTGTGATACGCTTTCTCTCCAATTATGTCTGAGTTCCTTTCTTTTCTATACCTTCTATTTGTTCTTTTAGTTGTGGGAGTCTGTATGCCCAAGGGGGGATGATACTGACTAGTTGTATGGGCCTTGGTTTCGCTTGTCCTATAGTTGGTGCCTTTTGTATCAGTTTCTTTGCATTTGCTGAGAAGTTGCTCCTCTCCAGCCTGCTTTTGCCATAGCCATTAATTCTTTGGTGCATAGGATGATTCTGGAGTCTCTTGTATTTTTCTGCTTGTTGAACTACTTTCATGTATCTTCCATTGACTGAAGGCCAGTTATTGTTTCTAATATATTTATGGGTGTAGATTTCATAGATGCAGTGATAATACGTGTAGCTTGATTCTGGGTTTTGTTTATTTTGTTGAATTGCGTTTTAGATGCTGTTGCCCAGGCTGCGATGCCATACTCTAGTACTGGCCTAACTCTACCTGTGTATAGCCGTTTCAAGATTTTGCTGTCCGCTCCCCAGTTTGTGCCTGCTAACTTTTTCATTATTGCCATTCTATTTCTGGCTCGTTTCTCTGCTTTTTCTGTCTGTTTTGCCCATGTCATTCTAGAGTCAAGGGTAATTCTGAGGTATGTTGGGTTCTGCTCTAGTGGGAGAACGTGATTGTTTATTTTTAGTGTTGTTTTCTGTACCTTGTTGGATAGTGTGAATATTGTGTGTGTGGTTTTCTTTTCATTAATGGTAAGCAACCATTTCTTGGTCCAGCTTTCTAGTTTGTGCAGTGCCCCTTGCATTCTATTTTTTGCAACTGCTATTGTCACCCCTCCTGTCCACAAGGCCAGGTCATCTGCATACATTGCAGAGTGTACCCCAGTTGGTATGCCCTCCATAATATCATTTATGTAAATTAAGAAGAGTGTAGGGGATAGTACACCTCCTTGCGGGACACCTTGTTCTAGTATTCTCTTCCTGCTATGTTTTCCCTGTACTTGCACTCTAGCTGTTCTTTTTTCCATATAGTTGCATATCCAGTTATATAAGTGTCCTCTGATTCATAGTCTAAGGAGCTTGTTCTTGAGTCCATCTTTCCAAACTTTGTCAAATGCCTTCTCCATGTCAACCCACACTGCAAGCGTGTGTTTTTTTTCTTGGTATGCGTCTTCAATCTCTTGGACTGTGTAGGCGACCTGGTCTTCTGTTGATCTGTGTTGTCGGAAGCCGCTCTGTTGTGCTGCTATGAGTTGTTTTCCTTCCAAGTGCCACATGAGTCTTCTGTTGACCATTTTCTCCATTAATTTGCCCATACAGCTGAGGAGACTGACAGGTCTATAACTACTTGGGTCGAGTTTGTCTTTGCCTTGCTTTAAAATGGGTACCATGATAGCTTCTTTCCATGCGGTGGGCACCTGTCCTGTTCTCCAGCTAGTATTTACTATGTTTAGAAGTTTTCTCTTTGCTCTAGGCCCCAGTTTCATAAGCATCTCATTGGTAACCCCATCTTTACCTGGTGACTTCTTGAGTTTAAGGTTCTGTAGTGCTTCTTCTAGCTCAGTTTTCATAAATTTTGCCAACATTTGCTCTTCTATAACCATAGGCATATCCTTTAGTCCATGGATTTCATTCTTGACTTCTATTTTTCTTTCTTTTGGTATGTTTATCTGGCTCACAGTAGCATAATTTTTAATGAAAATGTTTGCTGCTGCTTTTCCTGTGTGCATTTTGTTATTATATTCAAGTGTTATTGGAGGTCGGCTACTGTTTTCATCACTCAATGCCTTGGCAAGTTTCCAGAGTTTGTTTCCATCTTTGTCCATGTTAAGGCTCTCGGTTTTTTCGATCCATCTCCTCCTTGCTGATGTTTTTACCTCTCTCTTGTATTTTGCTGAGGCTGCCTTGAGAGCAATATTGCTTTCTGTACTCTGCTCTGTTTCTGCTAATTCTCTGGCCATATTCAGGTCTTCTTCAAGCTTTTGTATTTCTTTGGACCAGTACGGTTTGTAGTTTTTTCTGTCAAAATTTAAATAAGGAATTTGTCCTAGTGTTCCTTTGCTAAAAAGAAAGTTGGGAGAGAGCTGGCTGTCCCATTCCATCCATAGGTAAAAAAAAAAAAAAAAAAAAAAAGTGATACAGAAGTTCTTAAATCAGATGTGTAAAACTACCGGTAATGCAGTCAAGCTGTAAACCATTACACAACACATTAAACAAAAACATGCACACATTTTCACAACTTAGATACACACACATATAAATGAACATATAATCAATAAACGTTAAGTGGTGTTCGTCCATCACAAGCGATGATGACCATTTGTTATGTCCACTTTTGAAATTCAGATAAGAGTTATGCCCTAGACTATGAATTTGTAGATGGCTAATAAACCCTATTCTGGCTGCAAATGTCCTTGGACAGTCTGGGCATGGAAGGACCACTGTAGTTAATTTTTATCTATTGGTTACTTTCTAGCTACTTGCCGCTGTTGAGCTGCCGCATTTGTCCTCTGTTCACAAGATGCTGTGCCATTTTTCACTGTAGAGCCATGTAGCTCTATTTTGTGCAAGTTTTTACCATGTATCTTGGTCTTCTTCTTCTTCTGCGCTCGTTCTAAAACTCCTGTATATTAGCAGGATATAGTCCGGAGAACGGAATGTGTTGTGTCATGGTTTACAGCATTGCTGCGATATCTGTGCCTTTCGGCCTAAAACATCCGACTTCAGCACGGCTTTGGGTCACTGATCCTATATGGAATGGAACAGCCAACTCCATCCCATAACCTTCTTAGTCGCCTCTTACGATATGCATGAGCGGTAAACAGTGCTCCTATTCTTTGTTCCCCTCTTGGGCCCCGATAACACACAGGCGGTATCTTGGTTTATTTCAAAGGCTTTCAGTGAGGTCTTTAGCGAGTCCTTGTAGCTCTTCTTTTGGCCACCTTGAGTTGCCCTTCTGCAACTTACCATAGAGAAGTATCTTTGGCAGGTGATGATCTGGCACATGTACCCCCATGATCTGTGTAATTAATCTATATCTGTATCAGAATAGTACCAATGCTAGGGAAAAGGTTTCATGTTTGGTTAACGGACCTATCTTCCAATTTTTTATAAAATCAGCACTGATCACAAATTTTGTGCATTTCTACCGGCTGAGACAAAACATGATTGTAAGTTTGTTTAGCTTACAAGTGACAGATAATCATGTAATTCCTGCTACATACGTAATTCCTGGACTTACTGCTACAGGATGTACAGATGTGCACGTCACACAGTGAGAGCCTCACCCATACAATTCTCCTAAATAAATATTTCCACCTCCACACGTTGATGGGTAGATATATCCAAGCATAATAATAACAGAAAACATATCATTTATTTTGTTTTACTTTCCACAAAAAAGGTAGGATAATTATCTAAACATGAACTGGGAATAGCCTCACAGTCAAACAAGTAACCTGCATTTATTTTGTGAACAATAAAAGAGTGGTCAATACTTGCATTAGCAACAGTTTGCTCTCCCGACACAGAGGAAGGAAACACATATAAATGTGCTGTGGTTGGAGCAATGCTTACAATGACAGCTTCTAGTCGAGCCATATTCACACCAAGATCCTAATTGTATGAAAGAAAATCAGAAATGTTAATTTCATATCCAAATACGACATACTAAATTAATAAGTTGTGATTTACAACTCTAGGAATTAGCTCTTGCTTCCTATGTGCAGGAAACTTTAATATTAATAATGTTTTTATTTTAAATATCTAATTATATTCATTCGCAATGAAATCAAAACCCATAGTAGAGATGTAGAAAATGGGAAGAATGCAAACATTTGGCGAACGCAGAGATACAAAGGTACTAATACAAGCAGAAAAGTTTCAGTCTATGCCAAGTCATCCAATGTAGGAAAGATTCCAATATCTAGCAATGGGACGACTGAAAAGAAGCAGCTTTATCCACCAAGCTTAACAACCCCATAGACAACTTACAGATCTACCTGAAGTTGACAGACCCTTAAGGTCCGTACCAGAACAAACCCCTCGTAGTGAAAGATATGGAATACCAATATATATTCAGACCCACGTGAAAGGAGTACTAAGTGAGGACGAATAGAACAGTGTGCAGCAGAGGACAGTCATCTTCAGTTTCCTGGACAAGGAATATCCACAAGACAAATGGATCAACGCAATTGTCTACTGTATTTTGTCTTTCCCCAGGTGGTTTGTTATCCACTCTTACCGTTAAGCGTAGGGTTGATTGGAGCTCGAGCTTGCATTCTAAAGCTAGATGTGTGGCCTCGGCTGTGCTATGACCGTGTTTGTTCAGGATTTACCTGACGTTTTCTATCCATCTTTTCCATGGTCTTCCTCTGGCTTTGTACCCTGATCTCATAGGGTTATATGCCTGTATGGGCAACTTATCGTGATGCATTCTCATAATGTGGTAAAACCACTTGATCTGCTGCCTTTCTATATATTCTGTGCAAGGTATTATACCTATTTTTTCCCTGATGTCTTCATTATGTAATCTATAGAGCCTGGTGACCCCTGTGGCTTTCCTTAAACATTTCATCTCACATGACACTATCTTTCTGCAATGTGAAGATAAGACAGACCATGTTTGGCACTGGTAGCACAGTGTTGGTAGGAATATACTGTAGATCATTTGTCTTTTAACTTCCATCTCGATCATGGGATGAAGAAGTAGTGGTCCCAGTTGGTATGTTACTGCATTTGCCTTTTGACATCTTGTCTCTATCTCTCTGTCGAGGCTTCCATTTTCTGTAAAAATACTACAGAGATATTTAACTCTGTTAATTGTTTTACTCCTATGTTGTCTATCTGTATGTTTAGTGGGCTCAGTGTTCTGTATATTTTCATAGTTTCCATCTTTTGTGTATTATCTTCGTGTTGTATTTTCTACATGTTGCAGATAGTGAGTTAACATGATTTTGTAGTTATTCTTCGTTTTAGTATATGAGGCTCTGGTCATCTGCGAAAAGCAGTTCATTTAGTATCTCGTGTATTCATATCTGTATTGTGTTTTATATATGTGTCATCTATAAATGTCAGCATATAACAAACTACAGATTAGGGATAAACTGGTGTCATTTGTGGAATCAACAGATCAAATATAATACCTGTACTCAGAAACAGATCTCACATTTGAATGTGTGTTTCTCTATGTTACAGATTGAAAAGAGAAAACCTGGCAATAGCTGTAAATGTGAATTTAAAAAAAACAACATAATAACATGTATGGTGTGGCTGGAATAGTTATCTGAATACATTGGCTGCATGAACAAGAACAAAACATATTACAAATCCAAGGGACCATGGGAAATGAACTGCAGTGCAGTGATAGAAGCTTCTAAGAAATGTATTTCAAATTATTCGTGATATCAAGATTGATAGTAAAACTGAGTTTGATGTCTCCCCCCTCCCAAAGAAATACACTTACTATCAAGTGAGCAAACTAAGACACAGATTGTAACTTACCTCAGACAGCTGTTGCTTGATTCTAAGTGTGAACAGTTCAGGTAAGACAGGACTGCTCATATACTTGTTGACATTGCTACTGAAGGTCAGTACCAGAATTTCTGCATCATCTGTCAGTAATGACAAGTTTTATTAAGATGTGATTCATTCAGTTTGATTTATTAATTTTCTTGATTTTTTGTTTTAAGCTTCCCATAATTTAAAAAATATCTGGTATAATAGCTGTCTCCCATATTACTGTACTATTGTAAGACTGTGACATTACCAGGTATTTCTTTCTCTTCTCTTTTTTATTTCAGGGATCTCCCTGACGTAGTGGTTAAACAGTTTGTTTTATGCTCAAGAGGTCGTGATTTCAAATCTGGCTCATATCATATTGTTTATAAAGTGGATTTTATGGAGTACATTCTATGAGTGGTACTCTCTGCAAGAAGTGTGCCACTTCAATGAGAGGGATAGAATACATATGCGGTAACCTGAGTACAATGAAGTATATCCTCTACACTTTTTGAGCCCTTTGTGACATTATATTTTTTAAGTAACTTTTTTTTAACTTCACAAAACTGATAGACTTTCAGTAATTTTTAGACAAAGCAGCATGACATTGTAATCAGTAAGAAATGTCTTCATCAATAAGCCAGATATAAGGCAGCAGATTTGAAGACTTAAATAAATCCAGGACTGATATTTTTTATGAAAAAACCATAATATGTACTTGAGATATTTGCTAGGTGCATGACAATGTGTGTAAGAAACCAAAAGTATGCAACTTCATATATTCATTGTGTGGGATCCTATAAGTGAAGGTGACCTAGTTTGTGTTTTTCTCATCGCATTTCAAAATGGATCTTAATCTTCAACAATGTGTGTCAGCTTTCGGCTAAGCACATCTGGATTAAAAACATTAAAAATTCTGCAATCAGCTTTCATATGAGTAGCATTCATGTTTAAAAACTGGCAACAGATTATTTGAAGATGACTCTGTCAAGACTTGACAGCTCCAAATCCAATATCAAGACCATACTGATTATCTTGACACTGATGAGCTGGCTCAATGTAAATACATCCCTAAAGTACAGAGTCTCAAACGTTGAATTCTAAAAGAATTGGGATTTGAACACAGTCTGTCCAGATGTGTCTCCTACTTACCACCAAACTTAGTCAACACATTTTCTGTCCTCGGTTACACCGCATCCCATTCACCATACACTTTAGGGATGTGGTGTTGTAGAAGACATGTTGACTCAATATATTTGCAACATACGATATCAACATTTTAGTGTCCCTGAAGGTGACTTCTCAAAGAAAACACAGAATTTGGCAATTTGTACATTGTTCAATCAAGGACATTTTCAACTCTGACAATGCAACTTACACAACACACAAACATCTGCATCTAATCTTCAGGAGTATATGTGAAGGTCACATTCTTTTGTCTAGGTCATTACCATATTCTAAACATATAATTTCCATAACATCATCTTTCATTCAAACACTAGTTGACTATTCCATTAATTTTTTGTAGCTACCTCATATATATATATAATATTGTGTGTGTGTGTGTGTGTGTATACAGTGCTTTTTTCTGGTGATATGCAGAAAAGTACTCCGTATCTCCACTTTTTTGTCTTTGGTTATTTTGGTTCAGAGTATCAACCTAAAGAAAATTTCCTGTTCATGAAAACAAAAATTCTACCATGAAACACTCACAAGGTCATCTCATATATTTTTAATTTTTGCTACACAATCAAGGACATTAACTCATGATATAGACCTACCCTGCAAAAATATTGTGTTCTCGATTTTTAGCTGACCTCGCCTACTTTTTTCCTGGTAGTAAATTTGATGGGAAGTAAATTAAAAACAAAGCTAGTTTCCTGTGTTGAAAAATCTGATTTCATCTTTGACAAAAACTGGAATATTTAACCTTGTCTTTCGTAATTTATACAGTCCTTCTGGCAATTCGGGATTCTTCCGAAAGTGATATATTTGACTTTTCCCTTGTTTTTCAGTAGTTACTTTGTGTCGATAGATAAAGAAAATCACGATAAAAGTTAAATGCATCACTTTAGAAGGATGAATCCCAATTTAGCTCACAAGTCTTGTATTATGTCAATGATAATAAATAAAGGAATACTACTAGTATAAATCAGGCATAACAATCTCAGCCTGACGATGGCGAGCCATAAAATTATTGTCACACATTGTCAAACAAAATCATTATCTAGTTTCCTCTTAGCCATTTACTCAAGTCTTTTGTCTAGGACAGACAGTCCCACTCTTCATTTTTTAATTGGTGTCCAATCAGAAGACGGACGTGTCGAGCCACTGGTGCAATTAAAATGACGGCACAATGGATTTCCATTCTCTGAACTACATCCTGTGGAAATCTAGCAGAACCATTATCCTGCAATACGAGAGATCCAGTGGGAGTTTGAGAATGAATGCAGAAGAATAATTTGTGTCCATTGGTCACTCCTAAACCCACAAAACTGTCTTGTGTCAACCATCATTACTTTAATTATAGTCCACTTCTGTATCAGATTCTAATTTTGTTTTATCAATATTACTCATCAAAATGTCAAAATAAGAGTAGCTTTCAACTGGGTATCAACAGCTACATCGTCCATTTTGAAGTTTTCGATGAAGATCCGCATTCAAATAATTTTATTTTCAATTATCAGTGTTGAATAGATCTTCTTCATCAGAATTCATTCTCAAACTCCCGCTGGAACTCTCTTGTAGCAGGATACTGATCCTACTAGATTTTCAGCAGGATATAGTCCAGAGAATGGAAATGCATTGTGTCACTGTTTAATTTGTGCCAATGGTCAGACACATCAGTCTTCGGTGGAATCTATCTAACATATAGAGGCAATAGGAATGTGGTTTTATAGAAGAATGTTCAGAGCACCCTAGTAGTAAAACAGTAAAGTGTTCCTTATTCACATTTGAGGGGAATCTGGGAATACAATATTAGGCCTGTATTTTTCATTAACCAACAGCATACCATTGGATGATATGGTCAGCATTACACCCACCACCTTTCATCGTTATCATCAAGTGCTGTCTCAGCAATGAAGTTTGGCTGCAACAGACCTCCAACATCCCATCCCGTCTCTTGTTTTGGTGGTGCACTCTACTAGACTGTAACCTGTCCATCTTGTGGTGTTACTCTTCTACTTGTATTTCTGCCTATCTCTTGCTCGCCTCCCTTCGACTTTACCCTCAAGTCAGGTCTTCAATAGGGTGTCATGTCTTTAAATGTGTCCAAAATATTTTATTTGCTTGATCTTGATTTCCTTTAATAATTCTTTCTTCATATTAACCTTTAGCATGCTGTGTTTACAATTCGGGTGGTACATTCCGCTGGAATTGTGTCATGTCTTGATTTCGGAAGGCGTATTCCACCGCCCGGTTCGCTAAACACGAAACTGAACGAAAAAATCGAGATCAGCAACTTTTGACAGAATGTTTTGGCAACATTGAGAAGAAAATTGATCGCCATTTCAATAAAATGGTGGGATGGCAGGGATACGATGTCAAGTGATTTTGATATGGAAATCCAAACAATTTGTAGTCATCTGCATCGAGGTGAAGCGACATGACAGTGAATCTAGTTTATTATACTTTTCTATCATAGTATATTCATTGAATTCATCATTTTTTCAGCTGGAAAAGTGAAAAACTTCAAAGGCATTATCTTCATATTCATTATTTAACCTTCACAGAGCCGATATGATATCCAGCCGCCGAAAAACAAAATGGCCGCGCGCGCTGATGGCGGGCCGTCCCACCCAGCGAGATTATCGTGAGATTTACATGTACCACAGTCCGTGCACTGGGGATATGCGCAATCGAAGCCGGTACATCCCCCACTTCCGACATGATCGTTTTTGAGAATGGCTGGCTATTCGTAAAAGTTTAAGAGCAATTAATCTGACCACATCTGTACACCGGTACGATGTCATGATGATGGATCGGTTTTACAGACCTTTATTTCATCGTATTTCGAATAAAATAACATTGAATCGTGGATTGAATCATGGATTATTAGGTTATTTAGTTTCACAGCAGTGAATATACAGAATGCCGTGCTGGTTTGGGGACTTGTACGTTTGATATCGAATATTTTGAAGTGGCAGAAAAAATAACTCTAGGCCTAAGCTCAAAGAACGTTTTACTGCAATCTACATGTTTTATACAGTTCCCCCGGCTATATTTTGATAATTTCGCAGTGAAAGAACATAAATACAACAGATTTACGTGATTTAGTTGACAGTGTTGCCAAGGAATTCGATATGTAAGGTAAGTTATTTTTTTTCTTATTTTTTCCCTCTTTATTTGTTATAAAATATATGTTTTTTGTGAAAAACGTCTTTACCACTTTCTCATACGTCTGGTATCACACACACACGTACATAAATTACACCAATATATGCATAATTCAATTCTTTATTTATATGTGCAAATATTATTTAAATATCTCTAACAACCAAAAAATTATCACATTTTCAAAACAGTCACCATCAATAATGAAAATTTTCAAAAAAGAATCCGGTGGCAGGGAGACGTTTCGTATTTTTTAATCTGGCTTGCTAAAGGTTAAAATATGCCATGAGGTTTCCATTATGCAAAATATATACACAGATTTCACAGTGGTTGATAGATTAAAAATATGGTACGCCTAGATCTAGATAGGTCTAAATCTGTCTTTATCACTTTCTCACACGTCTCTTATCACACACATACAAACAAAACTTACACCAATATATGCAGAATTTAATTCTTTATTTATATGTGCAAATATTATGTAAACACAGCATGCCTAAGGTTAAGTGTTGTTAAAACCTCTTTGTTTGTTTTATTTTCTTTCATGATGTTCTCCTTATTCTTCCATATATCCACATCTCAAAGGCATAAATTTTGTCTTCTAATTGCTTGTTTATTGTCCATGTTTCAGAGCCATACATTAATATAGAATAGATGCAGCATTTTATAAGTCTCATTTTTAGCTTGTTTGTAATTTGTTTAGATGTTAACATTGTCCTCATGTCATTGAAAAGCCATTCCTATTCTTTTAACTTTTGTTTCACATCTGCCATCACTTTTACTTTCTTAAAAAGCTCTGGTGCTCATTTTCTTAGGCTGTTTTGACAAAGAGACGATGATTTAAAATATTTCATACTGAACTGGGAAGTGGACCTTGAATCATCAGACTAGGAAATCAGTACACTAATTACTGAGCTACCACAACCCCTTAAGCGCAGAAAGGACAGATATAAAACATAATGAAAATATCTTTAAATAGGTTAATTAAAAAAAGAGAGCTGCTTACTAACATTTTCAGAAGAAAAACAGTACTCATTCTTTATAGACATCAAGAGAAGAGGGAAAATTAAGTATATCATGACAACAGGAAGTTGAAGAACAAGTGGTGTAGGAAAGATCACGAACGAAGATGCTGGGTAGCTTGCTTCTGTTTTATGGGGTTACATCAGTATTGGAAATAATTGGCAGTATGTGAAACTGATGGCTGTAGACAGACATGATAACTAATGTCACATGACATGAAATATAAAAAAGAAAGATCATACCAAACATTTGAATGGTCTGCTCCTTGTAGACAGATGACACAGAATTCACTGCTTCCACTGACATTCTGTATGATCCTGCTTTATTAAAGACATGAGTGGCACTGCTGTTCCAGGTTAATATTGGTAGACTGCCAGTACTCTGGTTAATAAAGAATATACAAATAATATCTAACACGATAGCTCATACTGTGATTCATTTAATTTATATTTTACCCTACAAAAAAAGTCACAGCAATTTCTTCTTCTGTGTTCACTCTCAATTAGCCAGCATCTCTTGCGTGATGATGACGAGAGCAGAAGTTCATGAATATGTTGTACTACGGTTTTAACTGCATCACATTTGTCAGCATATTTATTTTCAGCATGCCTTTGGTTTGGTTGGGCTCCCATAGTATATGACAACTTTCTAATCTGTTGACAAGTGTGGAGAGTGTATTATCAATTCTGTGCTTGACAGTTTATCACCACCCGCTTTACGGACCTATATATATATATACATATATATATATATATATATATATATATATATATATATATATATATATATATATATATATATACATACATACACACAAACCTGTATGGTTTGGACATGTATGCAGATGCTGACATGATTCCTTGTCAAAAATAATACTGCAGAGAACCGTTGAAGGTGGAAGAAGAAGAGGACAAATAAAAACATGGACAGACAACATCAAGGACTGGACAAGACAAGATTTTTTGTCACATCCGCATCGTTGAAGATAGAAATTGCTGGAGGACACTGTGTGCTGAAGCATCCAATGTGGTACCCTATGAATTTGATGGATTAAGGGTTTATAGATAGATAAATATTCCTGTGTGACATTTTCCAAGAATGAAAAGGTAGGCAATGGGGTTGGACTTGGCTGCTAGTGAACTATTTATTCAATAAGACAGCAAGTATTTCTCATCTGGGAGTCTAGTTCTACTATGGGAAACACTCAACAGGGGAGTTGGACTTTGGTTGTTTCACCTTCTTGGAAAAGGTTCTAGTCATCAATAGCATGAACATCATGTCTAAGTACAACTTTCTATGAGAAAATGAATGTGATATGATCAAAAGAATTCAGTCACTCTACAGATTGCAAACTATGTGATGATGTGAGATATTTTCTTTGGACAGGATGTTTTACAGTCTCGCAAAACTGACTCAACATTTTGTATTTGTTTTATTGGGTGATCTCCATTTACATGTTCTTTCTTAATGCAGACCTTTTGATCAAAACATTTTGTAAAATGTTAGCTATATTTATTCATGTGTGTTAGTCTATTTTGTCCCCATCAAGGTCAGATCTTTGTGGCAGAGATAAGACTTAGTTTAGCCAAAAAAGACTGAAAACAGACTGTTCAGACCAATCAAGCAAGACCATGACCTGCTCCAGAAAATACAGGTGCTGAAGACAGGGGCAACCAACCAAGAGGTTCACCCAAGCAATTAGGAAGTCATGCTTCAAACATAATGACAATATTTATCTCATCACTATTATGGTGTCTACCATACCAGGTAGGGGTGGTGCTGGACCCTATTCTTCAAAAGGGCCTACCCCAATTACTGGTTGTAAGTTCTCAATTGTCCTGAGGAGCTAGGTGGACACAAGAATTGAGCAACTGACCAAACAAAAGATGTTGAAAGTTATTCAGGAGGCAAAATTATAGATATATACATATTTTAAGCAAATGAAAGAAGTCTTTTTTTTTAGCCTGTAAAACGTGATACTTAACACTACTTCTCTACCTATTGGTATACAGTTCTACTGCAGTGACAACCATTATAGATTAAAATAAGAAAATTAGGAAGATATGAACATAAAATAAGAGAAAGACTGTCTGCACCAGTTTAATTGAGATCTAACTGATATTTCATACTACACAAAGATACAATGAAAGCACATAAGGCAGCAGTGATTTGTCAATAGTGATATACCTCATCTCCAAAAGTCCAAGCAAAATGTACATGGTCAGAGTTTGTCTCCACCATTCTAGTACTAGATGTTGGAATAACACTAAATGTCACAGGTACTCCAGTTTTTCCTGCCACTGGTGCTATAAGGTAAATACTCACAAGAGGATCTAAGGATAAATTATTATGATTAATAAATGTGTTGTCTTATTAATACTTTGGTACTACTAAAACATATGCCTATGTTTCTTATATACTTTGGTGTCGATAACTATTGTAGTTAAGCTGGTTGATGCAATGTCAGGTTCAGGAAATTATGTCTTTTAGTGATTTCATGATGCGGCATATGGTATTTTGCATTTCTCAGAACTTCTGTGATAGTTTTTTTTCCTGTGTGTGCTATTGGCATGTGAGTAGTTCATATTAAAGTGTCTCATGTGCACAACTGATGTTTCTTATATATAAAACACATTCTCCGATTTTGAAATGTGAACTCTTTAAAAAAATTGTAGATGTTGCTAAGATGGAAGATATAGCACAATACAAATAATTACAATGTAATTACATATGATCTATTCTATCCCTAGGTGAATGATGGTTGATAGTATCCACACTTGTCGTTAAGCGTAGGGGAGAGGGAAGAGTTTCAATCATCATTCAGAAGTCAGATGTGTCGCTATAGGTTGCATTAAGTCCATGTAATCACATACACCTTTAAATATTAATATAGGATTCAATAAATAAGTTAAATATTTAGTCTCATCCCTTTTTCTCTGAAGTACAAATTTGGTAAAACAAGTACACATTCATGACACATTTTAAAATCAAATTTTGATATATACACAGGTAGAATAACTTTTCTGTTGAGAATACGGCAAGTGGATTGGTATTAAAATTAAGGGACACTGAATGACAAAGTAAAGGTATACTATTTCAAGCAACTTTTAATTGTATTGGGAAATTGTCTATTCCAAGGTGAATGATAGTTTAAGCGTAGGGGTGGGAGCTTCCGCTGTCGTTCCAAGCCAGATGTATCGCCTTGGTTGCATTAAGCCCATGTTTCTTCAAGGTTATCTTGATGTTTTCTATCCACCATTTTCTTGGTCTACCTTTGGCTTTATGTCTGGATATTCTTTTGTTATATGCTCTTATTGGTATTTGGTTTTGGGTGCATACTCATAAGGTGACCAAACCACTTTGCTTGCTGTCCTTCGATATGTTCAATACATGATATTAAACCAACTTTTTTCCTAATTTCCTAATTTCTTATTTTATCTAGTTTAGTAACCATTGAAGTTTTTTCTCACACTTGATTTCTCGTGTAATGATTTTCCTCTGTTACGAGACTGTTAAAGACCATGTTATCTCTTTTGATTTCCATCCTGATCAGTGGGCGGAGAAGTAATGGTGAAAGTTGGTAAGTCACTGTATTTGCTTTTTGACACAACATTCTCATGTTCACTTTCTCTACCGGACGCAAGCTAAAGTTAGATTTTGCTGTCTATTATCATGGTCACTTTGTTTACTGGACAAAAGCTAAAGTTAGAGTTTTCTGCCTATTCTCATGGTCACTTTCTCTACTGGACACTGAAGCTAAAGTTGGATTATGTTGTCAATTTCTCATGGTCCTTTTCTCTACTGGACACAAGATAAAGTTGGATTATATTATCAATTTCTCTGGCCTCTTTCTCTACTAGACACTGAAGCTAAAGTTCGATTACATTGTCATTTTTTCTGGCTCTTTCTCTACTGGACATTGAAGTTAAAATTGGATTATGTTGTGAATTTCTCATGGCCATTTTCTCTACTGGACACTTGCTAAAATTGTATTATATTGTGACTATCGCATGGTTACCTTCTCTACTAGAGATTAAAACAAAAGTTAGATTTTACAGCCTATTCCCATCAAATTAATGACTCCATAAATAATTTATGCAAATAAATATCATCATAAATAATCTATAGATTACATGGAAGTTTCAATGAAATCTAAATCTGTCAAGTCCTAAATTTTTGTGTTGTAATTAGGTAACCCTTACCTTGTACATGAACACTTGCTGATGTATTTGCCTTGCCGTTACCATTCTCTGCCGTAACAATAATGGTGTAATGACCAGCTACATTAAAGATGTGTGTCTTATGAGATGCATTTTGGAAATCACTTTCTACTATAGGCTTGCTACCATCACCAAAATCCCAAGTATATTTGCTGTCAAACTTAGATCCCTAAGGAAACAACAACTCAAATGGAGTAGGACTTTTCTACAAAGGTTGGAAATGATGTAATTGGGAAAAAAACCAGCCTATCAATTTCTGAATATTTTTGTTTTTAAAATAAATATAATTTAAATTACATAAAATATATTAGTTTTACATAGAACAAATACAAGATAGAACTGACATTTTAATCAATAGGTCTTTATAAAGATAGGGACAAACAAATACAGAAAGAAACAATAATATAAGCACAAAAATGATAAAACCAAAAAAGTGTTTATTAACAACAGAGCCACCAAAGCACCAAACATTCTCACATAAACTAATTAAATATTGTTTACTCTCCTTTAAACATAGTTTAAACACTGGGTAACCGATGACATATTAAACTTATGTGATAACAGGAGAGAGCTAAAAAAGGACAAAAAGCATAATCCATTATCAGCTTGGACTTACAGTGTCTTAAACAAAACTATTAGAACTAAAATGAAAAAAACAGACTTTGAAACTTTAAAAAAAAATCACACAACAAAGAAAACCAAAGATTTCTATTATAGAAGACAAAAATAGAACAATACTGAATATAAAAGAAGATATTTTAAGCAGATGGATAGAATATTGTAGAGAGTTCTACAATCATGAAAATGAAGTAGATAATGAAACACTAAACGACACATGGCTAAATAACAGAGAAGTAGGAGACAGTGACATTTTAAGAGAAGAAACGGAGAAAGCAATTTGTTCACTGAAAAAAGGAAATCCCCAGGAATTGACAACATCCCAGCGGAATTGCTGATATATGGAGCAGAAGAAATGATTAATGTCATGACAATCATATGTCTGGAGATTTGGTCTAGAAAGAAAAAAATGGCCTAAAACAAGGACACAGTCGCTAGTGATACCACTTCCAAAAAACGAGATTTGAAGTCTTGTAAAAACTATAGAACAATCAGTCTCATTTGACATCCAAGTAAAGTAATGCTGAGAATTATACTCAATAGATTAAATCATAAAGCAGAATAAATCTTGGCATAAGAACAAGCCGGATTCAGGAAGAACAGAAATATTGTAGAACAAATTTTCAATCTACCCCTAATAAGTGAACATTCGTACAGCATCAACTTGATCTATTTCATACTTTTATTGATTTCACCAAAGCTTTTGATCGTGTTTTGCATACAAATCTATGGTATATTATGTGAGAGTTTAATTTTGACTATAACATTATTGCCATCATAGAGCACTGTTGAAGAAACAAAAAATGCTGTGTTCTTAGATAATGAAATGGGTGAATTTTTCAGAACTATTGTTGGCGTTCGACAAGGATGCTTACTTACACAAACATTTTTTAACATCTATCTAGAAGCAATCATGAGAGAAATGTTAGATGAATTTCATCCAATAACATCGATTGGGGGATGACGAATATTAAATCTCCGATTCGCTGATGATATCGATCTGATGGGGACAACAAAAGCAGAACTACAAGAGTTAACAGCAAGATTGGAGTTATCTAGCAAAAAACTTGGTATGGAGATAAGAGTAAAATTTTGGTGAACAGACGTAATCACTTAGTTCCAATCAATATAAAGCTTTTAAATCAAAGGTTGGAGGAGGTTTCTAAGTTTACTTATCTGGGAGCCCAGATTAGTGGCGATGGTGCATCAACAGCTGACGTTAAGAAATGACTGGCAATGGCCATGGTCGCCATGACAAGATTAACCATCATCTGGAAAAGCAGGATCACAACCCATGTTAAGTTCAACTTATATAAATCTTTGGATTTGTCAATATTTCTATATGGTTGAAGACCTGGACTTTAACAGCAGATTTATAGAGAAGAATCCAGGTGTTTGAAAGCAAATGTTATAGATGTGTGTTGGGTATTTGTTAACGAGAACATAAGACCAATGTTTTTGGACATAATAAAATTAATTCATTAGCATGTCAACACGAACCACTGTTGACAATTGTGAAATTTCGTAAACTCTGATGGTACGGGCACATGATGAGACATGTCTTGATGACAAAATATATTCTTGAAGGTATAGTGGAGACGAAGTGGCCAGAAGAGGACATGGATGGGAGAATATGAAAGAATGGGCAGGGTGTAAAGTTTCCAAACTCATAAGGATGGTAGAAGATTGAGATGCATGGAGATCTTTCTGCAACAAATGTCTCATTGTGACACCCCTACGACTCTTGACGGCGTAATTATTTATTATAATTATTATACTCTCCTTTATCTCTCAAGACCAAACAAACCCCCAATAGTCTTATTCAGCCCTCTACCTATTTGATATCAACATGAACATTGAACTTACACCAGCTTGCTCCAAATGAAAAGGAAGCTCCTTTCCTGATTGTAACTTTCTTGCCTGAAGTATGATTGATAATTTGGATGGAATAGCTGATGGACAAGCTGTTGTCACCTTGCCATATTTTGCTTGGTCTGATTTGTTATCAATACAAACATCAGCTGGTATTTTTCTATAACTGAAAAGGAGATACTCTAGTGTTTATTGATAACTGAGACAGTAAATGATGGATAGAAATTACTCCATAAATTAATGGTACTGTTAGAAATTTCCTTTTATTGTTCACTGAATGTTCAGTTTTACAGTGACCAAATAACTAAATTTGCTACCTATTTTGTATGTCAAAACCTCTTTGAATATGACTAATATGGGGGCAATTGATTAATCCCATTACCATCCTAGCTGGCCCAGTCACTATTCCTTCCTAGCCCGGCTGCAAGCGGAAACATAGGGACTTAAATTATTTTTCTTCACTGTTTACATGTGAATAGACATGCTAAATTTAGACCTTATGATTAGCAGTAATGGCAGCTCAAATAGCAGTCTTCTGATAATTTCTAACAGCTGTAGTTTTCGAACTGTGAATTGTTTGTGACCTTCAATTTTCTTCATAATGGACCTTGGTAGAATGGACTTACTTATGATCCAGATGAGGTTGAAAGATTATTTATTTGTGGAATTTTAGAGAACAAGAATGAATCAGTGATTAATGAGGAATTTTTCCAGGATTTGGGAGGTCAAAGTAGTGACATCTGTAGTATAGGCTTAATTGATGATGTGTCCCTCCCACCATGCCTTAGGTTTAGTAATAATAGAGAACAGTCAAAACAGCTAAGCTATGTCAATATTACCAATTTCATGAGAAGTCCAGTCCTGCAAATGGCACTTATCCAAGTTACTCGGCCTTTGATTAAGCCTTAGCCTACCAGAGCAGTGGTACTTCCAGTGCTGCTTTACGCTAGTGAAACATGGACTGTGTATAGACGTCATGTGAAAAAACTCAATCATTTTCATACAAATTGTCTCAGAAAAGTTATGAACATCAGATGGCAAGACAAGATTCCAGATACCACTGTCCTTGATAGAGCTGGTATCCCAAGCATTGACACGATCCTGATGCAGACACAGATTCGTTGGGCAGGTCATTTGGTGTGTATGCCAGACCATCGTCTGCCAAAGATACTTCTCTATGGTGAGCTAGAGAAGGGTATACGATCTCAAGGTGGCCAAAGGAAGCGCTACAAGGACTCACTGAAAGCCTTTGAAATAGACCACGATACATGGGAAGAACTTGCACAAAATAGATTTACATGGCGTTCTAAAATAAAAAATAGCACATCATCTTGTGAAAAGAAGAGAAATGCAGCAGCTCAACAGCGGAGAGCAGCTAGAAAGTCATGGATAGACCAAGATCCGTCTACAGTCGTTATTCCATGTCCAAACTGTCCAAGGACATTTACAGCTCGAATAAGGCTTATTAGCCATCTACGAACTCATAATCAAGGACATACCTAAAATTGAATTTTCAAAAGTGGATGTAAACAAATGGTCCTCATCACTTGTGATGGACGAACAAAAAAAAAAGCCTACCTTTCACTATTTCATAGCTGTCAACTTATTTTTTCATAAATCTGTATTTTTAACAATTTTTTCCTGTTTGAATAAAAATGTCCATATTTAGTACCTCACCTAAACAAAGTAATTTTTAAATGTTTTTTCCCCATCAATATGTGCGTGTAAGATATATAAAATAAAACGTCCACATTAGTAATAATAGGAAATTTAACACCAAATGATCTTTTAAAATAAAAAAACAAAACAAAAAGGGGTTTCCTAGGGCTTTTTTTTTAGCCCAAAATATCCATACTAGTTGACACCTATGCTATTTCTACATGAGTTCATCTTTGAGATACTGTACAAAGTAAACCAATTTGTATGCTAGTATAAGAGTTTTAGAAAAATGAGATCCTTCTCAGAAACGTTTCACCTGATATACCAATGTATTTCTATATATGAACTAGACCTACCGGTATATGTTTTGGCTCACCAGTTACCCCATATAGGATGTTTTGGTCTACTGATGAGCTGTTGAATGTGACTGAAGTGTAAAGTTTAATGTCCAGAAATATATTTCAAAGTATAAACAAATATTTTCACCTCAATGTTAACTCCAAATTCATGCCACAACGACTAGATGTAATTTTTAAGGTTAGATATCTGTTTGATCTTCTATCCAAGTCCAGAGAGCTAATGAAGCATGAACAAGATTCTAGCATTGATAAAGCTATGATAGCTGTTACAGGCAGACAATTCAAACAGTAGACTGATATGAAAAAGAAACCACGAGGAATAAAAGTTTGGTGTGCTTTTGATGTTCTCGCATATTTACTTCTCATTTGATCATAGCTATTTCCTTTGCCCTGGGGATTAAGCTGTGAGATTTTCCAGATAAGCTGGGACTGAAAGGTTTAAACAAATATTGGCACAGTTAAGTGGTTAGACAGATTTATTATGAAAAGATACTACCATATTTCCAGGTGTAGGTAGGTTTCAGTTCTGTGTACCTGTGCAAGAGCAATGACCGACAAGTCTTATAACTGCATGCAAATGTAGTCCCATACCATATCACACAATAGTGGTGTATTCTGCTTTACAGTACTACATCTGAACTATATTGGATTGGGTGCGGGGGGCGGGTTTAGGGGGGGGGGGAAAGGAAGAGAGAGAGAGAGAAGCATTCCTTCTTACTAGGTCTACCTTTCCTCAACATTGCAAGTCAGGTACCAATTTGTATAGCTAGGTTCATCTGTGTGTTGTCAGGCTTGAAAATGGAGCATAGAATAGCAACACTATTTTCCATGCATGTCGTAAAAGGAGACCAAAAAGGTTTTGTGGTGGAGTTAGCAATATATGGTCACAGTGGCCCAGCATCCTGATGATCGGATGTGTCAGGTCAAAAGACACAGATATCACAGCTAAGCTGTAAACCATGACACAACACTCTGGACTCCTGCTAATCTGCAGGAATTTAAGAATGAATGCAGAAGAAGTATAGTTGGATTGACTAGAGAAGGGCCATCATGAGATTTGAACATACAACTTTTAGACATAAATCTGAGTGTTAGAAACTCAGATGATTCCACTCTCAGTTACTAGTCTAATACTGTAGTACTTCCATTTTTAAATATCCAATTCATGATTTCACATGAGATATCTGAAATATTATTAATGTTACAAAATATATGTACTGATGTTCAGGACAACAGTTGGCAAAATCATTGTTAATTTCAGTAGTTAATGTAGAATCCCACAAAATGTACGAGAAGACTCATATTATGAACAGTTTAACTAAACCGGCTTTTATCAGATTCCATGAGATTCCAGAAATTAGGTACGCAGATGGCATCACCCTAAATATAAATAATTCTCACAGGCCTAGAACACATGATCATGTCAGTTAAACACTATAGCAAGACTCCAATCTTTTTTTCAATGCCAAGAAAACAAAACTAATGCTTATAAAAAGAAATGGACCTACAGTCAACAACTAAGAACAACTAGAAAAAGTAAAATTTGAATATCTCTGGTCAATCATTCACATCACAGAAGATTATTCAACGGAGATAAGAACAAGATTAGCAATGGCCCTACAAAGATATTACAAATGAAAAATCTATGGCAAGGGGCAAAAAGAAAAACAGTTACAGCTAATAAGAAGCTATATTTTTCCAAGAGACACCATATGGTTGCAAGACTTGGGAAATAATATTCGCAATGGAAAAGAAAATATCAACATGTGAAATGAAAAGCTATAGATAGGTCCTAATAATATAATGAACAGAATGACAATCTAGCACAGATGTCCTTAAAGACTTGAACATAAAAGAAGACTGGCTCCTCAAAACTATAAAAAAATGCAAGCTAATTAACATATAAAACGACACAATAGTTTAGAAACATTTATCATGGAGGGAAAGGTTCCAGGAAAGAGAGCAAGAGGCAGAGCAAGACTATGATAGACACAAAATATTGAAGACTTTCTGAACATGACACTGGAAGATGCCAGACAGCTTGCACAGCACAAAGAGGCTTAAGGAGTTGCAGTGAGCATAATGTTCTGCAAAAGAGAGTGTAGATACACATAAAATAAATAATTAACTATTTTGTATTCTTATTAAAACATCATATCAATAGCATTCCCACATATGCCATCTAAATGATTATGAAAACAGACCATAAACTATCAACTTGGAAACTATTATTAGTAACAATTTACACTAGAGCTGTATCTTTAAGTGGTTCACGTACTACTAACCTATAAGCATTTTTTGCTTATAGTGTATAATTATTTTAACTCTTGACCCAGTCAACACTAACATACCCTTGACTTTTGCCGTAACTTCCACCCTTGTCACATTCAGGAGGCAAGTAAGTATTATCAAACCATGTAGTCCGTTTACAATCAACATTTACTTCCTCGTAGCCAAAGTCACTGTTTTAATTGGATTTATAAATATATGATTTGTTAAATGAGAGGTTATCTTACAAAACTTGCAGTAAATGTGTAATGGTATTTATGAAAATGCACATTTGACAAGTAACATATTTTTTAGTTCACAAAAACACTGACATGAAAAAATATAGTTAACACCATACAAAACAGAGAAGACAAAATTGATGCACTTGAGATGTGGATATATAGAAGAATAGGGAGAGATTTATGAAAAGAGAAGAAAACAAAGAGGTTTTAACTTTTAATGTGCCATTGGCAGAAATATTTCTCAAAAACGGCCCTGTTATTTAGCAATATGGATGGATTTATTCCGAAATTGCTATGACCATTTTTAATGAAGTTAAAATGTTACAAACTGTAATGTCATGTGACTGAATTATGGTCATGGGACTTTTATTATAGAATAGATTATTACAATCGGAAAACATCCAATGCAGAATCCATCGGCGGGTTTCAATGGCCAGACACCAACCAATATGTATAATTTATGGACAATCATTATGGATTGTGATACAGACCTAGATATCAGTAGATATAGGCCTAGCACAGTAGATATAGGCCTAGTATCACATTGGTTTCGTTATATGACATTGAACAAGTATGGAACTCACAGATGGATTTTACCGATCAAGACTAGGTCTGTGTTTTTGGACACGGTAAGTTACTTTTATATGTTTTATTGTAGTTATATTTAGTTCCCCAGAAATTTTATGTTATTTTTTTCAGGATACTACACAAATACAATAGATTTATGTGTGATTGTTCTTTCATCTTTCTTTTCGCTTTTATACCACTTATGCCTTGCTGAGATCTGTGTTACAGTGTTTATAACTGATGTTTTCAGGGTTGCTGTGTCAGAAAATAAAGTAACGCAATTTTCAGAAACCATTTTTGTGATTTGATTTTGATGTTTTCTGTTTTACAACCTTCTCACATATATTTTATCATACGTACACAAACAAAATGTAGATTAATATATGCAGTATTCAATTCTTTATTTAGATGTGCAAAAATTATTTTAATATCTCTAATAACAAAAAAGTTATTATGTTTTACAAATACTCACCAAAAAACCCTAAAATTTTCAAAAAAGAATCCAGTGGCAAGGGATAGCTAGTGTAATTTTAATCTAGCTTGCTAAAGGTTAAAAAACACTGCATATGAAAAATATAACTGTTAAAGAAAATAACAATTGCATAAAAAAATAATTTTTAGACATATTAAAAGACATGACCCCTCGCTGAAGATCTTATTTGAAGGTAGAGTTGATGGGTGGTGATCAACAGGTAGGCAGAGATACAAGTGGGAGGGAAACACCATGAGATGGATAGTATATAATTTGTTACAACCAAGGAAAGAAATAGAGGATGTTGGAGGTCTGTTACCAGCATATTTCATTGCGGAGATGCCATTTGATGGCGGTGATACAAAATGGACTAAATTAACATTTCAACTGTAAGGTCTTTATTAAAAAAATACACGATAGTTAGTCACCAGGATAAGATAGTCTGATCTCAACAGTGTATCCACCATTATATGATGAATGACAGTCCCAGTCCTTTGTTGAATAACAATAATTCTCCTAAGCCCACAGTAATGCTCAGTTTTGGCAACAATACATTTCAAGCCGATCCTTTATTCTGGACATGACATGGAAAAATAATCAACACCTTCATTAATTTCATATGTCAATGTTCAAACTCATATGGAGTTAGAAACTTCCACATGATCCATTGCTCTACCACTGGAAACAGTAGCAGTGAAAGCCAGCCAATCTGCTCTCTCATTGCCATGAACACCCACATGACCAGATAGAAAATGAATGTGACACATTCCAACTTTGACCTATGGAATGCAATCCATTTGTATTTTTCTGATCATGCTACTAGTCACTAAAGATGTAGACATGAGTTACCCTCTGTGTAATCCAACTCAAAGTCTTAGTCACTGCCATAAATCCATAGAGGTGCTTCTTTTAGTCACAGCAAATATGTCACTCTCCTATTACATTGTCTTCTCTACAGACTGAGCTGTGAAAGTCCAAGCACTATGCACGTGCCTAAAAACTGCATGAATATAATCATCTGTATCTGTGTATATAATCATGTCCCCTTCCCTAGAATTCTCGCAGATCAATTCCTGCACATAAGACTCCACCACAATAGGGCATCGCTCTTTGCATTGTCTATTGAGAGATCTCACTTGGAAGGAGGTCTGGCAGTCTACGGGCAGCTTTAACCATTCAGGACAAGGTGCCACATCTTCCAGCATGCATATGCTTTGTCACATTGTATGATTCTTTCCGCAAACCCTATCCATGACTTTACTCTTTTCAGTCTACTACCTTTCAGTTTCTGAATTTCATAATGAAGTGAGTGTGTGAGTGTTCTTTGTCAGCTGTGATTTGGAGTTAGGTTCATACTCTGCATAACTATATTCTGCACTCTGTTTTTGAACTGCATGGCTTGTACTGATGTATCTCTAGTACACCAAAGTATGATAAGCATAGCCATATTCTAGGTCTTATCAATTCTTTCAGTCTGCATCTGGTTGAGTGTAAGAATTTTTAATGCATATTCACAGGATAGAAAAAATATATATAAAAAATTATGTTGCTGCAAATGGACTAGACAGAAGACATTTAATAAAAGAAAACAACCAAAAACAAATGTGAAAGTACAATGGACAAATTAATGAAAGAAAAAGATGATTAGATATTTGAAATATATCAAACTACTTCTTCTTCTTTCATTCACTTGAAACATGTCTATATCTGTAATTCTGTCTCCTTAATCAAACTCGCATGTTTCCATTGTGTTTTGTGCATGGCGTCCTGATTATTTGTGCACCTTTTGGCAGGTTGCCTCCGTCTTCAGCACACTGCTTACTTGGACAGGACTATGGTCTCAAACTTATTCTCCACCCATGTGTTTCCTGGACCCAAAAGGGGTAAACACTCCTAAAATCCTAAAAACAGTAATACTGTTTACCTTTCATGCATGCCATAAGAACGACTTGGGGTGGAGTTGGCTGTTCCATCCCATATATGGTCAAAGTAATCCAGAAGTTATGCTGAAGTTGGATGTGCCAGGCCAAAATGCGCAGATATTGTAGCAAAGTTGTGAACTATAAACAACGCATTCCGTTCTTCTGACTTAAAATTGGTAGCATATTCTATTCAGTATGTAGCTATCAACCAATGCATTTGTTGACTGTAGTTATTTTCTAGGCAATATAAATACGTTCAATAGTTTGCCACTGCTTTATGAATGGTCCGAATGCACAATTGCTTGTGGCGGGGATCGAACTCGGTACCTTGGACATCACAGACGCGTTCTGTACCACTTCGTCACAAAGTCAGACGACCATACATTCTGCCAATCTGGAGTTTGAGAATGAACGCAGAAGATGAAACTCATTCCCATTAGCCAGATATAATTCAGAGGATGGAATGTGAAATTTTATGGTTTACAACTTTACTGTGATGTCTGTGCCTTCAGCCATATACATTTAACCACAACCTAATATTTTTGGTTGACTTGATGATCTATTACATGTAGTGGTTAACCACATGCTTAACTCTCCTTAGTCACCTCTTCAAACATGCATTGTAGGTCAAAGTGTTACTACATTACACAGAAGAACCAAAACATAAACAATTAAGTAGAAATATCTCTTATCTATTGTCTTTTCTCTGCTTTTGACTTTGTAGGATTGAGTGTCATTCAATTTCTGGGATATGGCTCTAGAACAAAATGCTAGTCCAAGATGCTCCTAAAAATGTGTATGGACTGGACTTGGACAAGTGGTTCACTTGATGAACGACACTTTGGCTAAGAGGGCGAATGACTCCGAGCCCAACTCTTCCGTTGAGTTCTTCCTAAACCGGAACCAGGCTCGAGGATGAGAAAAGGTTCAGTACCCGATGGGCAAGGGCACAATACGTCTAAATACATGAGACAAGTTCACTGGCGGCGGAACACCTCGTGCAAGATAGATGTGAAGGACAAACTGTTTTAGCACAGAGTCGGTACACATTTGCTGTCTGGCAACAGATAGGAAGGCTGTCACAGACTAGGGTAGCCCACCCGAAATGTTCAGGCATGCCGAAATCGGATGTGCTGAGCCTACAAGGCACAATGTAACTACACTCCCGGCGGAAATCACACGAATATCTGTGATGATTACAATGGAGCAAATGCAAAACAAACAAAAAACAAACATGATCTCTTCTTGTTGTGTTTGCTTCTTTTCTTAGACATCTAATTTCACACATAGTAAGCTTTCTCCCCTGATAGAATATTCTGCTCTAAATATTGTGTACGAATTCAAGAAAATATCTTGAAGAAGGGAATAAAATGTTTTAGAGCATAGAAATTACTCCTATTCTTCATTTTACTATTTGCAATATGACATGGACCACGCTATATTGTACACCTGTTGGCCCACATGTGGAGGGTCTCACTGTCTTACGAGTGATCAACCACCATGCAACAGCAAAGCTCTAGTTGAGGACATGCCTATATAGTAGGGCTTTTATTTTTGGAAGCCCCACATCACTGCATTTGTATAATTACATCTGTTATCGTATTATTTCCTGACTGTAGCCGCAGGATGTAGCTGCACACCACTGGCCCAATATTTCCATTGCCAGCAGGGTCGCATGCTTGTCTCGTGGGTATTCTGTAAGGCCGACCACATAGTATTCTATAGCTTAGTTCTACACACCCTTGTATGTTGCTGGGGCCTGAAAGGGAAACAAAGAATAGCAACACTGTTTACTTTCCATGCCCCTTTTGTAAAACGTAATCAAAGAAGTTTTGGGGTGGAGTTGGTTGTTCCATCTCATCAAGGACAAAGTGACCCAAAAGTTATGCTCAACTTGGATGTCTCAGGCCAAAAAGTGCAAATATCGCACTAAGCTGTAGATCATGACACAACATATTCTGTTCTCCAGACTACATACTGCTAATTTGCAGGAGTTGAGAACGAACACAGAAGTTCGCACTAGAGTAAAAAAGATGATTTCTTTTATTACATTTTTCATTATAGTTATATTTATGTTAGGTGGTAGCACCACTTGAAGATGATTTCATTTGACAAAGGTTCTGTATTTGTGCTGAAACTTCCTAGTACTTCAGAATGACCTAACCCTTATTCACATTTCTTGCCACATAAGAATTCAATTAGACATTAGACATTGACCACTAACGCAATGTATTTATTTTATTTATGATGCTAAACAAATAGAAAAAGATGACAGAATAACCAACCATTCATAGTCTTCTGATGTGCACTCACAAGAAGAGTTTTTCTCAGTTCTAATAATAACAACTTCTCCGTTATAACAATTAGCTTCTGGATTACGACGCTTATATACAATATTTTGTCCGAGGATGCATTTGCTGTTAGGGGATGACTGAAAAACAAAAATCAGTAATAAGCAACATGGCAGTCATTGTAGTCCTAACTGAAAACTGAAACTGTATATGATGTTGCAAAAGTAAGTCATGGGTGAATGTGTCTGACACTTATACTACACATAGAAAAACATATTCTTGTAGATCACTTTCTGTATTCCCAAATTCAGTCAATAGGGACTGCTACCTCAAGTTAGTACTTATTGGATGAGTGTGTGTGCTTGAGAGGTTAACCCCCCTCCCTGTAAGTTAAGTATATAGACACAATGTATGGAAAATGATCCCCTCCATTAACAGCTGCACTACTAGGAAATATGTGCTGTGAAATCCAGTGAAGAGTTGTTATTCAAGTAGCCTAGAAACCCCCCCCCCCCCCCCATAAAGTAATATCTACAATCCTGCTCATCTAAATCATATATTTGTTGGAGGAGACATAACTCAAATTTTTAAAACACAACTCGAATAATTTTAGTATTTTTTACTAATTACTACTAATAACTACTAATTAGCCAATCAGTATATGTTAGCTGTATTCTTATGGGGTTTTTAAAGTTTACAATCTCTACAGTCACACATGCTTGTTCTACAGGTTAATTGTAAAGATAAAACTGATTATAGAACAATTAAATAATTAACTGAATTTATAGCATCATTTTGCACAATGCAATAAGCTCCAGACACTTTTGACTTTGGATGTTTAACAATGCGTTAAATACTTGTGATTTATTGAGTATTATGCTAAGATCAATACAGGAGACCCGTCAAAAGAATATTTGGACATAAAGCCAAAGGGAGATCACAGAAAACATCAAGATATCGCTGAAGATGGATGTACCGGTCCATTGGCACAAATAAAACAGCAAAAAACACATTTCCATTCTCTGGACTACAACCTGCTGGAAATCTTGTAGGACCATTGTCCTGCTATAAGAGAGAACCTGCATGAGTTTAACAATGAATGCTGAAGAACATCAAGATAACCTTGAACATGGACTCAATGCAACCTAGATGACACATCTGGCCTTGGAACGAAAACTAAGACTCCCACCGCTAAAGGAAAGTGTGGATACTAACAACCATCATTTACATGAGGAAAGACAACAGACAATAGATCAATACAGTGGGGGTGCAAAGGGTACTGCACTGCTCTTGGTGGACCCAGGGTCAGGAGATAATCAAGATCCTAAAAGTTCCTCCCTGTGGTGCACCCTGAAAACAGAAAGACAGCTGCTTTTGCTGTCCTTCTGGCCAACTTTTTTAGGCTCGTGTCCATGGATGCTGTAGATGGAATGAGAGTTACCTGCAAAGAGACAAACACTATTTCCAAGACCTCTACGCCAACACACCCAGCAGCACTGTTGGCACACAGTAAAGTAAGGCATCTGTGCATTCTGCATTGATCAACCAAAAAAGCAGAAACATTGGTGGGGTGGCCAATGCCAATATGGGTGGATCCTATGAGTACACACATAATCTTGAAAAGACAAAACGCTCTAGAAGGCAGCATTGTGCATGTGAATCGATATAGTACGAAGCTACAATTGTCCAGTACAGGACCGACTGGTGGAAGTGCTGTTCATTCTCGAGAACACAATGAAGCCCACATGTCCGTCCCACCACAAATTGACCCCATTCAAAGTCTGAGTCATGACTCAGGTATTGGATACGCCAATTTGAACATGCACTCCTGGGTATGGAAAAAAATTTTTGCATACAGCTACCCATTTCACACAGGACAAGCACTGAACAAATGTCGGAGAGCACATTGTTCAAATTTCTGAATGAAGCAGTGTTGAGACTTTGACTCTGGACAACGTAGAGGGGGGAGGAAGTCATTGTCTTTGATGATACTGCAATCCTAGCCCAACTTGACTGTTGCCATTGCCCAATACGGCTCATACAGAGAGAATTGGGTTCAGTACCTAAAGGCCCACTGCGAAGTTTCTCATTAGAGATAGACATAATCTACCTACATCTTTGGATAATATATGCAATGGTAAGAGTCTAAAATACACAGGCTGTGCCTGGCGATGGATTGGAAGGCCATCACAAGCAGACAAGGTATATACAGGTCTACAAGAACCATTAGTCTCAATAGTGAAATGACAAAAATTTGCATGGTTTGGACATGTATGCCAACATTATTCCTTATTAAAAATAATACTACAGATACACCTTACAAAAAACAATACACCTTGAAGATGGTACACAAAAAAAAATTGCTATTCATCTAACATCCCTGTTTGTAGTGTAATTTTTGTATTTTGTTCTTATATTTTTATATTGTGTAAGGATTCCACATTCAATTATCTTTCTTTAGATCATTATTTGACATTCTATAGCTAATACTTTGTCTTCAGGAATCTTGCGCCTAAATCATGGTGCGGTCCAAAAATTTAGCCAAAAATAAATTATGCCCAAACCCTGAAATAAATGTGTCCTGAAAGAGTTAAAGTTACAGCCTCTGCTTATAAACGGATCAGCTTATAGTGGGAAATATACAGTACACTTCAGTAGGTGGACATAACATTAATAATGAGATATGCAGATGACACTGTTCTAAGTGGTACAGAGAGCATCTCAGACAGTCAAAGTATCCTATTGAAACCCCACCACAGGCAATTGTGCATCTAAACCGTTCAGAAAGCAATAGCAACCTACTGAATGCAAAATATAGCATAGAAATCAGTGCAGCCAAATAAAATCCTGAGTTAATAGCTACTTCGTTAATACAATATGCTATCTGCCTGGTACATTTGTCAACCGTGCCTTCTAATTATGTGCATGACCATTCATCTGCGCTCGTTAAAGGGAATATTACCAATTTTAAGGAACAAGTTCTGTAATAAGCTCAATTACAGCACTTTATATGTATCATATTTAGCATTTTCCATTTCCAGGAAATAATAATTACAGATCACTTGATACATAATTGTGTTAATTTTGAGAGAGACAAAAATATATACATACATCAGCATTATTATAGTCTCTAGGGTGCCAGTCACTGTAACTATTTGATTCACATTTGACACTCAGGACATTGGAGAAGTTCAGCTTCAAAACTGTCCATGGCATCCCCAGTCCTTCATGGCCAAAAATACTGTCATGAAAACAACAAGTAATAAAAGATAATATTAGACTTCAGCTTTTAATAATTGTTTAATCTCTAATTGATTTTTCTCAAGTGGAGAAATATTTACATACTCACATACATTGATCTTATATACACATGACTGCTGCTGGAGAAGGTGGAATACCATATTAATAGCATTGGTTTTGAACACTAGAGTAGTTTTTTTTTAAATTTTAATTTTCACTCATTCTCAAACTCTCTTGTGATATCTTGTAGCAGAACTAGACTTCCAGCAGAATGTAGTCCAAAGAATTGAAATACGTTGTGTCATGTTTTATTTGTGCCAATGGCCTGACTACCGACTTTAGACTTGGTAACTAATACAATCCGCCTTTTTTACCACTTCCACTAAATGTTGGATGTCAGTAATAATAATATTGGTAGACCAGTCGTACAAGAAAACTGGTACTGTACTACACACTGGTTACCAACCTCAAAAATAACCATGGTCCCATGGTCAAACACCGTGACCTTTTTGGTGCTGTCTGTGAAGCTATTGACAGTCACAGAAACCCCTAATGGAGTAGTGAAGACTTCCATAATGGCTTGAGGGTACATCAATAACAGTTATTGATAAATAGCCAGAGCAGACTTACAATAGAATGATGAACTATCAATATGTATTATATGTAAATAGCAAGTAAAGCAACAACTCTTTACCATCCCACCTGGATCGAGGAAGTAAAAATAGTGATCCTGACCGATGTAAAATCTGCTTTCCAAGTCCTCCTGAAAACACATTCCACATGAATGACCTAAAATCACTGTAGATATTTATCTTAACTAAACAACCAAGCAAAATAAATAGTTCTTCAATGGATTCCAAGTCACTCACAAATCAGAAAAAATGAGATGAAACTGGAAATGTGCAAAAACTGGAAGCAACTGCCAACAACAACAGATAGAAGATTCAGCATAAATTCCAGAAATGAAGTCCATCATCAAAGCTCCATGAACATAGAATGGAACTCAAATCACCTATGCAGTCAAAAAGATAATGCTATTCACAAGCTTGGAAGAAATGAAAAATTATTTTTAGATTGAGAACAGGTCACAACAGACTCAAATAACATATGTACAGGAAGTTTGGAGTTAGTGACACCGAATGTGCCCCTGTGGACAATCTACAGAAAATACAGAATATAATTTGCAGAGCTATCCACTGTACCACACCACAAGAAGTAAACTATGTCAGCGTTGATGACCACAGTACAGTTGATTGGTGAAATCCATAGCAGGATCTGGCTTCTGCTGTAGAACAAGGAAGAAGAAGAAGGACTGAGGACACAACAAAAACAGTTATTAATAAGTAAACAGAACAGTCTTACAATTGAATGGTAAATTGAAATATGTAACATTTTCTTTTAAATATATGTTACAGTGTTCTATACCTCTCAACCATAGTCAGACTTCCAGGTTCTGTTAGAACTCCCTTAACAATGAGGCCTCTACGATCAAACTGATACTGTTTCCAGTGTATTCCTTCATCTGAGGAATAGCTGAAATAATAAAGAAAAGATTCTTGTCCTAGTCAGAAAAGTTTATCTTGATAAAAAAAGACCCTACTTGAACATGAATTACAATAAATAAGTCTGTTTCTGTTGAAATTAAACTATCAATAATAAGGGAAGAAATCTAAACTACTCTCCCTACAATCCCAATAAAAAAAGGACCAAGCATAGATAAGTGCCTAGCAATTTGTCAAAGCATGTATTGTGCTGTTCTTTTATTGTTACTTCAATAATCACTCCAAATTCTTGAACTTTAAATATGGATGATGATTGGTTAGACTGTTAGTCATAAACCTCAGTGGATCTCACCCTATTTTGGAAACATTTTTTTCAGTGTCTTCTCCCCCTCCTCCCCACTAAAAAATAAAAAGGCATGATTTTATTTACAAGCCACCAGAACCAAGGCTTTTAAAGCTTTAATCGCTACAATTCTTGTTGTTTATCATTCAAATAGTTACATTCCTATGGTTCTCCCAACGGAAGGTCCATATTTACAACCGCCAATCTATCTGACTGGCATTCTCATAGGGCATTCATGCTGGTTACTTCATTTATTATCTAACTCTCTGATATTGTAGTGGAGCCAGCAAGTCTAACTGTTCTCTCATTATTCTTGATGCCTATAAGCCATGGGCTGAAGATTAATGTAACTGTGAAATATTGATCTTTGCAGTGACTCAGTCCATTATCTATGTGTCTACACAAGGCGCATCATCTTATGAAAAGAGGAGAAATGCAGCAGCTGAGAGTAGCTAGAATGTCACGGGTAGACAAAACCATCTACAGTGGGCATCCCATGTCCGAACTATTCAAGGGCATTTTCAGTAAGAATAGGGCTTATTAGCCATCAACAAACTCAAAGTCAATGACATTTCAACTGAATTTCAAAAGTGGATGTAATAAATGATCATCACTTGTGATGAGCAAACAACAAAGAACAAACGTGTTGACAGCACCTACTTTGTGGATCACATAACAATGAATCCCTCAGGATAAATGCATGGGTATACTTGTGTAATTCAAGCCAGAATAAAGAAGTGTCAGAGCCTGCATTTTAGTTACTGAATTTTCAATTGTCCTACTGCTTGTGGTCATATTGAACATATAGAGGGCTTCTTTGACCCTTCTATCATTTTTGCTTGCCAAGAACGTCAATTCAGGTGGCATACTAATAGTATTTAAGTCTTGCAAAGAAACCTTAGTGCTTAAATTTGCCAATGAAATGCTGCCAGTTAATGATATGCAGGAAAGTATAAGCATCCTACTTTTGGACTGTAATGATTTTGATCATTACATCTTACCATAGTACACCATGCTAGTGCAGATTTGAGAGGGCCTTTGTGCACATTTCAAATCTATTGTGGTTTCAACTTGGAAATCAAGCAGACTGGTCTACTGTGCAGGCATTCTGTTGTTGCTATATGCAGAAGAACTCTGGACTATCTATGCTAGGAATGTAAGACAGTTCAACTCATTCTACTTAGTGCCCAAGAAAGCTCCTTGGTGATCACGAAAAAGATCCTTCAAAAGTATAAAATGAAAAGCATCTATTTCTTATTGATCAGGTTTTAGCTTCATTGTGTTGGTCACGTCATCTACATGTCAGATAAGCATCTACTAAAGAGACTGTTCTATGGCAACATGTGCATAGGTAAAGCATAATTATAGGTCATAAAAAGTGTTTTAAAGACTAATTGAAGATATCTCTTAAGCTGTGCAGAATTGAACCAAACTTTTGAGAAACCGTTACTCTTGATGTTTGAGCCTGGCATGGCCAGATTAATGCAGGTATCAATGATGAAGTAATCCCTTTATCTGTGAGCAGGTAGCTCTTGATAGCCTACAGCCTTTCTATAATAGTTGTTGTCTCAAAGGCATTGTTTTGCTAGGGGGTTTATATATGCATGTTTGCCACCTGAAGGAAGGCATTCCAGTACAGCAGTATCCTAAGAGTCTGTCACAAAAGGACAAAGGTTCAATTTTCACAAAATGAACATAAAACATATAACTGTAAAGTTGAATATTGGAGGCATTTTTACTGGACAAAAAAAACTTCTATATAGTTATATCATTTAGTAGAAGTATAATGTAGCATACTGTTTATCTAAGTAGGTCTCTAGTGCAGGTATTAAAAACTGTGAAAAGAGTAGAAACTGCATAAATTTTAAAATAAAAACATATGGAAAAAAATATCAGTCTGTCATCTCCTCTTCATTTATGTTTGCACTGCAACATGCTTTTTGAGCTAAATTGGATTTATCAACCATCTGTGGACTCTCAAACATTAAACCTTACATATTTTTGTACACCATGCTCATTATCCATCACATGTAAAAGAGAAATGTCTATGAAAATGTGTAATACTTACAAGACTGTATTGTTGCTGACTCCTGTCAGTAAACCATCGGGTATTGCTGTAAGAATGCTTCCTTGATCAAGAATGTTAAATCGATATCTGCCCACTAGTGGTGTCCCATTGGAGCTAAGTGCCTGAAATGTTCATATTAAAAATATAAGTATTAAGAAAAAAAATCTCTCACTAAATAAAAACATTCATACAATCAGAACTTATATGCAGGTCACTGCTTCTATGGGATGCAACTGGTGACATTATTATTCTTCATCTTTCAACTTCCTATATAACATATATCTTCAACAACCTCTATTATCAGCTGTTATTTGAAACTTTAAGTTCTTTCAATCTCTTTTATTCCCTTCCTATATTAATTTGTCTTTATGTATTTCTCAGTCATTTTTGTCTCATTTTAAGCTGGTTCCAGAACAATACCAATTTTGTATTGCTTTCTGTTGGTCTTAATGTCAATCCCATCCATTTTCATCACAATTTCTTAAGTTCTTGGGCTCCCACTACAGGAATTACTTTTAATTATATTCCATTTCCCCTTCACTCACTGCAAAGTATAAGTGCTCAACTAATCTTTCATCTTGTCCTATCTTTAGCAATTTCTTCCATTTCTGTTCATGTCTTACTAGTTCTTTCTGTATCTATATCTAGCACTCTATGTATGTGGTTATCTTCCTCTTTTTCTGTGAGTTCCAGAAAAAATGACTATCTTAAAATGTTGGTCTGTTAGTGTATGTTTTATCCCTCTCCAGCACAGCTTCCTAGGTTCTATCTCTACTGGTGTCTGTTTAATTTGTTCCATGAGTTTCTCATTGGTCATCTATCATAAGATAGGTACTGTTTAACACATGTCTGGATTATTTTCCTTGTCTGTGATTTTACATTTCCAGTTCATAATTTAATAATTTAAATATTAATTTATTTTAGGGTTTGGGTTAGGATTGTTGTGTTTTACATAACTAACCCTGTCCCCAACCCTAAATAAATAAATAAATATTTCAATTATTAAATGATGAACATAAAATGTACAAACATAGACAATGGAAATAATTAGACATGTATTGGCATCTACTAGAAAAGTACCTAAACATATTCTACACAGGCATCAATCATTGAAAGTTTTTAGTGTTCTTGTTGTCCCTTTTGTTGTACAAATTATCTGTCAATTAATTTAAATAAATTCTTCATTGGTGGTTGTATCACATCATTTCACAACAAGAATGGTTGAGATAGTGCTATCAAGGATATACTCCAAATGTCCAATGACAGTAACATAAAGTAAACAAGAGTTTGCATAAACTATAGCCACTAAGAAGGAAGCCTTGACCAAAAAAAAAACCCACCACAATCTATTGGGAGATGGTTGGTAGGTTGGTTGCTGATCCAGCAGTCCATGGGTTCATGCCCTTATTAAACATATAGAAAACATACCCAGTGTGCACAAACCTGAGTATCAACTAGGGTGAGGAAAGTGGGACAAACTATGGCACATAGGTAAATTTAAACAATGTAAAATTAACCCATAGCATTTAACTGCCATAGGGAGGGGTGTGAGATCTTAGCAATCTCACTTTTCAGAGGCGATGCTTTATGAGGGCAATAGCCATCTCCTCCCTCACAATTTTACTTACAGGACTGATCAAATACCCAATTTAGGCTGGCTCGATCCGGGACCTGTTGTGGCCCTGGAAAAAAATTTTCCGCATCAACTGAGGAATGAACCCAGGACCACTGATATTCAAAACCAATGTGCTAACGACTGCGTTACAACTGCTGGTGAAAGCAAAGCTTGCATGGTTTGGGTATGTAAGGAGCCACAATTCGCTTTAAAAGACTATCCTGCAAGGAATAGATTCGAGTGAAAGGAAATGAAGCAGAGACCAAAAATGATAAAACCAAGGAATGGTCAGGGTGTGATTTTTCCACAATCATCATTATAACTGAAGTGTGTTGCCGGGGCCTGAAAGGGGAGCAAAGAATAGCAACACTGTTTACCTTCCACGCATGTTGTAAAAGGCGACTAAGGAGGTTATGGGATGGAGTTGGCTGTCCCATTCCATATAGGGTCAGTGACCCAAAGCCATGCTGAAGTTGGATGTGTCAGGCTGAAAAGCGCAGATATAGCAGCAGTGCTGTAAACTATGACACAACGCATTCCGTTCTCTGGACTACATCCTGCTAATCTGCAGGAGTTTGAGAACGAACGCAGAAGAAGAAGAAGAGACTGAAGATTTGACGAACTTTTTATTTTGTTTCATTGAACATTTTTTGCAACTTTTGAGGGCATGTCTATGACCCTAATGGGTTACAAGTTTTATTTTTACTATTATATTAACTGAAGCTGGAAAATACTGGATTATATCCTAATGATAAGTTTCATGATGTAACATGACTGAACATAGAAAAGTACATAACTAAAAAAGGAGTGCATCACTATGGTTAAGGGCACAGTAATGGTCTACTTATAATTCTTGGAGCTAGGTGGCAGCACAAAGTCACTCATACTGATGTAATGGAAAGAACAAGCAATGTCACAGTATTTTCTATGCTCAGTTTGAGCATACTCTGATGGCTGGAACACACTAGGAGGATAGAAGATGGTAGAATACCGAAAGATCTATTTTATGGAGAATTACAGTCTGGGAAAAGAAATCAGGCTCAACCTCTACTTCGGTACAAAGACGTATGCAAACACAATATGCATAATACAGGTATTGATGTAGAATCATGGGAACAGGAACGTGTGAGTCACATTTCATCATGCCATAGATCATAGATTATATTTCTTACAGCACAATAATAATACTATCATCTGGATAGACGGAAAGGTGCCTACAACTGAGAAGAGACTGCACTGACATAATCATAAATTTGTTACAGAATGAAGAATATGAGGGGGCTGGAAATGCCATGATGTTAGGGAAGACTTCCAAATAAAATAAAAACAAAAAGGGTTAGACATAGAAGGCAAGGATTGGGTTGCATAGGGCCTTATCTTTGACTATCTATGACTTAAAGTTTTCCAATGAACTCACTTTTAACCAAGTAGCTCCTCCATCATTGCTGGTAAAGACAGTTGCATCCTGACCTTGGGAAGTCGTCTCAACAATCCCATGAGCAAGAATAATTCCTGGAGCATTTTCTTGGGACATCATTGATGACAGCAGACTAGACTGTTTCACTTCAAGCAGCAATGAACACTGTGCAGCCTGTGAAGAAGCAATATTTTACATATGCAATTATCATGTCAAAACTACTTAAAATTTAATATTGATATAGGCTATGTGCAGAGGTGTTGTTGTTTTGGTTCTGGATTTTATACACTAAAGTTAAATTTTAAGTTACATAGATCTTCAATTTATCTTCCTATCTGGTTATAATATGTATTGTCCAATAGTGATATACCGGGTATATATGCAATAAATCTCTTGCAACAATTGTACTAGCATACATAGGTTTTTTATAAAGCTGGCTAGAAGTTGAGATCAGATGGTGCCTGTGTATTGTTGGGGGGAGGCAGAAGACCAAATAATGGCAACATTTTTTACCTTCTATGCATGTTGTAAAAGGAGATTAAGGAGCTAAGGAGGTTTTGGGGTGGAGTTGTCGCATCCCATATAGGGTCAAAGTGACCTGGAAATCATGCTGAAAGATGTATCAGCCTGAAAAGCACAGATATCACAGCAAAGCTGTAAACCATGATACAACCCATTCTATTCTCCAGACTACATAAAGTTAACTTGCAGAAGTTTGAAAATGAATGCAGAAGAAGGAGAGCTTGGAAGGCAATATCCATTTTATTGGCTGTGTGGTTAGAACGCCATTCGGTGTGCCTTAATGTTTAGGGTTCAATCCACAGTTGGGACGGGAATTTTTCTTTCGGGGGTACAATAAAAATCCTTCCACTACATGTTGCTGCATCTGCTGTCGCAAAGTGGCCTTTATTTTCATAGCCCATAGAAAGCCTCCCTGCACTCCTTCACAGGAAAACATTCAGTTTTCAGTTCATCTGACATATTGATCTGCCCATTGCAAACAGTGTTTATGATGTCTGTGAATCAAGTTTGTCCCACCATAACACTATCTTTCAGGAAAGCAAATTTCTTTGAATCCTTGTATGACTGTCACATGAGAGGTTTGCCCATGTTTACTCATTATTGCTTTTACTGTTTGACTTATAGGGAGGATACCTCTTTTTATGTATTTATCATAATTATTGCAGATTAGCAGGATGTAGTCTGAAGAGCAAAATGGTGCTGTGTTATGGTTCACAGCTTGGCTGCAATACCACACCTTTTGGCCCAACACATCTGACTTTAGCATGGCTTTGACCATCATTTTTCCAACTTTGACAGGGATGTAGTATCTCGTGATACTTACCTGAAACATGTTATTTAGAGGATCTTTCAGAAACATCATGAAACTCTTGCAGATTTTCTTTATTTTGAAGAATACAAAATGCATATTTTAACAGCATAATAATAGTTTCGGTGTTGCTATAATGGTGCAACCTAAAGTCCACAACACAGTTGGGAAATAAATAAATGATGTCTTCAATGTACACATGCACAGTTCAAATTATTTTTTAAAATATTGAAAGTCGACATCCAAGCTACTAGGGTAACATTTGTAATATTGTTGCAGCTAAATGGTAGTGTGTACTGATCTTACTAATTGAAAATAAATACACATGTGATGTTTAATGAAATGATGGCTTACCACAGTACAACTTTTGTTTAATGTTAGTGGTGACCAATTTCCACCTTTATCAAATGAAATATATGTTTTCACTCCAGTAAGCTCTCTTTTGTTGGCAAGGAATGTCCAGTTCATGCCTTGCACCTTAAGATAAACAAATAAAATATATGACAATGATCAAGAAATGTTCATACATTCAAATCAAGCTAATTACATAAGACTATCCTGTAGAAGACGGATGTGTCTGGCCATTGGCACAAATAAAACTGTGACACAACACATTTTAATTCTCAGGTCTACATCCTTCTGGAAATCTATTACCACAGAGATCCAGCGGGAGTTTGAGAATGAACCTGTAGAAGAAGACACAAAAATTATATAATTAATTTAGGTGTATAGAACAAATTATATAAGTTTAGTCAAAACATAAATAGATTATGAGTAACAACCAAACTACAGTTTCCAATGAGTAACAAACAAGGTGGGTTAGTTATAATATCGGAAAAAAATACATTCAAACAAAATTTCATAAAACACAAGATATTGACACAGAAACTATGGACATAAGTCATAAGAGTCAACAAAGAAACACAGAAACATCTTGATAGTATTGAATGATGTAGGATATGCTCAACTAGACCCATGAAAAATTGCTAAGAATAAGAAGAAGAGTGAAATGTAAAAGATAACATAAAAGTACCCTGTATAACCTGTGTAAGACAATGACTATCACTGATGGTCATATTAGCAATGAGATTTCAAGAGACATACTCATTTTCTTCGTATATTGTAAACAAAAGTCCCTTTTCATATGTATGGGGAATACAAAAGTTGACTTGGGAGTCATTATGATTGGAAAACATTTATTTTCAACTGAAAATCAAACCCTGAACCCCAAGGCTCGAAAGCTAGTGCACTAAGCAATGTACTGCATATATTGACTGTCGCAACAATCATCATGCAGCATATCTGTTACAGAATATTACATCATCTACGAAAATCCATTTTGGGGGAATAGAGAATGAAATCTTTTGCATTGGGGATGGCTTGCACATAAGTACTCTTTTATATTTCCTTTACGAGGCTACAGTTGATCTCTATACTCCAGTTTAGAAAAGGAGCTACAGTTGTGATCTCTACTCACTTCAATTTTGAAGAGAGGCTACTAAGTAAGTTAGGCCACATTCAACCCTCAACACTCCAGTTTAGAAGGGGGGCTACTAAATAAGGCATAAGTTTTGTATTGGTTAAGAAAAATGTACCTATTATGGTCAGGTATGCTTCTTTCAACTGCTGACAATTTGGTTATATCAGAGCTTTTATCAATACAAAAATAGTGGAAGTCACGGTTTTAGTAATCCAATCACAACAACCTCATTTTAAAAACTATTTTGGTCTTTGAACCTCAGATTAAAAGAGGGGCTACTTGTTGGTTGGTTTCTGATCCAGCAGTCCATGCTCTTTGACCCAATGCCATTATATGATATATGCATGTGTTTGTGAGCTATTGCTTTGTTCCATATAGAGTGTTCTATTTATCTGGCCTTGAAAGGAGAAGCATTGTTTTGACATTCATCACTGGACATTCTTCTTCTTCAGTGTTCATTCTCAAACTCCTGCTGGATCTCTCTTGTAGAGGACAAAGGTGCTACACAATTTTCAGCAGGATGTAGTCCAGAAAATGGAAATGCGTTGCATCACCACTTTATTTTGTGCCAATAGCCCGACACATTCATCATCAGCAGGACTGGACATTCACAAAGGTGGTAGTTGACAGTTTCATAAGGATGAGTTCACAGCTGGCACTCTGGAGTGTGTTGTATTTGTATTCTGTTTAGGTGATTGTTAAGCTGCACATGTTGTGTGCTAAGTTGGAAGATGGCAATCTAGTAATTCTTTCCAAGGAGGCTGATGTAAGAGGGGCTACTATATAAGGCAACATTTGTTTTGTTATCATGTTGGATGATACTTATTACTATTTATGTACAATATCCTTTGTGATGACATTGTATGCGCTAGTTTGTCTATGCATGTATACACATATGGTCACTTTCAAGAAGACATAACCATTTTGATCATCATGTGATGAATAGATTAAACTCAATCAGCCTGGAGTTTGAGAACAAACTAAACAAAATAAAAAAATTCACTGCTTCTTTCATTCACTTGAAACATGTCTATATCTGTAATTCTGTCTCCTTAATTAAACTTACTGTCTTTTGTAGTTCATACATTGGCCCAAAGAGCTTTAATTCCAGTGTTGTTTCCTCTGGCCAATATGTTTGCCTCAGTGTTTCATACTCAGAACAATCTTGAAGTATATGCTTGGTACTATGTGCTGCCTGCCCACATGTGCACATGGCCATGTTGCCAATCTTGAACTTTGTGTACATATAACTGCGGAGTTGGTTGTGCCCTATTCTGAAGCGTAGAATTACAACTTGTTCTGATCTATTCATAATGTAAGTCATCTTGTGTTGGTGTTTGTGACTTTCTTATTGACTTGATCATCTGTTTTTTCTGATGGAAGGTGATTAGTACAACTGGTTGGTCTTCGGCAGCACCTTCCTTAGTCAGTTGTTTTTTTTCGATTTCCTGGTATTCCACAGTGAGAGGGTATCCACTGTATGGTTACCCTATACTGGTAAGACAGTTCATTTAATAGTTTTTGCAAGTCTGTTAGTTTTCCTCACTGCTAACATAGAAGATAATTTAACAGTTTGGATTGGTTTCTTCTGACATAATTTGTTTGGATTGAGTTTAAAGATATGATGGGGTTTGGGGGGTGGGTGTTATCTCTCAATTAGTAAATTGAATCTGCAAATAATAAAATAATTGGAAGTTTGAGGTGGTATACAGGGCACAGAGTAGAACTATTGAAAAATATGAACTTATTTCTGTAACAGCTAGAATACAAAGTTTACCTCGTGAAAGTCAATCTCGAAATAGCCAAGTCTCATGATGTGATATATGTTGGCAAAGCTGAGCACATAATACTGTCCAGTGACCTCAGACAGATACAGGTTTACATGATCACCATGATTTACAGCAATGAAGACTTGCTCATCATCCAAGTTCAGCAACATAAAATCCTAGAGACAATGTAAATATTTTTTTAAAAGCACACTGAATAAATATCCCTTAGGAAAATACAAAATGACATTCAGTATTACCAATTAAGTTAAAAAGATGGAAAATAGCTATTTATTTTCATGGCAAAATTCTTGAAAATATAGTGATTTTCACAAAAAAGTTCCATTAAAATTAAGTGAAACATGTCTTTTAAACTTTTCTTCTCTCCCTCCCCCCCTCCCCCATTATTAGCAAATACAACTCTAGTGGCCTTGTGATTAATACTTCAAAGTAAAAGTCTCTGTATTCAAAATCAAATAAAATGATTTTACACATTTTGCACAGGTTATTGTTTTTGGATTTATGTGGAGTGCATACAGTTCAAATCAATTTTTATTTAATATCTCTTCAGGGATAATAGTCCTTCAAGGATCCCTAACTAAATTAATTAATGCAAAAGAAAAATCAGCTCCACATAAATATGAATGAAAAATCTGATAAATAAAGATATATTGTATAAAATACAACATAAGATCAAGTATTGACACTATATTGACTGTTCACTGAATGAATCATTAAGATCTCTCAACTTGATGGTACACCGATGAGCTGTTTATTTCTGATGATGTCTACCAACTTATATTCCAGTCTTTCATACATTGACTTCCTTGCCTTATATGGATTTCAGTGGTGTATTATCTTTTTTGTGGCCATCTATTTGTCTAATGCTTACTTAACAAAATATTTTTCTGCTAACAAGAACTGTTACATTTGTTTGTCTTTCCATAAAATGCTCTCTATTTCAACATAATAAATAATGATTGCAACATATATTGTACATGACATGATATTTAAACTTTTTTTGAATTTTATAACCACCAATTATATGTTTAGTAACCTTGCCAGTGCTTCATAAACGGTATGATTCACACTATGCTCTAATCTAAAGCTATCTCACTTAGTTGGCACTGTTAGTGTCCACTTACCCTTCTAGATTGGTGCTTCTCAACATTTGTGAGACAGTAGCCCAGTAAAATCTTTTGTCATAAGACCAGGGTCCAAACAACTTTTAAATACCGGTACTCATAAATAATTTTACAATTCAAGAAGAAGCTCTCCCAGTCTGATAGATATGTTGCCAGGCACAGCACCTGGCCATGGCCTGGCAGTTGAGAAACATTGTCTAAATCACAGAAGCCAGCTATTTTAACATGCAAAATGCATAATTATCATTTAAGGAAACTTGATTTAGGCATAATTTACATTTCTGGCATTATGACAAATATACAGAATGTGTAGGAAAATTTTAAAAATCTGAGACTTTTAAATACTTACGTCTGTCTTCAAATCACCAGGGAAGAAAGCTCTCTGAAACTTGGTTCTGTTGTACGACACTGTCAGGTAACTTTCTGAACCAAAGGAACTACTCTTCTATAAATGCAACAATAATAATAATTTTGAAAATATCTTAATCACCATCTAAATACAAAATATATAGTTGAAACAATTAGACATTCAATAATTTATACTTTCTGTAATAACATCCAGACAATTATTTTATTACTATTGTCTTTAATACTTCTTCGTTCTTTCTCTGATAAACAACACGAGAGTTTGTGTGATTTCCGCAGGATAGCTTGAAGTATATTATACTGCAAGTTTCACAGCGGAGCAGCACTATTTTGCACCTTTCAGCTGAGCACAACAGTTTTCAGCATGCTTTTTATTCAGGTGAGCTTCCCTATCCTGTGACATCCTTCCTATCTGTTGCCAGGTGTTTGGTGTGTATGGACTCTATGCTATGATGGTTATTCACCCACTGTGCCCTTGGACTGTACAAGTCAAAACATGTCCCTGGGTGGCAGTCTCAAAAGAGGAAGGTCATGGATGGGATGTGCTGAGGATGTCATACAAAGCGTGTGCAGATTACAGGATATGGCAGCAGGTGCGGAATGGATAGGTTTACCCACAGATTTCGAAACTTGTTTGAGAGTAGTAATATCACTTAGCAGGGAATGCAGAGAATGGTGTACCACAGCTGTGGAGAAAGAAGTGCAGGCTTTAATCAGTGAGAATACCAAAGAGGGGGATGTGATTATATACACTGATGGATCTGTAATTATGTATGTTCGCAGTGCTTGGGCCTTTACAGCTAAGTGCGCAGGTAAAACGATCAAGGAGGAAAATGGTGCCTTTGCGGTCACTACGAGTAGTATGACCATGGAGACTATGGCGGTGACCAAGGCATTTGAGTGGCTACGCACACAGAAGGTAATGCAGGTATGCATCTTGAGTGACTCTATGAGTATGATTAAGAAGGTACAAGTGGGTCTCGTTCGCGAACAGTGGATTGAGGCCTTGAGAAAGGCGAGCTTGAAAGTGGTTACATTTATTTTCGTGCCGGGACATGTGGGCGTTCGAGGCAATGAAAGAGCGGATCAACTGGCATCGTACGCGATTGTGGCACAGGGTGGTGGGGCAATGGACCGCGCTGACGTTTTGAACTCTTTAAGAGATATAACACGCGAAAATTAGACTAATGTGGATGATGATTCCTTTTCAATGGCTAGGATTAAAGATCAGGAATTCTTCTTCTTCTTCAGCGTTCATTCTCAAACTCCTGCTGGATCTCTCCTGTAGCAGTACTACTAGATCTCCAGCAGGATGCAGTCTAGAGAATGGAAATGCGTTGTGTCACTGTTTTATTTGCGCGAATGGCCCGACACATCCGTCTTCGGCGGAAAGATCAGGGATTGAAATGCGGTGTTGCTAGAGGTGAACATTTTGGAGGGCGCAGAAGAATGATGGTCAACCAGCATAGGACCGGTACTGTCAGCAGAAGTGTGATGGCGGATACACTGAAGGAGAGATCGGAGCAACTATGGATGTGTCCAGTTTGCAGTGATGATGATCCGACGACTAACTGTCATCAGGAATTTAGGCTTGGATCAAAATAAATTTATTGGGCACTGATCCTTTTCTCCAGCAAAAGATGGAGTTGTAAGGTTATTGGTGCAAATAAAATGGCGACAAAATGCATTTCCATTCACTGGACTACATCTTGCAGAAATCTTGTAGGACCATTGTTCTTCTACAAGAGTGATGCAGCGGGAGTTTGACAATGACTGCCGAAGAAGAAGAACCTTCTCATCTGTGAGCATGGTTCTGGTATAGGAAACACTCTACAGTAGAGTTATGTTCGGATCCATTCGTCCTCTTTACCAAAAAATAATTCACCAACATCGTGAACACCTCATCCAAATCTGAACCTATAACACATCTAGGAGCACAGAGGGGGTGGGCTATTTGTGCTTTTTTTCCATGAGAAATTCTTCTTGAGAGTAACTAGAAGCTTGCTCTCGAGCTGAACAATGCTTTAGTTACGATTTCCATTAGTGTTTTCTCCATTCTATTTGCACATGATGCTAAACTCTAGTGTTGTGTTGCCCTTTTATTGTACTCAAACTGTTAGCCTTACTTCCTGGAGACATGCTCACAATTTTTGATGTTTGTGATGATATCTACCCATACCAGGACATAGACATTGGCTGATCCACCAATGCATCTGCATTTCAGCTGACCACTGTTCTTGAGTCACTATGCTTTGACAGTGCCGCTGTATGTGTTACTGTAGAGGTGTCTGAGATATTGCTTGTCTTATCTGCAGTTAATTATCATTCCATCTTCAGTCTCCACATCTACAGTCTTGAAAGTGTTGGCCAGGAACACAGCATGATTCATTGTGTTTCTGTTTCCAGGATGCACCACAAGGTGGTCATCTAGGATCTTGGTTATCTACTAATTCTGGGCCCACACCAGAGCAATGAGGAACACTTTCCCCCCGTCTTTAATACAAAGTTTTAGATGACAATGTCTTTGGCCAATTCAACATTGATTTAATATTATGCTACTGTTCTCCTACTTATTGTACATAAAATTAAATGTCATACATAATGTCTAAATATTATTTATTAAAATATAACAAAATAATGCTTTACTGTGTAACATTTCCCTGTCAATAGAGGTGAGGAAGACAGTTTTTCAGAACTATACAACACTAACTATAACTTATGGATGAGAGTTTTTTGGACAATAAATAAACAGGATAGTGGAAAATTTAATTCAACAGAGATATAGTTCTATAGAAGAATGCTGAGAGTATCTTGGGTAGCTAGAAGACTCACAAGGAGATGCCGAAAGAGTCAAATGTGAAATATGGATTACTTAATAATATAAAAAAAGACAAACTTTATTTTTTGGATACGCTATTGGACAGGGAAGTCTGGATAGTTTCAGCAAGCAAAATAGAAGGCAAGAGATATCGAGAATGACAGTGTGAGAAAATATTAGAGTCTGACATCGTGGCATGGCAAAGAGCCGACAACTGAGATAAGAGATACTTGAAATAGAGAGTTGTGGAGATACATTATAGCCAACTTCAGTCGGCATGACAAGTGATGATTATTAACAAAATAAATCTCAACAATATGTCCATACAACATTAAGTAATCAACTTTAGAAGGCTGAAGAAGGTCCAACTGAGATGGGTCAAACATTTGTGTACTTGCTTGATAAACGCATCCCAGCTGATTAAACATCAGCATGAAACAGCTGATGTATAGAGATCTTAAAGGAAAATAACTGGCCAATGGACAAAAAAAACAAGCTTCAACATCCCATTCTAGGAGGATGTCACTCAGAATCACCCAGTGTGGTGCAGCAACATCAGCAAAGGTGAGAAGCATCAAATCTCAGAGGCAAAGAGAAAAAAATTCTGCCCAAAATTACATAACAAGAAAAACACAGATGTCGAATCCGACCATACATGGCCCAAATGTGATAGGGTATTCTACCAAAGCATTTGACTTTTAAGCCATCTTCACACACACCAGAGCGATGCAACAACACAAGTCTGAAACTGTTGTCATCATCATCTGTGATGGATGGCATAATTCTTAATCAACTTTATGTGTCATTTTCTTCTTCTTCTGTGTCCATTCTGAGACACATGATGGTGAGCAGAACTTAATGAGTTGTGTCATGGTTTATAGGTCTGCTGTAAAATCTGTTCCTTTCTGTCTTAAAAAAATCATCTTCAACATGGCTTTTGAGTCGCTTTGAACAATAGCATGTGACAGACAACTTCACCACCTCAATCTTCCTTATGACATGCATGACATATCAGTGTTGCATATTTTTTGTACCTTTTGTACTCCAGCAACACACGAGAGGATGTGTAATCAACGTTTCACCTTATCAACTCCACCATATACAATCAATTTGCTGTTATCAGCTCAATGATACTGCATCAATATGACAATATATCATCAAGTTGAGTCACAAACTTGATATATTGTCAAATTACTAACACATATTATAACATATTATTAACTTGACAATGTCAGTATAAATAACTACCTGCACAAAAATATACTTCTTGTGGACAATTAGACTGTCAGCCATGAACGGCCCAATCTGTTCAAATGTAGCATCTTTGCAATCTGGCACAATGCAGGCTTTGTAGTAAGCCTGTGATGGCACTTTAAATTAAAAGAATAAAGAAAATGTTGTCCTAAATATTCATTTATGATCTTAGAACTAATACACAGTAGGGTTTTGTTGTTTAGTGGTTTTATATTATGTCCACATAAATTAAGTTTGGTGTTCATCCTGCTTTTGTCAACAAATTTTTTTTAAATATGTATCATCAAAGTGAAATTTATTGTCAATAATTTGTTTAATTATATATATATAATTTCTCCCCTGGGTCCGGCTTCTATTTTTGACACATTGCATTATTTTTGTTTTGGCGAGTTTGGAAAATACCTTTTTGTTTTCATAGATTTTGAAATAATTTTTGTACATGTAAATAGAGAAGTGAATATTGCATACAGTTGTGGTTTTTTGGTGATATGAAGTGTGTGAGAGAGTTGTGAAGTTTAAAATTAGGGGGGAAAAAACATAAAAAATCTAATAAAAGATCGAAAAATAATTAAATATTTTATGAGACTATATTTAGTTCTGTGAAAAAATAGGCCACATCTGTCTAACATGAACACATTATTCTATACATGACATGTCACAATTGTGCTTGCTTATGTGGCTTAGAAGTTAATGAGAAAATCTCCCAATCTTAATTCATCTGAACTATCTCTGGGTTCATGTTAAAATAAAACAGAGCCATTACATAACAAAGCTATTGAATATGTGAGCGGTGAATAAAAATCAACAATGGTTGACAGAAAGAAATATCATATACAGGATATTTTTTTCCATTCATTCTCTCTTATAGCAGGACAATGGTCATACTAGATTTTCAGCAGGATGTACTTTCAGAGAATGGAAATGAGCTGTGTCGCGATTTTATTTGAGCCAATGGTCCAACACATTTTACTTTAGCATCGGTAACTAATACATTCAGTGTTTTCTACTACTTCCACTGAACATCTCTAACCATATTCCTGGTAAAGTAAGTCAGCCGCATGAGAGAATTGCTTTTAGTACTTACACGCTGGTCACAAAACTCAAAACTAACCATGAACACACATGCTTGACCTGTTTTCCACTGTCTTGCATAATTATCGACTTAGCCACAGATGCCTACTGCTTGTTTTATTATATTTTTAATAATACTATAACCATAATAATGTAACCATTTAATTTAAAAAATCTCATGTAATATAAATATCATACTTCCTGCTTCAATTTCCATGTGAACAATATCAGTGTTTGAGTCAATGTCTTTAACTCCCCTATAATAGTGGAAAGAAAACAGAAACAATTTTAAATCATCAACTTAAGGAACAATTGCAGTTTTAACAAAGAAGAAAATAAAACTTTTTATAGAATGTCAGCAATTAAGACATACCATTGCTGCTCTACCCAAGTAAGAGTAAAATTAGTATGCATAGAAAATTTAGCTGATTACTCTAACTATATTTTAGACATCATCTTCAGTCACAAAAGATAATGGTTAGGACTGCAGTGAAGCTGTATACCACTAGGAGGGAACAGACAACATGAATTATTAAGTTTATAGCTCATAAAACAGACTAAAACACACACACAACTACAGTTAACAGTTACCAATTTTTCTACACACAGGTCTTTATAAAAAGAAATACAAGTCAAACTGATGACAAACAATAAATCTAATATGATCAATACACTAGATATTTAATGACAAGAACCACATAAGTAATGATGTACTGTGGAGAAACCAATATTAAAAACTGGAGGAATTAAAATGAAACATTCTGCTGAAGACGGATGTGTTGGACTATTAGTGCAAATAAAATTGCAACACAATGCATTTTCTTTCTCTGGGCAGGATCCTGCTGGAAATCTAGTAGGACCATTGTATACAAGAGATCCAGCTAAAGTTTGAGAATGAACACTGAAAAATAAAACAAATATAAATTTTGTAGGTCATAGGGACAGAGGGGTACCAATCAAAAATATTATATGTGCAGGTGCAATCAGTTTTCATTCCATCTTAGTCTACAAAGCCCAGACTCAATCCCTAAAGCATTAGCCGAAGTTTCACATGGGCTTACCTGTTATTGGGATGCACCATAGGGAAGTACTTTTAGAGTTTTGGCTATCTGCTAGCAATGAGAGGTGCAAAAAACTTTGCATTCCATTTTTTTAATGTAATTCAGAGGTACATATATCACATCTTAATAGTCACATCGATTCACAAAACAAATCTTTAAAAGGTATTGAAATATCATTTGCAACATGTATGAAGCAAGAAACTTTAAGGACACTATCTCTCTATAGCAAAGTTGTATGCTCAAGCTCTGCAGAAAAAGTAGATGTCTCACATCAGGGCTGAATATATGACCTAGCAAGAAGGTAGGGAGGAGGTTGTGTTGCCATTATGAAAAAAGCTTTATTTTAGAGAACTTTTCTTAGGAAAGCTATTATTACTTCATCGTATGTTGTACGTAGTGAGTGTTAAATATTATGTTCTGTTTCGATGTTGTATGTAGTGAGTGTTATATAGGATGATGTGTTTTTAAACAATTCTTTGATTCCAATTTTCTTGTATAAATATTTAGCTCTTTACGCTAATTAAAACAGCTTTAAAATAGTGAATGCCAAAATATAAGACACTAACTTTTAAAAAAACACACAAAAACTGTCATATTGTATTTTCCCCGTTAGAGAGTTACAGGGAGTATTTAGGTGGCTTGTGTGATATAGGCTGCATGCCCTTGCTGTTGCCACGTCATGTTCAGTGTGAGTTTAACAATTTTTTTTATTTACTGACAGAAAAAAACCCCAGTCCTCACCAATGATCAACTCTGGATTTCACAGGTGTGAGACCAATGTTGTAACCTCTCATCCATGCACCATACTAACTTGACAACAATAAATGACTCCTGCAGACTAGCAGGATTTAGTCATAATAACAGAATGTGCTCTGTCATGGTTTATAGCTTTGCTGCAATATCTGTGCCTTCCATCTGGCTTCAGTACAGCATCTGGATCACTTTGAAGACTGGGACTCTATGGGATGGGACCGCCAACCCCCCAAACCTCTTAGTTGTCTTCTACAATGTGCCTGGCAGATAGGAGTGTTGTTATTCTGTGCTCCTTTCTGTGACACAATGTAGCATTTCATAAATTAATAATAATAATAATAAGGTATGAATATATATTGGTAAAACACACAGACTAACCAGTAAAAATTTGGCAGAACATTATCTAATAGTAGCTTCCAGTGTTCAGCAAAGTCTGTTGATACGTACAACTGCAACAATATTATGTTATAATTTGAAGATATATTTTGTATATTCTTGAGCATACATTGTCTATGATTAATTTGTCTAGTTTTCTAGATGTATTAAAACAAAGAAATTAAATACTGACTAATTTCTTAGTTCACATTATTTACTTGTGAGCATGATGTTTTGACAATATGCATAGATTATCTTTACCATGTGAAGGATTTGTTATTTTGTTTTTAAACTCTGCAGATCTATTCTGTTACGTACTTATCTGATCTCCGGGGTTGCAAGGTCTTTTTTTTTCTTCCTGGTGGTGGTAGGTGTGTGTCTTCTTTAGCTGTGTTGTGTTTGTATAAAGGGTGTTGGTTATGGAAGGGTTTGATGGTAACAGTTGTTTTCATAGGTCTTGTAATGCAGGGCATTCAATAAGGTGGTGTTTTACTGTTTCATTCTCTAGTCTGTTGCAGTATGGTGTATGATCTGCGGTAATACTTTGTAGATGTTTGCAGCCTAAATATACTGGTTTGATCTTTGTGGTGTAATCTATTTATGCTGTTGTGTGGATTTGGTTGCATTGTTCTAATCTGTTTAACCAGGTGTTTTCTAAAGTAAATTCTGGAAAATATGACCAAAAAAACGCTGTTAAAGATAACAAATAATTAATTAACGCTCACACATGATCCACATTTACATTATTTCTCAACAAAAATATCTCAATAGGTTTAGAGAATTGATTTCATTACACTCAGGTTTCTGTGTATGTACTCCACCCCTCTCAACAAAGCAGCATGCCGCCTGTAAAGTGTACCATTCATAACACGTAACTCTGAAGCTTAAAGTGATAATCTCAAGGTACCTCAGAAAATGCACTTGTAAACAAGACATAACAGCCTGTATTGAACATATGATGTATTAATGTATTAACCTTTAGCACTCTGCACCAAAATTGTATTATTTTCCTCTGATGCTGCATTCATTTTTGACTCTACATGTTATTTATGAAAGTTATTTGGAAAGTGCAATCACTTTTTTGTTATTGGAGACTTTTTGTATGTTTTTATGGAAATAAAGTAATCATTATTGAATGTATTGATGTAAGTTTTGTTGGTGTATGTGTGATATGAGATATGTGAAAAAATGGTGAAGATTATAAGTATTTGATAAAAATGTATGCTACCATAAGTGACTCACCTATTCTTGTTCGATATGCTCTAATCTTGATATAGGCTTAACCTTTAGCAAGCTGTGTTTACAAATCAAAAAACTTCCCCCTGAATTCTTTTTTGAGAATTTGTGTTATTGATTGTGGCTGTTTTAAAAATTCAATAACTTTTTTGTTGTTAGAGATAATTAATTAATATTTGTACATATAAATAAAGAATTCAATACTGCATATATATTGGTGTATTTTTTTTAACGTGTGTGTGTGATACCAGAAAGTAGTAAAGATGATTTTTCACCAAAAAATAAAGAAATTATAACAGATAAAAGGAAAAAAAATTATTAACAAAATTACTTATCTATGGTTTTTATATTTTCTGAAGTGGGAACCCTGTAAAATAAACCTTTCAAATAGTATTTATGTGGTTTCATTGTCAAATCATCATAATGTCACTGGTAAGAATGAATAAACCTCATAGATTTGCCATAAATCGTTATATGAAAGATAGACCTAGTCATTTTTTATCGCTCCAACACAATCGATATTCACCATCTAAATCATGAAAGCAGCGTGATCAATACTATATTCTATTATAAAAATCAACTTACCTCTCAAAACACGTCTAACGGTATCAGCTAGGCCTATATGTCCAACAATTTAATCAAAGTCGCTACGCCAATCATGGCTATATGCCGTAGGGACATGCGAATTTTCAACTTTTTCATCTTTCAAAATGTCCATATCCATGCTTCCGAAAGACTCATTGTCACTAAAATTACCTCTATCTAAAGTGGAAATGAATAGGCTTCATCTGCGCATGTCCCAGTTTATGTGCATTACCAAATAAGGCTGTGCTACGTCATATAAACATGCCTTGTTTATAGGTGGCCCAGGACACCTTTCGTCAAAACTAAGTTAGTACTGGAGGGGATCCGTACCACCCTTAGCTTGCTAAAGGTTAATGCAACTAAATGTCTAGGCCTATTCTATTTCTGATGTCATTTCATAATGAAACTAACGTGTTAATAGTGTCATCTATGAAAATAAACAAAACATGTTGATTTTACTGATGTTATCAGCTAGGCCTAATGATACTACAACTTTGATATATAAAACCAAGAAATACTTTGTCATCGAAATCTAAACAACATTCCTAAAATGGCTGTCATTTCGAACAATTTTGATGAATTGCAGACAATACTCACTAAAACTCGATATTTTGCTTTGCAAACACAAACCGGAATGGAAGTTGAATGTTGTCTACATTCAATTCCTTTGTTACTTTGATGAATAACGTTAGTTTACAATTGTGATTTCCTTGTTCAAAGAGGTGCATAACAATACAGCACAAAGTACATTGAGCCTGTAAACAGCGTGCTAAATGTTACTCATAATTAAACATCTCCACTATGCCAGGGAGATCCCCTATTTCTCAACATAATCACCATTGACTTCCAATATATTTTTGGTACTATCACCAGATTCATTATTCCAGTGTCAAAGTCACCAATGTCTTGAACCATTCTTTTACATTAGTTCTCACAAACTCCTGACAATTAGTAGGATGTAGTCTGGAGAGCACAATGCATTGAGTCAAAATTGTATTCACATTGAAGAAGTTAAGAAGATCTCATCTCAATCCATGATTATTCTCAAACTCCTGTTAAGTAGCAGTATGCATTCTGGAGAATGAAATGTGTTAGGTCAGTTTTATAGCTTTGGTAAAAAAAAATATGCTTTTTTGTCAGACACAATCAGACTAGAGCAAAATATTCTGATCATAGAATAGGCAAATCCCACATTGATTTCACCTTACTAGCCCCATGCAACAAAGGAAAGCCACAGTATTACTATTTTTTGCCAATATTTCAGCTTCCATCAATCCACATATGTTCTAGAATCTATCGTGTAAAAATTAGAAGAAAACAAAAACTATGGAATTTTTCTTCTTCTTCAGCATTCATTCTCAAACTCCCGCTGTATCCCTCTTGTAGCAGGACAATGATCGTACTAGATTTCCAGCAGGATGTAGTCCAGAGAACAAAATTGTGTTGCTGAATTTTTATGCTTTATGGCCCGACACATCCATCTTCTGTGGTACTATGGAATTAATAAATGTTAAAGAAAAAATACTTTAAATGGAACCGTCTGGACAAGTTAAGAAAGTTGTACGGGATTGGAAAATAATTTTCTAATGAGAACTAATCAAGTTACCAACATTTGTGCTATTTATTATTTGATATTGAGACACCTGATCTCATACCTTTCTTTGATTCAGACTGTACAGCAAAATCTTATTTTCATCTGTAGGGTGGGGCAACAGTACATCTGGTTCAACTGGGACAGGTATAATATTCCAGGTGTCCAGTTCATCCTTAGTCGCATATACTTTATTGGCTGTCACATCCGTAAACAGCAACTGAATGTAGAAAGAATGAATTGTGATTATACTGAAATTATAAAATTACATATAATAGACTAGCTTCAAAAGCACAGGTGGTCAGGACAGATAATGGACAAAGGATAAATTTTGAATTCCCTATGTATGCATATTTTTGGTGAGGACACAGAGGTGGACAAGATCATTATTAAGATATTGAAATATGCTCTGGGAGAAACAAGTGAGACAATTCAGTGGTAGGACATGGAAGATATACAATCAATAGGATATGAGAATTATCAGCATACATATGCTTCACCAAGTGCTGAAAAAGTTGGTGAACTCCTATGTGAATGTTTGGAGTGTTGAACCACTGGTTCAGAAAATAACTAATTACTCTATCTATTGTTTTTTCTCTGTTTCGGCTGTGAGGCATCGCAGAATTGAATGACGATCAGTTTCTCTGACTATTGCATGTTTGGTCGCTTGATATACAGTAATACTGTGCCATGTTAGAATGGTGGTAACTCCTTCAATTCACCTTCTTGTGTCACGGACTCCACAGTCACATGTATACAAAGTTCAAGATTGGCAACACGGCCATGTGTACATTTGGACAGGCAGCACAGAGTGCCAAACATATACTTCAAGAGTGTTCTGAGAATGAAACGCTAAGGCAAACTTACTGGCCAGAGGAAACAACACTGGAATCAAAGCTCTATGGGCCACTGTATAAATACAAAAGACAGTGAGTTTTATTCAGGAGACAGAATTACAGATATAGACATGTTTTAAGTGAATAAAAGAAGAAGAAGAAGAAAATTACAAGTATAATGTAGTTATTCGCTCAGTCGTCACTTGAGGAATATTTTATTTCATATTATTTGTTATTTAAAAGTGAATTGCTAACAACTGAAATGTGCAAAAAATGCCTTGTGTATTTTCTATTGTGTATGAATATTCTTGGAGGGGAGTCGGAGTTTAGATGTCACTGTTGCCGTCATGATATTCGCTAAGGGCAAACAAGGCAGTGACAGATAACAACCCATATAAGTGGTAGTTCTGCAACTGATCAGAGCGGGGCAACCACTTGTCCTGACATAAAGTATTGTCAACGGTAGCAGATATAAATGGATACATTCTCCATATGGATGTGGAAAGCAACTGGAAACTACCACATTATTCTTCAAGGAGGAAGGCTTGGCAACACACAAAAGTAGGCCTACGTTTGAGATAGAGAGCTGTGGAGCCGGCATGGCACCTGATGATAACGTAGCATACTGGTTTACCTGGTAGGCCACTGGAAAGAATCGTAGATCTTCATCAGATCTGCTAAAAGTGTTATGATGGATCATAAATCAAACCACAAACACAGCTCATATGCACTAAACTAATAAATTACAAAGTCAAACCTTTTTTTCATTCTGTGTAAAAGTATAGAAGTAGGAAATTTTAGCTCCTTTCTCCAGTATTTTTTCACTAAAACTAGTGCCATAATTATCAGACCTGTAAGAAACAAATATATGCACATTCTTAGTCTTTATGTCATGAGTTCAAGGAAGATATAGCTCCTTCTTCTTTTGTTCACCTGGAATGTACTTATATCTGAAGTTTTGTCTCTTTTATCTTCTTCTTCTCGTTCGCAGTTTAACATTTCTACACTGCACGCATTTGTTGTGACGACATATTATCTAGTCGTGGTGTGTGATACCATGTTTGTTGGTGCACCTTTTGGCCTGGTATCCAATTTCCTCACCAGTGCTTGCTTAGGCAAGACTGTGGTCCTTACTCAATGTCAGGGATAGCCGGACCAATCTTAATTTCCAGCCTCTGTTGGCTGGACAAAGCCCCATCTCTGTTGGCTGAACTAAGTCACATCGTGTCTCGCCAAAAATTGAACATTGTATGCATGTGGCTGCGGAATTGTGTCCTGTTCTGAGACACTGAATAATCACTTATTCTGATCTGCTAATAATTTATTAGTTATCTTCTGTTCGCCTTTCTAATTGCTTTGATAATCTGTTTCGTTTGATGGTATGTTATTGGTACATATGGTTGATCAACAACATCCTCCTTAGCCAAAGAATCTGCTTTCTCATTTCAAGGTATTCAACAATGCGATGGTATCCATTGCATAGCTAACTTTATGCTGATTGCTTAGTTCAGTCAGCAGTATTTACAGGTCTGGTAGTTTTCTGAACTGGAGCACTTGGAGTACTGATCTTGCATGTGTCAGGAATACTACAGGGTGTGACTAAGATTGACACTCAGCAGTTTTTCCAGTTGCCACCTTTATTGCCTATATTTCTGCACTGCAATTATGGCATAATTTTCCTCTTGATATTTTGTATCCCTGGCATTGTTTGAGTACTATATATACATTCATTCTCTATTTTTCACTGCATTCTCTGCTGACTAGTATCTCCTAATGTAAGAAAAAAAGGCAGCATACATTTTATAAACAAGACATATGAAGCAAATTAAAGGAAATTATGTTTCCATGAAACAGAGTGTTATCAATGCATATGTAAATTAAAGTGCTAGGTTGTTATATTGAAGTAACTTTTCTTTATGGATATGAAGCATGGATTGTAAGAAAAAAAAAGTTAAAAGTGAACTGACGTCTACTGAGATGTGGTTTTTGATAAGAATGATGAAATATCATGTACAGCTAAGAAAACTAATGTAGACATCCTCAGAGAAGATGGAGTAAGAAGACAAATTACAGCAAAAATTTTAATCAGATGGTCAAGATTTTTAGATAAGATGTAATGAGCAAAACTTGAATATTTAGTAACCACTGAAAAGATCAAAAGGGGAAGAGATGTAGGAAGATAAAGATTGTTTGTTTATTTGTCTTTAATCCCAGGAATTGCAAGCAACTTGCTCTTACTACCTATGTGCGGTGGGATGGTTTCTTTGAGTTTTCTATCATACCCAGGAGACTTCAGCTTTGGACTTAATGAAGACGTCTTCCACTCAGAGGGGGTATATGTCACAAAACGAGCTGATAGTTTGCCTGGGTGACCCATTGTGCATCTTTTCTCCGATGAGGTGCTTCAAAGGCAGTAAACTATTCCCAGTGTAGGAAGACCATTCCATTGCCACCCTTCATGTCCCTAGGTCCCAGACATAATTTCTTCTGTATGAGCCATGTTGGGAAATTGTGAAGTCAAATTAGACTCAGAGTTGATACACCTTACTAGATGAGGTGCTGCTTTGCCAAACACATCAGGGGTCTGGGATTTGACCTGTGCATCTCTCACGCACTCATCTCTCGTGTAAGAAAGACATAATTACCCTCTGTACTCTTGGGTACTGAACCCAATTCTCTCTGTATGAGCTTTGTTGGGCAATGGTGACAATCGAGCTAATTAGGTTTGCTATGTCCTCAAAGACTTGCTAACCATCTACGTTGCCCAGTGTTCAGAATCTGAGTCTCAACACTGATTCAGCCAGAAGTTTTTTAACTTTATCTGCCGAAGACGGATGTGTCGGGCCATTGGTGCAAATAAAATGGCAACACAATGCATTTCCATTATCTGAATATCATTCTGCTGGAAATCTAGTAGTACAATGATCTTGCTAAAAGAGAGATCCAGCAGGAATTTGAGAATGAACGCTGAAGAAGAAGAACTTTATGAAATGGAGAGCTGTATTCAAAGCTTTTTCCATACCCAGGAGTGCATGTTCAAGTTGGCATATCCAAAACCTGAGTCATGACTCCTATTTTGAATGGGGTAAATTGTGGTGGGACATGTGAGCTTCTGTGTGTTCTCGAGAATGAATAGCACTTCCACCGGCCGATCACGTGCTGGACAAGTGCGACTTCGTTGCCACTGAATCATTTCACATATAGAACGCTGTCCTCTAGCTTGTGTTGCCTTTTCCCAAACTTAATGTAATCTCTAAGGATCGCCATATCCTAGTGAAATATACCCATATTAGGACATTGACATTGGCAGCCATTCCAATGTTTTTTTGCATTTCGACTAACCAAGATGAAATGCAGATGCCTTACGTCACTGTGTGTCAACAGTGCTGCTGGATGTGTTGGCATAGAGGTGTCGGAGATATTGCTTGTCTCTCACAGGCACTTCTCAATCCATCTACAACCACCACATACACAATCCCTAAAAAGGGTTGGCCAGGAACATGGCACAAGCTGCTGTATTTATGCTTCCTGGCTGCACCACGAGGAGGTATTTTAGGATCATGGTTATCTGCTATCCTTGAGTCAGCATGAGAGCAATGGAAGACCATGCATCCTGAAGACAAAGATAGAATTTGCTGGATGGATTGTCAATGAGGGATGAGGGAATGTTGCCAACTGAACTTATTAATAACAATACAAAGGACAGAGCAACACAAAGGACAGAGTTGTGGAGAATCATGATCGCCACATGAATGATATGCTTCAAAGTATAAATACTTGTATATGGTTGTGGAAAAGATGCATAATCAGCATGTAGGAAGACGAGAGTTAAGCTGCACAGAATGTTAACATCCATTTTTAAAAGAGCATTTACCTCCACAGCTGACTCTCTACCACACGCCTTGATCCATCACTTATGTTTTGGGTACATGTCAGAACAATAATGCGCTGTGAGGAATGTGAAAGATAAATATACTTTTAAATACACAAATTTTCATTTTTTGTTTATATATTTAACAATAATTGTTCATTCTCTTCAAACTGTGCTGAAACAATAAAACTCAAAATACACATGCTCATCTATTACAAATATTTAGATTAATGATAATTTAATTGCAATGAAGCTGTGGTTATTAATATGCTCAATAGCATAACATATATTTGTGCACATGATATCCTTCCTAATATTTATTTAGAGTAGAAAAAAATGGAAATAGGTACATGTATTACCAATATGTGTAAATAAAGCAAACCAGCAACAAGACAGATGTTTCAGCTAAAAGCTGCTATCAGGCCGAAAGACAACAAATGAAATAAATAATATACTAAAGGTAAGAAAGCACATATGGTGTGGTGATGTTATGAGGAAGAGATTAAAGCGTGGTAAAAAACATGTCACATAGAAGAGAAAGATCAAAGCTGGAATGGTCCAGCCAAGCAAGAAAAGACAGATATTGCATGACAAGAAGAAATGGTGGATTAGATAGTGATGATGAGATTTGTGATAAAATGAGACAAAAATTTAATAATAAAATTGGTTACTTCTCTCAGCGCAGTCCAGCTGGAAACCAACGGTAAAATGGATACTGTGCGATATGTCCAAGGTCACGAGATGGACACCAGAAGATCGAACATAGATAAAGGACAAAGAATGAAGTTAGAACATAAAAAGGCCATCAAAGAATAGTCAGGTAGGCCTATAGATGAGAAAGGGGGAGGGGACAAGTAGTAAGTAGATAGACAGGGTCCATAGAGGGTAGAAGTGAATCAGAGAGTGGGATCGAATAGAAACAGAAGAGTGCGCATTTGCCGAATGGTGCAGATATCATGATCCAACAAACTAACCATGATGTGACTTAATTACATAAAGGAACAGAGAGGTAGGTGAATGGAAACAGAAGGTATAGAGATATTGGGAAAAAAGAGGAAATGAGAGAAGGAAAGAGGTCAAATTGTGAAGAAAGATAGTCAGATACTATAGTGGCAAATCAGTGAGGGCCAATGAAATATAACAGACACATGCCACAGGCGGTAGACGGGGAGAAGGCACTACTAAATGGCAGGGACCATCCTGTACATGAGCGTCATAAGAATGTAGCACTGTAGTATGTCAGAGTATGTATAGATGGCTGAGAGGTTGCACTAGAAAGAAAATAAATTAGTGATGGGAGAAATTATAGTACTGTATATAATACAGTACCCATGGTTTTATATAAGCCTATAGTATTATTATAATTGTAATAACTATGCCTGGACATAAAAATATTTATTGAGTTATTGACACTGTCAGTGACACTCTTATGATACTACTACTACTATTCATTTTAATCAAATAAGGCTTACCTCGCTCGTCCCTTTGCCAATCCAATGGATAAAAGCTTGGTTTGACTTCTGCGTTCCATTCAGTACAGACGCGTGCACTGTTATCTCTGTTCCAACTGTACTGTCTGGTGTCGGTTTACGATTGTTTAAAATATCTGTCGTACCCGCAGGTGTAGCAGACGTTGTTCCAGAACTTTGATTTTGAACTGGACGAGACGTAGTTGCATTTCTTCTGAATCGACCGAATTCTAGCAAGCCATTTTCAATTTTGATTGCCTTTAACGTTTGCTTATTAGAATATTTATTATTTATTGACAAGATGGCACATTCAATGGAAAATACACTCCACAAAAGACAGAATAATATTTGAATTAACATCTTGATCAGATTTTTCCTTGCTCATTGACGTTTGTTTTATGCCAGCAGAATTACTGCCCTCTCTGTTGATTGATTATAAACAACGGAACTATCAGGGTTGCCAGATAGCTGAAACCTTTCAAAGCCAAATGTATGTAAAAAATTACAAATAATAGTCAAGTTTCAAAATTATATATAAACTACTACTTATGTGTTCGTTCTCAAACTTCTGCAGATTATCAGAGTTGTAGCCATGAGAACAAAATTTGTTGTATTGTGGTTAGCAGCGCTGCTACGATATATGCATATTTCGGCCTGGCAAATCCGACTTCAGCATGGCCTCTGGGTTACTTAGATCCAATATAGGATGGGACAGCGAACTACACCGCATAACCTCCTTAGTCGCCTCTTCCAACCATGCATGCATGGACGGTAAACAGTGTTGCTATTCTTTTCTCACTTTCGGGCATAGTGGTCTATAACCCACGGGCTTATAAACTACTAAAATATGCTAAATTTTCAAAAACTGTTACCTATCTATGAATGTGCATTAATTCTCTCATAAACATTCATCCACTGCACAATGACAAATATGTGTTACTTATATCTGAATTTTAGTTCCTCTAATATTATTTTGAGAGTGTGTGCTGTATTTAGACATGACAACATAGAGGGTACAAAATGTTTTATGGCAAGTAAATATTGAAAAACAAATATAAAAGGGTCATGTGTAAACATTTACAAAATATAATTGAGGTTACCTGGGTCAACAAGTCATTAGTAGATCTTTGCATATGATATCACTATACTGAGTACAACATATACACACGCGCAATAACAAATAACCAAACTACATAGTATCGCAGAACAAATATGCCTACAGATTAATATAAAGAAATGAAATTCATGGATTTCACCAATACGACAGGAGTTGTGAAATTAAGCAATCAAGAAATTGACGAGTCGAAAACTTTACCTAAGTAGGCAGGAAATGCCTTCAATAAATTATTCAACATCTGGAAAATAAAACCCCTAAAGACACTCATTAAGATAATTATTCTTCTGCTGCGTTTGCTCTCTGACAACCCATACAAATAAATCGTGTGGTTTTCGCCGGGGAGCGTGAAGTAGTAGTACTGTTATTTGCACCTCGGTTGACTCACTCCGTGGCCTGGACATCTGAGACCCAGCACATCCGTTTTCGCCATGTTTTTAATTCAGGTAGTGGGCTTCCCTAGCATGTGACAGCCTGCCTGTCTGTTGACAGGCGGCGGGTGTGTAATGGCTCTTCGCCGAGATTTTCATTCACGTCTATCTCGCCCGAGGCCTTCTACAGTCAGTAAACTTGCCTCGTGTAATTGGACATTTTGTGCATGTGTTCATCGGGTACTGAACCTTTTTTTCATCCACGAGCCTGGTTCTGGCTTAGGATGAACTCTACAAAAGAGTTGGACCCGGGATCTTTTGCCTTCTTAGTCGAAGATTCGTTCACCGACATCGTGAACCCCTCCTCCAAGTATGAGTCACACCACGCGTTTGGGAGTAAAGCTTGTTTTCGAGCTGAACGGCTTTGCCCCATTTGTACCTGAGCCCATCGGGTACTGAACTCTTTCTCTCCGCGAGCATGTTTTCGGTATAGGAAAGCTCGACAGTAGAGGTTGGCCAGGTTTGCTTTGATACAATCCCCAGAAGGTTTAGCCAGAATCAACTCGAGCAGCTGTATTTCTATTTCCAGGGTGCACTACGAGGAGGTACTTTTGGGATCTTGGGTATCTACTAACCCTTGGTCCGCTAAGTACGGTACCTTTTGCACCCCATATTAAGATCAATCCTTTTGACTCCTGCGTAATCGCTGTACTAACTTACGGATGCAAAAGCTGGAAATCCACTAATGCCATAGAAAAAAAGACTCAACAATTGTAAGAATAAATGGCTACGAAAAATTATGAACATAGATTGGGAAAACTTTGTCACAAATTAATCAATAAGAGACACCCAATAAGAATATATGCCAACTATTATTAATAAGACGTTGGCAGTATTTATGTCATGTACTTAGATCAGCAGACGAGAACAAACTTATCCACCAAGCTCTGTCATGGTCTGCAACAGGAAAACCAAAACGTTGAAGACTCAGAACAACACTACGGAGAACAATCAATAACAATGCAATGACATTGGGTATTACACCACCAAAGAACTACAACTTGAAGCGAATCGTACGTCGTGGAGAAATATAACTTCTGCCTTATGTGCCGCCCTTGGCACCAAAGGAACAAACTAGCTAAAGTAACAGATTTGTGTTGAACAATACACAAATCAACGTTTTGACCAAAAAGTCTTAGCAAGATATTGTCAAACAAACACAAATGGAACCACGAACTGTGACTACATACAAACAATGATCATGGTTTTCAACGTAAAACTCCTGCACGAAGAAAATGTGTAGAAGCTCAGACTTGGATGAAGTGTTCACTATGTCGGTGAACGAAATCTCAGCTAAGAGGGCGTACTAACCTTAGTTACATTTTATTTGATCAATTGAATGTACTGGAAGGAAACTTCTGTTGCCATTTTTTGCAGTATCAGGTATCACAATCGTAACAAAGCATCCATTTATACAGCATGGGAAAAGTAATATCAAATACCTTTTCGAAGCACGCAAGCCTACTCTTCATTCTATATTTATACATGCGCACATGTGACAACTGGTACCTGGACTTCTACTACATTGTGTAAATAGTAGGGCTACTGTCCTTTTTACAGACATGTCGTAGGAGGCGAATAAGAAAAGTTAGAGGATGGGTTGATCATGTAACCTGTGGAAAAAGTCATTGTCATTGCATGTCTTGCCTTATCTCGTGTTTTGTGTAGGGCTTCCATGTTTCGGATCCATAATATAGTGTGCTCAGCCAGAACGTTTGTTTGTCTGTAACTTTGTTTTAAATTTCAGCGGTTTTTCCCCGAGTTTTTTTCATGTTATGAGTTCGCCAAACCAGATTACACTAATTGCACAGGAAGTAGAGGATGCTTTCCAGGAAAAAAAGCAGACATCAGTGGTGTGGGTAGATATGGAAAAAGCCTTTGATTGTGTATGGAAAGATGGACTCCTCCTTAAACTACAACAAAACAAAGTGACAGGGCGCATGTATTACTGGATAAAACACTACCTGCACAACCGAAAAGCAGCAGTGAAGCTTGAAATGAAGCATAGCAGAAAGAAACTCTTTAAGCATGGAGTACCACAGGGAGGTGTTCTATCCCCCACTCTGTTCCTTATATTTATGAATGACATTGACCAAATTCTCTCGCGTAAAGTAAATGCTGCAATGTATGCAGACGATCTGGCGATATGGTGCAGTGAAGAGAGCGTAGGCACAACAAAAATAAGGTTGCAAGAAACTATGGACAATTTGGCCAAGTGGACAGACCAATGGGCCATGTCTATCAATGCCCAAAAAACTACCTATACCATCTTCAGCATGTCCACCAAACCACAGAAAATCCTACTAACCATAAATGGTCAAACATTGCCAAAAGATGAGACACCTACATACCTTGGAGTCACTTTTGATCCAAGACTTACATGGAAACAGCACATAGACAAGTGCCAAACAAAAGGTACAATGAGGACAGCACTCCTTAAAAAATTGGCTGGAACAGATTGGGGTGCAAATGGAAAAATTCTAAGTAGAGCATATACAGGTTATGTAAGACCAGCTTTGGAATATGGAATGTCAGCATGGGGGACTGCAGCCAAGAGTAACACTCAAAAGATCTCAAAGATACAAAACCGCAATCTCAGAATTATAACAGGAGGTATGAATACTACCCCAATCACAGAAATGGAAACATGCACAGGTTTGCCATCAATGGAAGAAAGAAGAAATGAAAAAATCCTCACACAGTATGCAAAGTTCAAATGTTTGGAGAGTCATCAAATGAACCAAAGACTAAGCAGACCTACAAAAGAGCGACTCAAAAGAGGTAGCTTTCTACACTCCGCTAAACAGCTCCAGAAATCACTCACAGATACAGACCTACAAAACCTAAAACCACTAAACACCTTTAACACATACCCAACATGGGACAGGAAAAACTTCCCAAGAATTATGGACAATATACCAAGCATCATTTCGAAAACAGAAACTACTATACAAGTACTAAAGGAGACAACTAAGAATCACATACAGAAAGCATACCCAAAGGATATATGGACACATGTATATACAGATGGATCAGCGAAAGAGGCAGTATTAGATGGAGGATCAGGAATATATATAGTAACACCAGATGGAAAAGAAATAGAGAAATCCATACCCACAGGCAAACATTCCACAAATTTTAAAGCAGAAATGGAAGCCATAATAGAGGCAGCCAAAATGCTCATGAATTGCTTGCCGAGTCACAACAGACATGTAGTATTTCTAACGGATGCAAAATCAGTATTGCAGGCATTGAAAGATCCAAAGAACACGAGCATGAATGAACTTACGGCCTGCTTACTACACCTCAGCAGTACCACCAAAGAAACAGTACTGCAGTGGATCCCAGGTCACTGTGGCATACCTGGAAATGAAAAAGCTGATCTCCTGGCAAGGAAAGGGGGATCACTGGAACAAATAGAAAATGATAATACGTACTATGAAAGTAAGACCATGTTAAAAGCAGAATATAAGAAAAAGTGGAAGCAAATGCACCCAACTGCAGAACCAAATGACCCCTACCACCAAATGTCACGCAAGGAACAAACCATCATTTTCAGACTACGAACTGGTCACAACAGACTGAGAAGTCACATGTTTCGAAAGCTGAAGATTGGTGAGACAGACCTGTGCAACTGTGGACTGAGCCCAGAGACTGCAGAACACATTCTTCATGCCTGTCAACTCTACCAAGTAGAGAGGGAGAAAATATGGCCTACTGAGACGGCACTGCTTCCAGACTTGAGGGGTTCCATGGATGACCTGAAGCGAATCACACAATTCATTGAAGCTATTGGTGCTGTAACCTGATATCTGACTGAAGAACGATGAAGAAGAAGAAGAAGTTCGCCAAAATTGGCATCCGCGTTTTCTATGCGTGCGTTTATTTCATTATCTAGAGAAGGGGTTGATGTAATTGTTGATCCTAGGTGTGAAAAAAAATGTCAGCTTATTTTATATGATTCCTGTTTGCTGTGACATTTGTTGATATTATAGCTCTTTGAAATATTACCACCGTTTTTGTGATGTTTGTTGTCATTGAGATGTTTGTTGTCATTTGCAATGTTGTCGATTTGGGACTGCAAAGTGGACTCGCTGTGTGTCACTAGTGCAGCATTATCAGTAAAGAGAAGTTCTCTGATGAGTATTTCTGATATTCTCGTCTCTGCTCTGAGACGCGATAAATCGAAGACGTATCTATCGTAGTGGGGATGAAAGCATCACCAGCTGAATCCTCAAGAGAATGTTTCAGAAGCGCTAAATATGGCACACTTGCTGTGTAGATATGTTAAACTGTGACCGAGAAGAAGAGGAAGTCACTATGGATGACGGAGACCTGCAGGCTAGCGAACATTGTACTTTTGTCCTTGTCTGGCAGTCTCCTTGGTGGTGGGAAATGCTATGTTTGTCATCACTGTAGATTGACGTAAAGAGAGACATAAAAGATATACAAAGAGACTGATAAATCAACATCGAACTGAAACTGCCGAACCCTATACTCTGATGGATTATTTTAAGACGGGGATAGGAGACTTATGAACTTTTCAAGAATGGGCTGGTGATAACCTGCAGTCATAACTCATATTGTTGAGTCCGCCCGTGTGTTGCCAAGGCCCGAGAGGGGAGCAAAGAATAGGAACGCTGTTTACCTTCCATGCATGTCGTAAGAGGCGACTAAGAAATTATGGGATGGAATTGGCTGTCACATTCCATATAGGGTCAGTGACCCAAATCCATGCTGAAGTAGAATGTGTCAGGTGGAAAGGCGCAGATATCGCAGCATTGCTGTAAACAATGACACATCTCATTCAGTTATCCGGGTTACATCCTGCTAATATACAGGAATTTGAGAACGAACGCAGAAGAATAAGAGGAATATTGTTCAGGCTATGACATTTCATGTACCTATCTTAATTGTCTATATGTTGTTTGGTGGTGGATTTTACAAATTAGTTAATATCCACAAAATTACGCACCATATAATTAGTAGCAAAATTTGCAGGGCCGGCTTTAGGCCAATGCAACCTATGCGGCCGCAGTGGGCCCCGCACTTTCATAGGCCCCGCGCTAATTATATGTGTAAATTATTAAATTAAACCATTATAACTTATAATCATGTATAGGTCAGCGTGTTTATCCTGTTTTTATGTTTTTTATGTTTTTAATCGATTACGTCGTTGTTTCAAGTTATTACGACAAGTAAATAAAATTGAAACAATTTGTAGCTACTCGGGTGCTTTATCTCTAAAATCGTCATTTAGGGGAATTTGGGGTAAGATGAAACAGACACTGTTCTTAATCTTATGATGGCTCAGATATATGTGGGCGAGAATTCGCAGATGAAATGGGATCTTTAAGGCATATTCTACCAAATACCGCCAAAACCCCGGTATAAATTTTGGTTTATCTGTCCACTAATGAAAGATACACTGCTTTCCCAAACTACTTTGTTGCACTCAGAATATTTTTAACAATACCCGTAACTGTGGCATCTGGTGAAAGAAGCTTCTCGCACCTGAAACTAATCAAGAATTATTTAAGTCAACAATTCACGAAGATAGATTGAACAATTTCGCAATTCTTGCTATTGAATGTGATCTATGTAGGAAACAGAATTTTGATGATATACTGTATGACTTCGCTGCAGGCAAGGCTCGTCAAGTAAAGTTAATTTGATCGTGATTAGTAAAGAATGAATAAAATGCTAAGACGAATTTATTTTCTAATACAAAATCTTAATTTTCACTTATTATCCGTATCCCTACCCAGATTGGGCCCCGCGCAATCCGTTTCGCATAGGGCCCCGCATATGTTAGGGCCGGCCCTGCAAATTTGAACGTCACAGGCTCTGGATTCTTACATCAAGAAAACTTTGCGTGATATTTAATTGCCCAATCATAACCGCATCAGAGGCCTCAATATTATTCTAACAGAGCCACGTGCCTTGTCGCAGATTCATCCTCGTGATGACATTGTCGAGTCCTAAAAACCTCTGATAAATGTAGTGCTGTAGATGTGTGACACAAAGATCTGTTTTTACAGGAGGATCATAATCCATTGTTACGTGCAATGTAACTATAGCGTACGTATACACAAGTATTGTCTTGGAGATGTGTTTTAATATAAGGACAAATGAAAAAACAGTGGTTCTGTATAATTCCTCAATTACAAAATATGTTCTTCAACGTACAGAGGAGGATGAAAAAAACGAGCTGGTCAGAAGAAGGCATGTCTGGATAGTATCAAGGACTGGAAAGGGTGTGAAGTTTCAAAACGCATCATGATTGTAGAGAATAGAGATGCATGGAGATCTTTCTGCACCAAATGTCTTAATGTGACACTCAATCCTGATGGATTATACAAACATACTGATACTCAGTTTTCTTCTTTACACTTCTTGTCATCCACCTGCTTGTTGCAGTTGCAACTCTTTGCCATCCTCCCAACTTCTTCGCCGTCGTCGCTTACTTAGTGATGCCACTTTCTGGAATAATCCTACGAGATGGATGATTTCTTTAGTAGACGCTTAAACTGACAATATCCTTTCATTGGTGTGATTTCGTGTCCGTAAATTATATTCCCATACAAATTATGACAACGGATAAAGTGAAAGTACAACCAAAGATAATAATTGACAGTTTTGAAGTAGAGAATGCATTTCCAGTAATATGCAAGTTTCAATGTCGCCATTGCAATTCTTCTCTTTTTTTCGAAAGCGCAGTCTCTCCTGAGCTATTTATGTTTATGCCCAAATACTGGAAATGTGTTACTTTCTCTAGTTCAAAATTGTCAATTATTATCTTTGGTTGTACTTTCACTTTATCCGTTGTCATAATTTTTATGGCAATGTAATTTACGGACATGAAACCCTACCAATGAAATGATATTGTCGGGGCATTGCCAGGGTTTGAGGGTCTACGAAAGAAATCAATCATCTCGTAGGATTTCGCCAGAAAGTAGCATCACTACATAAGCGACGAAGGCGAAGAAGTTGAGAGAATGGCAAAGAGTTGCGACAAGCAGGCGGATGAGAAGAAGTTGAGAGAATGGCAAAGAGTTGCGACAAGCAGGCGGATGAGAAGAAGTTGAGAGAATGGCAAAGAGTTGCGACAAGCAGGCGGATGAGAAGAAGTTGAGAGAATGGCAAAGAGTTGCGACAAGCAGGTGGATGAGAAGAAGTTGAGAGAATGGCAAAGAGTTGCGACAAGCAGGTGGATGAGAAGAAGTGTAAAGCAGAAAACTATGTGCATCAGTACGTTTGTTTTCCAGTATTTGGGCACAAACATAAATAGCTCAGGAGACTGCGCTTTCAAAACTAAGAGAAGACTTGCAATGGCAATATCTTCTTCTTCTTCTGCGTTCATCCTCAAACTCATGCAGATTATCAGGATGTAGTCCGGAGAACGGAATGCGTTGTGTCATGGTGTATAGCATTGCTGCGATATCTGCGCCATTCGGCCTGACACATCCGACTTCAGCATGGCTTTGGGTCACTGACCCTATATGGGATGGGACAGCCAACTCCATCCCGTAACCTCATTAGTCGCCTTTTACGACAAGCATGGAAGGTAAATAATATTGCTATTCTTTGCTCCTCTCTCGTGCCTGGCAACACACGGGTACAAACTATGTATGATCATAACATGCGTATTTCCAGTGGCAATATACGGTTGTGAGGCATGGGCATTAAATGAAACAATAATAAAGAGAATCGCTGATTTTGAAATGAGATGATACAGAAGCATTTTACGTATACCATGGTCAGCTAAAAAAGCAGATCAAGAAGTGTTAAGATCAGTAAACGTCGAAGAGGACTACCTTCTTAATATCCTAACAAGAAAGCTGTGTGTTTTGTCATATAAAGATTCATAACAGCATGAAAAGATTACTAGCTGAGGGCAGAGTTAACGATAACAGGGGAAGATGGCGCAGATGACGACGATGGTGCAGTGATATATCAAATTGCTTAAACATGTCTCTAGCTGCGACCGGTCAACTCGCCCAGAATCGAGGATTCTTCAGAGAATCCATAAGGAATACCACGTTCTGAAAAGAATATGTCACATGATGACGAAATTATCTTTCCAAGATACATTGACTAATATTCAGAGTTCTTCCTCTTCTGACAGAGTTAAACTTGATGTCACTTGTCATCCCCATAGCCCCACTGTCCGTAGAATCTTGTTCAAATATTATTCCATTCTACAGTCGTATCCTCAATCTCGTGCCATTTTCCACGACTTTCCTCTTGTTGCTAATATGTGTGATAAAAATCTTAGCGACATCTTGGTCCACAGTCACCCCAGGGCTAATGTTCCAGACAGTTATTGCATGGTTCGTTGCAGACACCAGCTTTGTTACATGGACATATATCTCTATGTAGTGCAGATCATCTCCGTGTCACTTCTTAAGGCCACTTACCCTATCAACTATTACTTTACATATGAATCGTATAACGCCATTTACGTATTCATTTGTAAATGTTGCGACAAGAAATATGTAGGTGAAACAGGCAACAAACTGGGTGTCTGTTTCTGCCGACATCTTCATGCCGTTAATCACAGAACACATAGGCCTACTCCTGTCACTTTACATTTTAATGGCATTGATCATCGTGGTGCCCATGATATCCAGGTCACTGCCGTAAGATCTTGCACCACCGACGATAGAGCTAGATACGCCCTTGAAAATCGCTATACATGGGAAGAACTTGCACAAAATAGATCTATATGGCGTTCTAAAATAAAAAAGACCGCATTATCTTGTGAAAAGAATAGAAATGTAGCAGCTCAACGGCGGAGAGCAGCTAGAAAGTCACCAAGCTAGATAGACCAAGATCCGTCTACAGTGGTCATTCCATGTCCGAACTGTCCAAGGACATTTACAGCTCGAATAGGCAATGCCGTCTTAACCCATAGGCCCATTGGGCATTTGCCCGGGGGCCCACGAGCATAGGGGGCCCCATGCGAATATTTTGTAGGGTTATGGAAAACCCGTATAAAATTTAGTATTATTTTATAAAATTCTCATAATTTTGTGTTTATATGCGAACGGGCCCTTTAAGTTTATCAATCACTTCCAACCTTGAACCTGAACCAATGTTCAGGAATGTCATTTACCACATTCTGTAGATTGAGGTTCAATCCCTATAATTATTTTCCCTTCAAAGAAAAGCTTTATCGCAAGTTAAGGAAATTTTGGGCCCGGAATAGCAATGCCTGTGGCTGACGGGTAAATAAAACCTGTTTTTCCTGTAAAGATACCATCTGCACAGCATTTATACTTCTGGAATCTCATTTGGGTGTTTTCATTGTGAGTTGCTGATCCTAATTCCCAAAGTCTGGACATTGGTAATTTAAACCAGCCACTGAGTAATAAATATGTCAGGTCTGAAACGCCTCCTATAGAGAACTGTGGGAACAAGAAAATAATTGTCCTCATTCCAAAAATAATTATTTTCTCCCAACTGAAGAGTCCCTTTATGGATTAAACTGATCCACCTAGAAAGACGTCTCATTCAAACAAAACTTGCGTCCACGTACGTCGACTATGTGAGTAAATGCGATTTTCTATATTATATATGTGTGTCTACTAAAAAATGTGACCCAGTACTCTTTTATTTATCATCATCAAGTGCCGTCTCCGCAACGTAGGTTGGCTGCAACAGATCTCCAACATCCCGTCACTTGTTTCGGTGGTACACTCTGCTAGACTGTAACCTGTCCTTCTTTCGATGTTACTCTCCTACTTGTATCTCTGTCTACCTCTTGCTCGCTTCCCTTTTACTTGACCCTCAAGTAAGATCTTCAATAAAGTGTCATGTCTTTTAATGTATCCAAAATATTGTATTTGTCTGATCTTTATTTCTCTTAGTAATCCTTTCTTCATATTAAGTGTTTTTAGCACCTCTTTATTTGTTTTCTTCTCTTTCCATGATGTTCTCCTTATTCTCCTATATACTCACATCTTAATTCTGCCTTATAATTGTTTATTTACTGTCCATGTTTCTGATCTATACATTAATATAGAATAGATGTAGCATTTTATAATTCCCATTTTTAACTTGTTTGTAATTTGTTTAGATGTTACTTTTTTCCTCATGTCATTGAAGGTCCTTTTGACCATTCCTATTCTCCTTTTAACTTCTGTTTCACATCTGCCATCATTTGTGACTATGTGTCCAAGATATTGATAATGTTTCACGTGTTGTAGTTTCTCTCCATGTATGTTTATGTTTAGCTCTTGTTCTTTTGTGTCCTTGCTGATTATCATGGTTTTTGTTTTTTGGATATTTATATCAAGTTCATATTGATTACTTGATTTATTGACTTGATTTATTATTCTTTGTAGTTCATGTTCACTTTCTGCTAAAAGAACAGTGACATCTGCATATCTCAGGTTGTTTATTATTTTCCCATTGATCTTGAGTCCTGGTATTTCTTCTATATTTTTTAAGATATTCTCTGTGTAGATATTAAATAGGCTTGGTGATAAAATGCATCTTTGTCTTACCCCTCTTCTTATTTCTATGTATGGTAAGTGGCTGTTTTCACACCTTATTGGTGCAGTCTGTTCCCAGTATATATTTCTAATTAGTCTGATGTCTTTTCCATCTATGCGTATTTCTTGAAGACATTTTAATAATTTTTCATGGACTCTGTCAAAGGTCTGGTTGTAGTCTATGAAGCAAATGTAGACTGTAGATGCTTTTTTTGGACTTCTATATATTTATCTATCGCTAGTCGGTACTAAGTATAGCTTCTCTGATTCCTTTGTTTTTCCTAAAACCGAATTATTCTTCACCGACCTCCATGTCTATCTTGTTTTTAATCATTTCATGTATTATCTTGAGCAGTATTTTAGTTAAATGATACATTGGACGTATTGTTCTATATTCAGTACAGTTGACAGCTTTAGGCTTCTTAGGTAAAGGTATGAATATTGATGATGCTAGGTCTTTAGGTATATGGCCTGTTTCATATATGTCATTGCAAAGTCTGTGATAATATCCACACCAAATTCATTTATATTTTTTTAATTATGTCTGCTGTTACGTTGTTGGAACATGCAGCCTTTCCGCATTTTAATGATTGTATTGTATTTTCATGGACACTAACAAATTAAAAGAGAGAAAGCTTGCTACTTAGCCTATAGATTGAGATGCACAAGAAAAGCTGGAAACCGAACAAGAAGAGACCATGCGAGGAAAGAAATTACAAATACTGTTACCCAAGACTTAGCCAAAATGCAGAATGGTGGCAGCTGGAGGACCTTTTTAAAAAATGCTCCTCCTTGTTGGTCATGACCCTCGATATTCTTTATGGTTTTTATTGTCAAACGCCTTATTGAAACATGCTGGAGTGCAAGGTACGAAGCCATAGCGATCATGAAAATCTTCCAGAGGTTTGCCATTTCGTGGCGAAAATCAGATAATTGGATCAGCAAATAATGGTAACTATTTAGGTATACTATAGCTACTGAGTGAATTTGATCCTTTCCTGGAGGAACATCTCAAAATATATGAAAATCCTGGAAGAGGAAATACGTCATATTTATCTGCCAATATTTGTGAGGAATTTATTGATTTAATGGGACAACAGGTTCTTGGTACTATTCTTGAAGAAGTAAAAGAGTCAAAGTATTATTCAATGAGTGTATATCAAACTGCCGTGGCCAATCATACGATAATGCGTCAAATATGTCTGGACGATACACTGGATTGCAGGCACGTATTCATGAACTGAATGAGTTTGCCATCTATGTCCCCTGTGCAGGACACAGCCTGAATTTGGTGGGAGTAAAATCTGCAGAGTGTTATCTACAGTCTATAAAATTCTTTGACTTTGTTCAGCATCTGTATACATTTTTTGCTGGTTCTACTCATCGCTGGAATGTATTGACATCATATTTAGAAAAAGATGTTGTGGTCAAGCGTCTGTCTGACACGTTGGTCAGCACATTTTGATGCTGTTCATGCTTTGTGTAGGGGTTTCGATAAAATAAAACATGCACTGGATTCTATATCAGGTGACAATGAACAGCAAGTGACAACAAGGCGAGAGGCAGACGGTTTGAGCAAAAAAATGGACCACCTTGAAACAATATTTCTTACAATTCTTTGGAAGGGCATTCTAGAAAGGATGAATACAACAAGCAAAGTTTTACAATCAAAGGATGTGAACATCTTAGTTGCCACAAATCTTCTTGTGTCGCTGAAAAGCTATCTTCAGGAAACTAGAGACAAATTCACTGAATATGAATTCAAAGCCAGAAGTATGTGTCCAGATGCCGATTACAGTGATGGAAAAAAAACGGGAACGAACCCGAAGTGTGCGTTTTAGTAGATATGATAGGCCAGGAGAAGAGTTACTTCTAAATAAGTCCGAAAAGTTCAAGGTAGAAACTTTTCTCCCTATTCTAGACACTTTAATCATTGAACTAACAAGACGTGCAGAGGCGAATTCACAAATTGGAAATCTGTTTTCTTTCTTGGGTGAATTAAAAACCATTACTTCTGATGCACTAAAGAAAAAATGCGAACATCTTGCCAATACGTACCACAAGGACTTGAGTTATGACGACCTTTTAAATGAATGTGAGCATCTCAAGCATTACATGGTTTTGATGAAAATTGCGAGACTCTACCTGCACTGTACAGAAAAATAATTTCCGACAATTTAAAATCTGTTTTTCCGAACATTGAAATTGCACTCAGAGTGTTCATGTGCATGATGGTGAGCAACTGTACAGGAGAACGTTCTTTTTCAAGACTTAAACTTATAAAAAATCAGCTTCGTAGTACAATGGGACAGCATCGTTTGAACTGGCTATCACTCATGAGCATAGAAAATGACATCCTGAAGACCATTGACTTCAAGCCGATAATAAAACAATTTTCTGAAAAGAAATGTCGCAAACGCTTGTTATAATAAAGTACCGTACTGAAATTTGTCTAATTTAAGAATTTTTTTTTCTATTACGAATTTTAATACCTTTGTTTGACCTTGTGTAATAGATGTTATATGTTATGGCGCTTATTATTTAAAAAACATATGTAAATATCTGTTTTTGTGTGTAAATTTTTTTGTTTTTGCAAATATCATATGTAATACTATAAAACATGTAAATAAAATCTCTTTTCTCTGTTTTTCATGTTTAATGTTGATTATAGTTGCAGCTGTCTATCTATCTATCTATCTATACGCTGTGTCCCTTGTTTGCCTTGCAGCGTCAGGGGTGGAAGAGTTCTCTGGAGATGGCCTTCTTGTGTGCTGTTTGTAAGCTTGTTCCTGTGGCTTCTTTGATTTCTGTGATCCATCTTTTACATGGTCTGCCTCTGGCTTTATAACCGTTATGTCTATGTGTCATGGCCATTTGTGGCATGCTATATGTCGGTAGTCTGGAAGCGTGTGAAAACCACTTGATCTGCTGTCTTTTGATGTGTTCCAATACTGGTATTGTTTTGGTTATCTGTCTGATGTTATCGTTTCTAATTCTATCTCTTAATGACACTCCGAGTATTCTTCGTAGACATGTCATTTCTGTTGTCACTATTTTTCTTTTGTCTTGTGCTGTCAGTGTCCAGGTTTGGCACTGGTAGCATAGTGATGCAGCTGTACAGCATGTTTTAACAATTTGGTTTAAATGAGTATAGTGACAATAAAATAAATAATACATTATTTTTAATATTATCAACCATTTTTTTTTATTCCTGCGGGAGGGGGGGGGCACTCTTTCGTTGCCGAGGGGCCCAACACTATTTCTTTGCCCGGGGGCCCTAAATGGTGTAAAGACGGCTCTGCGAATAGGGCTCACTAGCCATATACGAACTCATAATCAAGGACATAACTAAAATTGAATTTTCAAAAGTGGGTGTAACAAATGGTCATCATCACTTGTGATGGACGAACAACATATTGGAGTGGTACCCTTAAGCCGTTTGGTATTAGAAGCGATAATTAATGTATTTAGATTTGGAGTGGAGTGGAGCATTCTTGAATTGCTAAGTGTAGTTTTTAGAGGGTACATTTTACAAATCATAACTAGTAGTCTGTGAGAAATGTGGCCATAACATGGCAACCCTTGAAACAGCTTAACCCCGTTTGATTGGCTATCTGGGTTAGCGATAGCTAGCAATATATGAAATTATAGATAGTTCTACTACCAACTTAAGTTAAATCTGGTCCAGAATTCCTTGGTGACTTTAAATATTACAATTCTCTAATAATTGTAACACAGCTAAAAGAAATACGTATATTCTTTCTTTGTTTTGAGAGATTTTGCTGATACTAAAAGTCCGATTTGTTTTATAGTGCTTGTCGAAGTTCACAGGCCATATTTCCGGTCACGGTGGTTATTATCTCAGTAGAGAGACTTGGTGCAGGTTTATTATTATTAGTCACTGACTGGATGTCGAAGTCTCTACTTCATTGAAATAATTTGTTTATATATTATATAGTGTAGTCATAGTAAATTAGAAAGAAGTAATAGTTACTTTATTTCTTTACTACGTTTTCCTTTTGGGTGCAAAGGAGGATCTAAAAAAATTATATTATAATAATTATAATTTATATCTGGAAATGAAAGCCGCTTCTTTGTACTCTACTAAGTCTCTACTGTGATCAATTGTGATACGGACGTTCTAATTTAACCAGCTTACTTTAACTATATAATATTCATTGACATATTGGCGTAGGCTTCTAAGTCAAATTCTGAAACGTGCTCAAGACAAGTCTTTCATGTAATAACACAGATAAAGTGTCAAATTCAAACAATATGAATACATTTAGTCGATCAGAGAGGACCCCTTCACCACCGTCATCTCCATCTTATATCTCGGTAAATGATAGCGAATCAGATTCGTCTGAACACTTACCACAGACAACAGCCAGAGAAGATGATACGAGAGGAGTTACTAGAAGCGAATCAGTTAAATCTTTATCTTCACTGGGCGAGCAAAACACAGCTGATGATGTAAGTGCAATATATGGCCTATATGTTAATTAGGCCTATTGAGAGTATATTAAGTGTAGGTTCACAGGTCACAGATTGTCAGCATATCCTGCAATTTTCCGTAGTTGGGCATCTCCCTAGCGAAGTGGTTAAACTGTTCGCCTTGTGTTCAAGAGGTCATGGGTTCGAATCCGGCTCGCATCACCTTGTGTACAAGGTGGATTTTTTTCGGAGATCCCTGTGGATTATCACTTGAAGCTATGGAGTTACATGCTATGAGTGATACTCTCGGCAGTTGGCGTGCCGCTTCGCGCTTCGTTGAGAGGGACGGAGTACATATGGGAAACCAAGTACAGTTAAGTCAATCCTCTACGACTTTTCAACCCTTTTCCCTTAGTTACCTTCAACATGCCTGGAAAGAAGACAGTAGGCCTAGGCCTAACCATATTATTTGCACCATAAATAAATAATGTAGGCCTATAATAATCTAATTCAGCTGTTTTTCATCTGCTCTACTCTAAATATTAAAAGTATGTTATTTGAAACAATATTAATTTGGCGTTAACATTTACATTAGGGAGGGGGTAAGGGCTAGGATCAGTTATAAATTAAAAAATAAATTAGTTATAAAAATTATAATTATAAATGTGGTTGATATAGTTTGCGTCTGGAGATGTCACGGCATCACACGACATTAATTTCATTGGTGTTACAAGGAAATCCATGACTTGGATAGTTAAAAATGTAAACATTGTGTGCTATTTATAGTACAGTGAAGACGTATATCATAGTTTTACCCCTATTTGTTTGTTCCTGGTCCACTAAGAGTTCAGTTTAACTGAGGTTGCCCATATTTTCATCTTGTAAAAATAGGACAAAATGACATTTTTAGTACCCGGTAGTACCAAAAGAACAAAAACACTTTTGACTAAAAAAGAGTACATATGTAAAAAAGATAATATTTATATTATAGTTATAGGCCTACACAACACATTCTAACAGAAAACAAGTTACGCTTTTACAATTTTCATATGAAAATAGTCCCTACCATACATTTCTAATAAATTATTTTGTTAAAAGTTTTTTTTAAATTAATAATTAAAAACAAAGTTTTAATATTCTTACTTTCATCACATTAAAAATAAGGTTCGATTATTACTATACCTCTATAGAAGCAAATTTAGCACTTATTATTTTTATCAAACTGACAAACCTATAGGCCTACTAAGTGAAAGTGAGAAACAATAAGTATAACAAGTAGGCCTAGACAATGCAAATGTTAAGTAACTGCTAGAAAAGGATATTTTGATTGTCTATTCTTGCATGATTTTATTCCTGAAGACTAAATTTGATTTAGCAATATTTTATTTTTTTAAATAATTGACAATGTTAGCATGTCTCTGAAAGTTTTATTACAGAAATAAGAGACCTAGAAAATGAAGCGTTCGATTGTATACGACAGCACCAATTATAGTTGACATGGGATTCCCAAAACATCTCCCATATTTAATTGCAATACACAAACAAGAGGCATCAGTAAAAGTAGATGGAACAATATCATAATGGTTTAATGTACAGAAAGGAGTTAGAAAAGGATGAACACTATCACCATACTTTTTAAACATCTACGCTGAAAACATAATGAGAAATGTAAAAGGTGACATGACATTTGTTGACTTCCAACTTCTTATCATCGACGGTCAGCAGAAATCAGATATGCTGATGACACAGTTCTCTTAACAACAAACAAAGATGGTCTAAAGAAAATGCTACTATCAACAAAAAAACACAGTGAAACTCAAAACCTGTTCTTAAGTATGAAGAAAACAAAAATTATGACTATCTATAAAGTGAAAGTACAACCAGAGATAATTTCGAACTAGAGGATGTTGCAAATTTCGAGTATTTGGACATAAACATAAATAGCTCAGGAGACTGCACAGTAGAAATCAAGAGAATTGAAATGGAAAATCTTTGAGAAGGTACCAGCAGCATAACCAAACTATGTATGATCAGAATATGTGTATTTCTAGTGGCAATATACGGTTGTGAGGCATGGACATTAAATAAAACAGTAGCAAAGAGAATCGCTGCTTTCGAAATGAGATTCTACAGAAGAATCGTACGCATACCATGGACTGCTAAAAAGATAAATCAAGATGTGTTAAGATCAATAAATGTAGAGGATTGCTGGCTCCTTAATTTAATAATATCATAACAAGAAATCTGAGTCAATTTTAGTCATATAAAGAGGCATAACAGCATGGAAAGATTAATAGCTGAGGGCATAGTTAACGGCAAATGGGGAAGAGGGCACCCAAGACATCGATGGTGCAGTGATATATCAGATTGTTTAAACATGTCTCTAGCTGTGGCAGGTCATTTTACCCAGAATCACCCAGATTTTTACCCAGATTGTTCAGAGGATCCATGAGGAAAACCATGTTCTAGTATGAATATGTAACATGATGAAGAGACCTGACAGATGGTTGCGGATCCAGTGGTCCATGGGCTCATGCTCTTTGACCCAATGCCATTGTGTGATATTGTATGCATGTGTTTGCATTGTATGCATGTGTTTGTGAGCTGTTGTTTTGTTCCATATAATGTGTTCCATTTATCCTGCCCTGGAGGGAAACCTGACAGATACAATAACCTGTTTCTCTCCTATGCAATTGAGCTAGATTGAAGGAAAAAAATATCTCACACCTGAGACTTCTCTACAAATATGTGAACATTTAGATTTGTTGGGAAGAAACAATTATTTCTCCCACAAGAAAACTCCCATCATTGTTCTCTCAGGGGGCATTACAGATTTGACATTTTTATGACCCAGTGGCTGGTTTAAATTACCTGTGTCTGGACTTAGGAAATTCTGATCAGCAACTCACAATTCTCTACATATTGGAGAGACAGGCTAGATGCATTTATTGTTTAAATAAAACTTTCTACTTTTTAAAAATCTTGGCAGTTTTTAAAACAGAAAAATGCAAAATATAGGATTGCAGCTGATTGGAGCGCATACAATATCTAGGTAAGTCAATGTCGACATATTTCATGTTAATTCAGTAGGCCTAGACTCATTACTTTATATACAGTTTCTAATTTGTAAGAGCATAGTTAGTTGAATAAATGTGCAAAATAAACTATTTCCTCTCAATGAAAAATAACTTGTAATATATGTGTAGATAGATCTATTGTTATATTGTCTGTATGACAAAAATTGTAAAAAAGCTATATCTAGATCGTGTAAGAATATGAATTCTTTGTGTACCATTCACGTAGCTTACTATCTAATATGTATATGTATACGTTTCTGTATTCAAAATGTATTAGTAATGTTTTTTATTTATTTCTAAACAGGAATATGGATCACTGCAGTTCACTACACATGCGACGTTTAAATGATTTGTGCAGAATTTGTGGAGGAAGAACATTATCTAAGAAAGAAAAAGATGTGCAGAAGAAACTACGGTCCTGTAGCTTGTATGAAAGAGAATTATCTAGTTTTTATGGGATACATATCAATAACGACAATGAAACAAAACATTCTACCACATTGTATGGCAAGTGTCAAGTGCGAAATAATAGACTCAAATTGAACAAGGGTAGTAAATCTCCAGCTCAAGCCCAAGCCAAATTGATAGCTACTAACAGTGCACATATCTGGATGGAATGTAATCCTAATTTAACTGTTTTAGAATGTTCCATGTGTAGTCCTCATCAAAGTATGAAATATGGTTGCGCAAAAAGAAAGAGAGTTTTTGACAATTCAAATAATGATAATGTAAATGATGTATCTGTACCTGTGTTATTTTCTGCTAGAGAAACAGAGGAAGATATTCTAATACCAGTGACGGCAAGATTGTCTCCACAACTCACCAATAGTAACAGCAATCCAATTAATGTAAAAATATCTATAACTTGTCGTTGCCTTGAATATAATGATGGAATATCTTCCACATTTACAACACCTGTATTTCCACAACCTAGCAACAGCACACCTTCCACATTTACACCTCCATTTGCACATCTTCACTATAACAGCACACCTTCCACATTTTTTAGACCTATAGCGCCCAATAGCATACACAATTCTGCCATATCTAGCATACACCCTGCAGTTACTACATGTACAGTTTCAGAATCCAGAAAGTTAACAGCAGACAGCGCCACTTCTCCCATGATGAAACATGACTTTAGTTTTCAAAAATCTTTCAACAAACCTCTATCGACAAATCAGGAGGAATTATTAGTCACACATCTAATTAGAAGGAAGCTATACAACAACCCCAATAAACTTTTACGTTGCAAAACAAAAGGACAGCCTTTAGTGTTTCAAAGAATAATTGTTCCACGAAAACAAACAGGCCTCATTGGCACACCAACAAAAAGAAGGAGAACCAATTTGTTATGCAGTGTACGGAAACATATTGCAGGTCAGGCCAAAGATTCTTTATAGAAACAAAAGAATTTGAGTAGATAACATGCAAGTAGTATTTCCTTATGTGTCAATTATAGACACATACCAGACAATGAAATTTGGGTGAAATTTCGAGGAGATCACGGTAAGAACAGTTTAAAAACATTTTTTACAAATAGGAAATATAGACAGACCTATTTCAAAATTCAATACCACTATGATAGGAATGGCAAAAATTAAAGACACTTATGACAACTTAACAGTTATGATAGCGGATCTTAGGGAAAACATAAAAATAGTAGAGGGAATAGAGTGGAAAGGGAAAAAGATAGTGACATTTCTATTTGGGGATCTTCTTCTTCTTCTTCTGCGTTCGTTCTCAAACTCCTGCATAGCAGGATGTAGTCCGGAGAACGGAATGCGTTGTGTCATGGTTTACAGCATTGCTGCGATATCTGCGCCTTTCGGCCTGACACATCCGACTTCAGCAAGGCTTTGGGTCACTGACCCTATATGGGATGGGACAGCCAACTCCTTCCCATAACCTCCTTAGTCGCCTTTTACGACATGCGTGGAAGGTAAAGTGTTGCTATTCTTTGCTCCCCTTTTGGGCCCGGCAACACACAGGCGTTATTTGGGGATTATGACTTCCTATGTAAAGTATATGGATTGTCTCGAGCTCAAGGCACATTTCCTTGTCTGTGGTGCTTGCAAGAAAAACCAGACATACAGAAACCTCAAACAGTTATTCATGAACGAACACTTACTATGCTGTACACAGATAATCGTAGATTTAAAAAAATATGGACTTGAGAGAAAGGAGTAAGCAAAATTTTATCATAATAGTAAGTAAAAGTAAAGTAACCCATAACATTTATTAATGCCGTAGGGGTGTGAGATGTTAGCGATCTCACTTTTCACTGGCTCTGCAAATGAGGGAGGTAGCCATCTACTCTCCATCGCAGTCTTTACTTCCCGGATTAATCCGGTAACCATTTAAGGCTGGGTCGACCTGGGAGCCGTTGCGATCTGAAAACATTTCCGCCTCAACTGGCGAATGAACCCTAGACCACTCATATGCGAAGCCAGTGCGCTAACCACTTCTAACCATCATAATAGTATACATTGTTAGATATTGACATTGATAGAGTCTGTCCACCATACTTACACATTCTTCTTGGTATAGTTCACAAACACCATACACTCTTAGAGATTGAAGCAGACACTATAGATGCAGCAATAGAAAAGGACACCAATGAAAACAGAAATAAAAAAGCAGAAACACTGGCCAAATATAGTAGTAACTGGAAACTCTTTGAATGCAAGACGTCAGAAATGGAGCTCTTGCAAGGATGTGTTGTGTTTGAAACTGATCCTGTTCAAAAGGAAGTTTTCCAGACAAAGCTGTCAGCATGTGAGGACACTTTGCATAGCTTTCTTTATGCTCCACTTACTACCAAGTCTGGTCCAGTGTGTTCTAAACTAGATGAAATACTACACATACATCATATTAAAATACAGTCATTTCACAGTAGATCTTTCAATGGCAACCACTGCAACAAATATCTCACAACTCCAGTATACACTGACTTAACCAAGACAATTGTAGCAACAACAGAATATACATCCACCTATTCAATTATTGAGAAAGGATTCAAAGTTTTAGAACATCATTTTGTGCCATGGCTAGACAGATACAGATTTGGTCTAGGATTTCATGGAGAACAGGGCGGAGAACTAATGCACTCTACGATAGGGAAAATAGAGCAAAGAGCATGGGCTATAAGGAATGAAACCAAACATATGCAATTTATAATGGAGACACATCTTCTTCAAGTATCTCCAGATATGCAGCAGGCATCTCCAGCTTCTGCTCCAAAGAAGTCCAAGTCAAATTAGTTATAGTGGAATTTTGCACCATATTATACACAGGTCACATGACATATTATATGCATTCACAGTATGACAAGTCCACAAACATATCCTACAGGAGTACATTTACACAACTCACTGAATGACATCACACATTAGCTAATTAGTGGTTACTAAATGTTCTTCTTCTTCAGCGTTCATTCTCAAACTCCCACTGGATATCTCTTGTATCAGGACCATGGTCGTATTAGATTTCCAGAAGGATGTAGTCCAGAGAATGGAAATTAGTTGTGTCGCCGTTTTATTTGCGCCAATGGCCCGACACATCCGTCTTCGGCGGGCTAAATGTTCAAGTTCTGTTTTTTTGTTCTTGAAGATCTTGTTACAAAATAAATAAACATTGAGTTATACTCATCTTTAATATATTGGATGCAAGAAATGACAATATAAGGAATTTTATTTTGTTTTAAATAAAAATCATAAAGTAGAATATTCTGCATTGTGTTCAGTTTGAAAAAAAAGAAGATATATTTTAATGGAGTGAATGGCTAATAAGAAAATGTGTATAAATTTAACCTTATATATACCATACACTGTATTCATTGTCTTCGACTGTATAGAAGATTTGTTCGCCTAATTAATTAGGGTGTGTGATTCATTACGTTATTGATTATTTTTTTTCTTCGCTAGTCACACTATATATACGTGGAGTTCCGTGGCTGTTTTTGGCATGCGACTCCAAGTATATAAATAGTCACCAATGGAAAGCACCAGAATAATCAGAAAAAGGAACAGACGAGCATTGCACAGGTCTTCTATACCATGCAGTAGGCCTATATAGTTATTTTGTCAGTTCTTGTCTAACCTGTAAATCAAGTAAGGAATATGGACTGGATATAAATAACCAAAAAAACAAAAACCATGATAATCAGCAAAGACACAGAAGAACAAGAGCTAAATATAAACATTATCAGCATCTTGGACACACAGTCAAAAATGATGGAAAATATATGTGGTACAGAAGTTAAAAGGAGAATATGAAGAATGGCTAAAAGTACCTACAAAATTATTACATGAGGAAAATAGCAACATCTAGATCTAAACAAATTACAAACAAGTTAACAATGAGAATTATAAAATACTACATCTATTCTATAAATGTATGACTCAGAAACATGGGCACTAAATAAACAATTAGAAGACAGAATTGATGCCTTTGAGATGTGGGTATATAAAAGAATAGGGAGAACATCATGGAAATATAAGAAAACAAACACAGAAACTAGAGGTTTTCAAACACTTTGAAGAAAGAATTACTAAGAGAAATAAAGATCAGACAAATAAAATAATTTGAACACATAGAAAGACCTTATTAGAGTGAAGGTAAAGTCAAAGGCAAATGACCAAAAGGTAGGTAGAGATACAAGTGGGAGAGTAACATCACAAAATGGACAGGGTACAATCTATCAGAGTGCACCATCAAAATAAGAGGCAGGGGATGTTGGAGATATGTTGCAGAGACATCACTTGATGATGATGTCTACCTAGCTGTGAAGTTTCTGGCTTGCTTCCTCAGTAATATCACCAATGACAATTGAAGGGTATCTCTTATCTTGCTTTAATTGCACTTGAATTGGCAGTGGGCGTGACAGAGAACACATTACCTCTGGTTTATGGAAAAAACTGTGGAAAACTAAAAGTTTGGGAAGTCTCAGGTGTGCCAGGCTTGGGGAATTAAGATCTGGTTCAAGGAAACCAATTTTTCCACACATTATACAGACATCAGAGACAGGCCAGGTGCACATTTATTAAAATGGCTAACTTTTTAAATATTTGTAGTATTTCAAACAAATAAAACTGCAAAATTCATTTTGTGTTGCTGTTTATTATTAGCTCACATTGAATATTTACACAGGTAAGGCAATGTCGTTATTTTTCATACGTTAATTGAGTAGGCCTGGTCTCATTACTTTACAGTGTCAAATTTGTTAGATCATTGTTTACCAAATAAAAGTGCAAAATAAACTATTATGCCACCATTAAAAATAATGTAGCAGCCATCAATAGATAGATCTAATGTTAGTTCTAATATGATCACAATTTTTCCCGTACCATATTTAGATAGTGTAAAAGATTAATCTTTGTGTAGCGTTCTTGTTCTCTGTGATATTTATCAATTCGTGGTTGGAAAATATTCAGTCTAAAATAAGCTATTATGCCACCTTTAAAAATGTGTTAAGACATCTATAGATAGATCTAATGTTAGTAGCTCGAATATGATCAAAATTTTTCATATACCATATTTAGATTGTGTAAAAGATTAATTCGTTGTGTAGCATTCATGCAAATAATTTGTTCTCCGTGTGATATTTATCAATCATGGTTGGAAATTCATCATCAAGTGCCATCGCTATAGCCGTCAGAATAAGTTAGTTGCATGCTACACATACACAGAACAGTAACTTGCTTACTATCTAATATGTATATGTTATACGTTTGTGTTATGAAAATGTATTAACATTTTAACAAAAATTTATTTCAAAACAGGAATATGGATCACTGCAGTTCACTACACATGCAATATTTGAATGATTTGTGCAGAATTTGTGGAGGAAGAACATTATCTAAGAAAGATAAACGTATGCAGAAGAAACCACGGTCCTGTAGCTTGTATCAAAGTGACATATCTAATATTTATGGGATACATATCATGGACGATTGTGAAACAAAACATTCAACCACATTGTGTGTCAAGTGTGTAATGCGAAATCATAAACTCAAATTCAACAGGGATAGTAAATCGATAGCTCAAGCCAAATTGATAGCTACTAACAGTGCACATATCTGGATGGAATTTAATCCTAACCTAACTGTTTTAGAATGTTCCGTGTGTAGTCATCATCAAAGTATGAATTATGGTTGCGTAAAAAGAAAGAGAGTTTTTGACAATTCAAATAATGATAATGTAAATGATGTATCTGTACCTGTGTTATTTTCTGCTAGAGAAACAGAGGAAGATATTCTAATACCAGTGACGGCAAGATTGTCTCCACAACTCACCAATAGTAACAGCAATCCAATTAATGTAAAAATATCTATAACTTGTCGTTGCCTTGAATATAATGATGGAATACCTTCCACATTTACAACACCTGTATTTCCACATCTTCACTATACCAGCACACCCTCCACATTTACAGCACCTGCATTTCCACAACCTAGCACCAGCACACCTTCCACATTTTCTATACCTACATTGCTCTCAAACATACACAATTCTGCCACATCTAGCATACATCCTGTAGTTACTACATGTACAGTTTCAGAATTCAAAAAGTTAACATCAGACAGTGCCACTTCTCCCATGATGAAACATGACTTTAGTTTTCAAAAATCTCAACAAACCTCTATCAGAACCATTGACAAATAAGGAGGAATTATTAGTCATACATCTAATTAGAAGGAAGCTATACAACCATAATAAACTTTTATGATGCAAAACAAAAGGGTAGCCATAGGGTTGTTTCAAAGAATAATAGTTCCACGAAAACAAACATCTCATTGGCACACCAACAAAAAAGAACTAATTTGCTATTCAGTGTATGGAAACACATTGCAGGTCAAGCCGAAGAATCTTTAGAGAAGCAATACGTTGCAGAACTAAATAAAATTCCTGCCAGACAACGATATGCAATTTGTGAGAAAGCTGGAATAACTAAAAAAGACATGAACGAGAAAAACGCACTTGCCATGAAGGAAGCTACGGGACTAACATGTAGCAAATGAGAATCCAGAGAAAGTTCCAAGATGTAAATGAAGTCTCGCAAAGAGTCTTGTGTCCAAACATGTTAAAGTAGAACCAAAAGAATATGAAGTAGATAACATGCAAGTAGTATTTCCCCTTATGTGTCAATTGTAGATATATTCGATAAGCACTCCAATTTAGGACAGTTGACATGGCACTGTAGACACATACTAGACAGTGAAATTTGGAGATCACGGTAAGAACAATTTAAAAACATTTTTACAAATAGGGAGTGCAGACAAATCTAATTCAAAATTCAACATCACTGTGATAGGAATGGCAAAAGTTATGACAACTTAAAGATATGATAGCTGATCTTAGGGAAAACAAAACAGGTAGAGGGAATAGAGTGGAAAGCGAAAAAGATAAGTGACATTTCTGTTTGGGGATTATGACATCCTATATAAAGTATATGGATTGTCTGGAGCTCAATGTATATTTCCTTGTCTATGGTGCTTGCAAGAGAAACCAGACATACTGAAACCTCAAACAGTTATTCACGAACAAACACTTAGCTGTACACATAATCGTTAGATTTAGAAAATATGGCCTTGAGAGAAAGGAGTACGCAAAGTTTTATCACAATAGTATGCATTCTCCATTGTTAGATATATATATATTGATATAGAGTCTGTCCACCATACTTACACATTCTTCTTGGTATAGTTCACAAACACCATACACTCTTAGAGATTGAAGCAGGCACTATAGATGCAGCAATAGAAAAGGACACAAATGAAAACAGAAATAAAAAAAGCAGAAACTCTGTCCAGATATGGGAGTAACTGGAAACTCTGAATGCAAGATGTCCGAAATGGAGTTCTGGCAATGGTGTACTGTGTTTGAAACTGATCCTGTTCAAAAAGAAGTGCTCCAGACAAAAATGACAGCATGTGAGGACACTTTGCATAACTTGCTTTATTCTCCACTTACTTCCAGGTCTGGTCCAGTGTGTTCTAAACTAGACGAAATACTACACAAACATCATATTACCATACAATAATTTCACAGTAGATCTTTCAATGGCAACCACTGCAACAAATATCTCACAACACCAGTATACACTGACTTAACCAGGACAAGTGTAACAACAACAACAGAATAGACATCTACCTATTCAATTATTGAGAAAGCTTTCAAAGTTCGTAATCTTTTTGATGCTCTTAACAATGCATACAGTGATATACACAATTTAGTATCTCATTCACATCCCCTATACACAAAGTCTATCTCAGATATACAAGCATGCATCAAGACATACAAGACACTGTACAGAAGATTCTTTCCTCAAAAAGTTATACCCAAACAAAACACTTTAGAACATCATTGTGTGCCATGGCTAGACAGATACAGATTTGGTCTAGGATTTCATGGAGAGCAGGGCGGCGAACGAATGCATTCTATGATAAGGAAAAAAGAGCATGGGCTATAAGGAATTAAACAAAACATATGAAGTTTATAATGGACATCTTCAAGTATCTCCAAATATGCAGGCATCTCCAGCTTCTGCTCCAAAGAAGTCCAATTCAAATTAGTTATAGTGGAATTAGGTTTGAACCATATTATACACAGATCACATGACATGCATTCACAGTGTGACATATACACATTAGTTAATTAGTGGTTACTAAATGTTCACGTTCTGTTTGTTTTTCATCACAATTGTTTTTTTAAAACAATTTTTTTTCAACCCTAAAAATCTTGATTGTCTGATTTTAATTTGTGCTATAATTTGTCTGACCATTCAATTGCCATTAGAGCAATTCAATGGAGATAAGAGAGACCTTTCAATTGTCATTGGTGGATTCAGGTAGCACAAGCAAGAAATTCCACAGGTAGACAAGAACTGAAAAATTTTGCAATTTCACAATGGAAACATATAGACATATTAATTAAAATATAACTATTACATACATTTAATACTTGATCCTTCTTGCATCGTGGAGGCTACCTCCGAATAATAATAACAGAATAATTTCCAACAGTGACGTCAATTGATAAATTATGGATGATTCCCAGGGTTGACAAGAACTGGCAAAATAAATATGTAGGCCTTCTGCATGCTGCCGTATAGAAGACTTGTGTAAGATACTAAATTGTGTATGCACAGCTTATTTGTTACTTTAAAAAAATTGTTCTGGTGCTTTCTGTTGGTGACTATTTATAGCTACTGCGACTCCACATATATAAATGTGACTAACGAAAAAAATGAAAATAATCAAAAACATAATGAATCACATCCTAATTCATTATGCGAACAGGTCTTCTATACAGTCGAAGGTAATGAGTACAGTGTACAGTATATCGCTGAATTCACACACATTTTCTCATTAGTCATGCACTTCATCTGCAAAATATCTTTCATTTTCAAACTGAACACATTTGATTGCAGAATATTTTGCTTCATGATTTTTATTTAAAACAAAATTAAATTCCTTATATTGTCATTTCTTGCATCCAATAATATTTTAAAGATTAGTATAATTCAATCTTTATTTATTATGTAACAACGGTCTCGAATACATAATACTAGAGATAAAGAGCTGTGGATAGCCATGATCGCCTAGTAGGACTGTTGTCCTGCTACAAGAGAGGTTCAGTAGGGGTAGTTTGAGAAAGAAACTGCCAATGGTTTGATTTGCTACATTTGTTCAGAAATGTGTTGTGGGATCAATTGTTAAATATTTAAATTTCCTATATATACACACAGATTGCCAAGACAGAATTGAAAAAGCTGAGCTTGGATCAAAATGGCACTTTCATGGTTGATTTTGATCCAGAGAAGTCACAGAGAGAAATGCGCAAGATGAACAGAAGGATATTTAGCAAAGAGTATGTTACAATATGCTTTTATGTTTGCACCTCAATTATGTTTTTTTTACATAAGCAACAGTGCAGTTAATATATCCATGTTTTTATAATTCCTGGTATGAAAAAATTCTTTAATACTTAGAGAACTTAAATACTTAGAGAACTTAAATACTTAGAGAACTTAAATACTTTTAGATAGGTGACAGAATGACAAGCACATCATTTATGTAATGCCTTTTGTGCACTGATGCTTGTTTCTAATCAAGAGTCATGGTTAATTAAACATTATTTTCAATATTTTATTTTTTAATGTTAACGTGAGCCAATTTGATCTGAAGCAGACATTTTTTATATAAATATAACTATAAATACATCATCATCATCAAGTGCCGTCTCCGCAACGAAGGTTGGCTGCAACGTATCTCCAACATCTCCTGTCTCTTGTCTTGGTGGTGCACTCTGCTAGACTGTAACCCGTCCATCGTGTAATGTTACTCTCCCACTTGTATCTCTGCCTACCTCTTGCTCGCTTCCCTTTGACTTTACCCTCAAGTAAGGTCTTCAATAGGGTGTCATGTCTTTTAATGTGTCCAAAGTATTTTATTTGCCTGATCTTTATTTCTCTTAGTAGTTCTTTCTTCATATTAAGTTTCTTTAACACCTCTTTATTTGTTTTCTTCTCTTTCCATGATGTTCTCCCTATTCTTCTATATACCCACATCTCAAAGGCATCAATTTTGTCTTCTAATTGTTTATTTAGTGTCCATGTTTCTGAGCCATACATTAATATGGAATAGATGTAGCATTTTATAATTCTCATTTTTAACTTGTTTGTAATTTGTTTAGATATTAATAATTTCCTCATGTCATTGAAGGTACTTTTAGCCATTCCTATTCTCCTTTTAACTTCTGTTTCACATCTGCCATCATTTGTGACTATGTGTCCAAGATATTGATACTGTTTTACTTGTTGTAGTTTATCTCCCTGTATGTTTATGTTTACCTCCTGTTCTTCTGTGTCTTTGCTGATTATCATGGTTTTTGTTTTTTGAATGTTTATATCCAGTCCATATTCATTACTTGATTTATTGACTTGATCTATTAGTCTTTGTACGAGGGGGAGTCAATAAGTAAGTCACAAATGGCTCTTTAGAAAAAAACTGAAGACGATAAAAACCTGAAAACTGTTTATTTTTACACATACATTATCCCTTTACTTCTCAACATAATTTCCACCAACATTGATGCATTTATCCCATCGTTTTATGAGTCCTCCCAAACCTGCTGCGTAGAACTGCGTGCTCTGCTTTTTAAGCCACATTTTCACTTCACATTCAACTTCTGCGTCAGTCGCGAAATGCTTCCCGCCAAGGTGGGTTTTTAGTGGACCAAAAAGGTGAAAATCACTAGGGGCTAAATCGGGGCTGTAAGGAGGATGTTCCAGAATTTTCCAACCAAGATTTTTTATTTTCTCCTGAGTTAATCGAGCCGTATGTGGTCTAGCATTGTCATGAAGGAGTAGCACTCCTCTAGTCAGCAGCCCTGGACGTTTTCTTCGAATTGCATCCCGAAGCACTGATAGAACTTCACAGTATGATTCAGAATTCACATTGTCACCTTTCTTTTTGAAATTGGTTAAAAGCACTCCTTGACAATCCCAGAACACTGTCAGCATAACCTTCCCTGCTGATGGTGTAACCTTGAATTTTTGGACACAAGGCGAAGAAGGATGTTTCCATTGCATTGAAGCACGCTTTGATTCAGGCTGGTAGTGATGCACCCATGATTCGTCCCCAGTAATAATCCTGTTCATCATGTCTTCTCCTTCATTTGCGTATTGACAGAGATGCTCCAATGACAAGCCTAATCGGTTCATTTTGTGTTCGTCCGTCAATTGTCTGGGCACCCACCTTGAACACACTTTCTTAAATTTCAATCGGTCATGCATGATGCTGTATGCTGAACCATGTGAGCACCCTATTGCAGCTGCTACAGCGTCTATCGTTACTCGTCTGTCACCTCGAATCATCTCCTCAACCCGCTGCACAGACGCGTCTGTTGCAATTTCAACAGCACGACCAGATCGGATTTCGTCAACAATTTTAGAGCGCCCTTGAGAAAATTTTTTTACCCAGCTGTGCACCGCTTTACGGGACAAACAATTGTCAGCATAAACAGGAAGCATTTCTTTATGAATGTCTTTTGCAGGCAGTCCTTTTGCCCATAAAAAACGCACAACAGCACGTTGTTCATTGATTGTACACTCTGTAAGTACAGTAGCCATTTTGTTTATGTGCTGCGCATGCGCAAGGTACAGCTAGCGCCATCTAGCGAACATAAACATAAAGTTCTATGATGATATCAACTATAAACAGCTTTAGAAACCACCTACTGCATTTTCCTGCCATCCAACATCAATTTGTGACTTACTTATTGACTCCCCCTCGTAGTTCATGTTCACTTTCTGCTAAAAGAACAGTGTCATCTTCATATCTAATGTTGTTTATTATTTTCCCATTGATCTTGAGTCCTGGTATTTCTTCTATATTTTTAAAGATATTCTCTGTGTAGATATTAAATAGGCTTGGTGATAAGATGCATCCTTGTCTTACCCCTCTTCTTATTTCTATGTATGGAGAGTAGCTGTTTTCACACCTTATTGATGCAGTTTGTTCCCAATATATATTTCTAATCAGCCTGATGTCTTTTCCATCTATGCCTATTTCTTGAAGACATTTGATTAATTTTTCATGTTGGACTCTGTCAAAGGCCTTGCTGTAGTCTATGAAGCAAATATAGATACTTTTTTTGACTTCTATATATTTATCTATCACTAGACGGATACTCAGTATAGCTTCTCTGGTTCCTTTGTTTTTCCTAAAACCGAATTGTTCTTCACCTACCTCCATGTCTATCTTGTTCTTAATTCTTTCATGTATTATCTTGAGAAGTATTTTAGTTAGATGGCTCATTAGACTTCTTCTTCTTCTTCAGCGTTCATTCTCAAATTCCCCCTGGATTTCTCTTGTAACAGGACAATGGTCCTACAAGATTTCCAGTTGGATGTAGTCCAGAGAATGGAAATGCGTTGTGTTGCCGTTTTATTTGCGCCAATGGCCCAACACATCCGTCTTCGGCGGGGCTCATTAGACTTATTGTTCTATATTCTGTACAATCCACAGCCCTGGGCTTCTTAGGTAGTGGTATGAATATTGATGATGTTAGGTAAATACAGCAGGCAGTTATTGTCCATGCAAAATGGGTGTTACAAACTTTTAATGACCCCCAAAACCACATATATTAATAAACTCACATCCTCTTAGCTGCAGTTCAGTGCCAGCACAAGAGAATAAGTGTAACAATTTATATCAAGTCAACATAGCTTAAGAATAAAATAAAACAATGTTTCTGGAAATAATCACATTGATAGTTGAAAAAACATTTCCTATGATGAGTAGCCAACTGTACAGTACAATTAGACACCACCACATAGTCAAGTTATTTCCCTTGTCTATGTTTGTAAATTTCATGTTCTAAATGTAATAATTTAAATATTAATTTGTTTTTTTGGTTTGAGTTAGGGTTAGGATATATGTGTTTTACATAACTAGCACCAATCTTAAATATTTGAATTATTAAATGAGGAATACGAAATTTACAAACATAGACAAGGGAAATAAGTAAACATGTGGTCTACTTGTACTGTACCTTGAAAACTATTATATAATCATAATTTACATCCGCTGTGCATTGATGATAACCTGCAGTCATAACTTAACTGTAATAGTAAATAAGAAAGAAAATATACCTTTCATTCATGAGTGTTTGTCTTTCACACTGACTGACAACTGTGTTATGCACTTCATTTTCAGGACCAAAAAACATCAGTTGTATGATGACAAAGGAGTGCTTTTGGAAACACATTTAGATCTCTGTGACTGTCTGGAGAAACTCTGCCCAGGATGTCACTTACCATGCCAACGCTGTGGCTCACTCAAATGTGGCACTGACTGCAGATGTAGTCGTAAATTCATAATTGACATCATCGAGGTGGAGGGGACAGATATTATTTATAATTTTCCTACATGAAATTGCAGTATTTTCTGAACAATTTTGGGAAGTCACAATGACAATTTTGTGTTTCTTTTTGAATGAAAATAGTGACATTTTGTTTGTTTTGCTTTCACTCCTTAATAACCAACATGAAAATTCATGCGATGTGACATTTTCAATCAAGACTATTTAATTATGATTGGGCTTTGTATATGGATGTCTGTGGGACGTTGGTGTGATTATGAGAGAGTGATATTCTTATGATCAGGATACTATCTGCAATATTTAGAAGCCCACAAGAAAAAAGTTATGCCATCCCAGGTGTTCTCAATGAGTTGCTTGTGAACACCATGGTGCTTTCGTAATGACATGTGGTGCTCATGGTGTCATGCGAGTTAAGCAGCTCTCAAGAGCATTAATGATCATGAGTCCCCATTACAGTTAAACTTTGTTGTACAAACCAAAACAAATAGTGTTACTATCCGCGATTGTGATGGGGAGGAGGTAGGAGCTGAATATGGTGCAATGAAGATGGCTATATATTACTTTCACCATATATTGTAATGGTGCTTGTACACTAATGTATTACATGTTTGGGGGGGGGGGCCCTCACCATATGAAAAAGTTGAGAACCTCTGCTATACACCAACTTCATTATAGGAGAATCCAGAAAGAAAAAAAGTTCTCCATCAAATTAAAAAACAAAATTGAGAAAGATAATACACTTGTACCGGTAATTGGAAACCTCTGAGCAAAGATGGGATAAGACAATAGCGGCTTTGAGACGGTCATGATAAATAGGGTAGGTTCATAAAGTAAGATTGATCATAGATGTATTTACAAGAAGTTTTGAAAATCTATACAGGATGTGAAAATATGTAGAGGAGCAGTAGAAAAGTATTTGACAAATTACAACTATAGAGGCTCAAAATTGTGGTTTTGAAATTAGAGTATTTGTAAAAATTTATTTGTATTAGTTTATAACATTTTCACTTTTAATACATTTACATTACTTACTGATTAAAAAGTATAAATACACCTTTCTGTGTTATATTTTAATTGTAAACAATACACTAATTTCAGCTTTTGATGGAAATTGCCCCAATCTCAGAAGGATGATGATGAAATAATCCCTTTATCTGTGAGCAGGTAGCTCTTAACAGGCCATAGCACTTCTTACAGAAGCATAGGTTCTCAGTTGCTTAACTGAGGCAACTCCCAGACTCATATTAGGTTTCAAAGCATGAATATGTAAGGAGTGTTTATAGATGCAAGTTTTGTTCCAGAAGAGAGGCATTCTAGTGCGCCAGTATCCCAGGATTACCATCTGTCAATGTATACAGTGAAATGATAATGAGATCTATATAAGATATGCCAGGAATATCAGTTAGAGAACATATTATAAACAAAATATGATACGCTGATAATGCAGTTTTGATAGCCAAAAATCCCCACCAAAGACGGATGTGTCGGGCCATTGGCACAAATAAAACGGCGACACAACGCATTTCCATTCTATGGGCTACATCCTGCTAGAAATCTAGTAGGACAATGGTCTTGCTACAAGGGAGATCCAGCAGGAGTTTGAGAATGAACGATGAAGAAGAAGAAGATAGCCAATAATGAAATGCAGTTATAAGAAATGATAAATGTTATTGCACAAGAAAGTAAAAAAAAGGGCTTAGTCAGAATAGTAGAAAAACTGAAGTAATGGTAAGTAAATCAAAGAATAAATGTCCTCCGGAATGCAACATCATAGTAGATGGGATCAGTCAAGTCAACATATTCAAATATTTGGATGCGCTAGTAACATCAGATGGAAGGTCTATTAAAGGAGTCAAATGTAGAATTCCCCACGCAAAGGCAATACTTCACAAGATCAAGACCATCAAATGTAATGTATCTTTGTCAGTTGAGGTGAGGAAAGAGTTTAGAAGTTATATAAAACCAATTCAGATGTATGGCAGTGAATCTTGGACGCTCAGCAGGACAGTGAAAAATTATATTGAGGCATCAGAGATAGTTTTATAGAAGAATGTTGAGGACCCATGGACAGATAAAAAACATAATGAAGATATCTTGAAAGTAGTTAATTTAAAAAAAAAAGAGCTGCTTACCCATATCTGAAAGAAACAGTCTACATTTTCTGAACACATGAGAAGAAAGATGGAATGCATTGTAACAACAGTTGTACTTACGTAAAACACAAGTTTTTAAAAATGTTCCAAGACATGATGGAAATTCTACTGCACTAAAGCTAGGGGGTTATAATTAGCAAACAAGAAAACATACAAGTTACAATACACAAAACATTTTCCTTCTTGATGCCAGGGAGACGAGCAAGAGGCAGACCAAGAAGAAAATGGACATACCTTTTATTCATTGTCGTATTGTAACAACAGGCAAGTTGAAGAGCAAGATAGGTAGGAAAAGACCAAGATAGAAGATGCTTGACAACCTAGCATAGGAAAACATCGATATCCGAAATGATTGACAGTACATGAAATAGAAGGCTATAGAATGAGACGATAACCAAGATGGGCATTTGAGATGGTATGCACACACAAGGTAACGCAGGTCTGCATCTTGAGTGACTCTATGAGTATGATTAGGAAGGTACAAGTGGATCTTGTTTGCGAACAGTGGATTGAGGCGTTGAGAAAGGCGAGGCTGACAGTGGTCGCATTTTTTTATCGTGCCTTGACATGTAGGTGTTTGAGGCAATGAAAGAGCAGATCAACTGGCGCTATGTGCGACTGTGCCACAGAATAGTGGGACAATGGATCGAGCTGACGTTTTGAACTCCTTAACAGATATAGCGAGTAGGACTAGTGTGGATGATGATTCCTTTTCAATGGCCAGGATTAAAGATCAGGGTTTGAAATGCCTTGTTTCTAACAGTGAACATTTTGGAGGGCGCAGAAGAATGATGGTCAACCATCATAGGACCGGTACTGTCAGCAGAAGTGTAATGGCAGATACACTCAGGGAGAGATCGAAGCAACTATGGATGTGTCAGACGACCAAACTATGATAACCAAATCCACGACATGGACAATAAGAAGGTAGATCACTCTTGCAATAGTACATATATCATAAGAAATTTTGTATTTACTTCCCTTCGTTACTTGCAAACGACAGTTATAAAATATTTTGCATGAAAAATCTCATATAGGGGCATAGTTAAAAATAACCTATATGCAAGTAAAGTAGTGTGGCTTTTGTCTGAACAAGCCGTAACAGTTATTCCAGTGTATGCTAGCTAAACTGTAATACAAGAATATTGTGTTTATGATATGCTATTATGAGCAGCATTAAGCGAGGAAGACCACCTAAAAGGGGAAAGATTTTTCGCAATGTACATGACCAAATATATTTCGAGAGCACACACAATGATGATTATCGTTGGAATCCTACTGCAGGTTGTAGTCTCTCTTTCCGAAACAATTTATTTGCCGAAATTGCCTCACCCAAGACTAGTTTCAGGGCAGCGAAAATTCATGGCGTGCATTACCATTCTTTGAATTTCGCTAAAGATAAGGTAGCTACATTTTATAATTCTCGTTTAAACCTTTTCATAACTTCAGTATTGTCAGAATATAACTACTTATGAACTCTGAACGACTCACTCATTAAGGCTGAGTTTTGACACATAGCAAATAAAAGAAATGTCGTGTGACACTCGCTTCTCTCTCAGTCACATACAAACATGTGATTATAGAAATATATCTTTTACCATCAATCACTATACATCTAGTAGTATTTTTGTTTGTTTGAGGACCCCAATTACGAGCGATTAGCTCTGTGCAATGGGGAGGTTTCTGAGCTTTCTTTCATACCCAGGAGACTTCGGCTTGGTGCAATGCCTATTGGAGGAGACTTCTACTTAAGGGGGGTACATGAGACGAAGCGAGCTGATAGTTTGCTTAGGTCACCCATTGTTTGTCTATTCTCTGACGAGGCGCTTGGAAGACGATTCCATTACTACACTTTGTGTCCCTAGGGTTCCAGACCTAATTCATTCCGTATGAGCCGTGTTTGGCAACGGCGACGAACGAATTAGACTCCAGGTTGATATGCCTTCATAGACCAGGTGCTGCTGTGCCGAACACCTCGGGGGTCTGGGATTTGACCTGTGCATTTCTCACGCACTTGCCTCTTTCGCGTGAGATCGCCTCCAAATCCATCGCCAGGCGCGGCCTGTGTATTTTGACTCTTTGCCATTGCGTATATTACTCAAAGACATAGGTAAAATACGAATCTCGGACGAGGAGCTTCGCAGTGAGCCTTTTGATAATGAACCCAATTCTCTCTGTATGAGCCGTGTTGGGCAACGGCCGACAGTCCAGTTGGGCTAGGTTTGCAGTGTCGGTAAAGACTTTTGTCCTCCCCCTCCCCACGCTTCCCCCAGTGTCCAGATTCCGAGTCTCAACACTGCTTCTGTCAGACATTTGAAAAATTAGGTATTAGGTATGTTGATTATCCTCTTCGCACACCGAACAAGTCCATAGGTGCTCAAAAATACGCTTCAGTAAATTTCTCAGGGTATGACGGCTGATGGTTTCGGTTCTATGTTGGTTCACTGCTCTTTTTGAAATCTTTGTCAGGGGTTCTCTACAGGCCACGCCCATCCTCACTCCCAATTCACGCATTATCGATATTGACTCATGCTCATTCATCTCAAAATCCTCTGATCGTGAGGATTCACGAAGAGCAATGAGTATGTCTGCTCGGTCCATAGGCTGACCGTCTGTTGTGGTAGCGAGGCTAGCTAATTGGTCGGCCCGTTCGTTTCCCACCACGCCCTCGTGTCCGGGGACAAAAATAAGCGTTTTCGTAGTGATGCCCGCATTTGAGCTCTCTCTAGTGACTCCACACATTCCCTACGTATATCACCTGTTTTGACTTTCTGAATCATATTCAGAGAGTCACTTAGTAAGCACGCATGGGAATAGGCTTGCGATTCCAGTCAGTTAAGTGCCTGCATTACTGCGAATACTTCCATTGTTAGGATGCATGTTGTTGTAGTAAAGGCACCACTGGTTTCGTGTACTGTTCCTCCTTAAGATCTGGCAGTAAAGACCCATGCGCATCGGTGGTGATGGACGACCGACCCATCCGTGTAGATCACAACATCCGTGTCATCGGTATTCTCGCAGATTAGTGCCTTGACCTCAGTATCCACGCTCACGGGGTTGTGTTTCCTGCACTCTCTATTGAGTGTAATGACGGTCTTGACTTCCTCTAGAAAGACCGTAGGAATAGGTATCCATTCCTCGCCAGGAGTTATGTCCTCTGAAGCCCAGATATGTTTAACGGTATCCTAGGCCCGACCCATCCACGATTTGCCTCTATCGAGTCTGCTTCCCTTCACACATGGGAACTCGCTGTGTAGTGGGTGGTCTATGTCAGAACTCACTCTGAGGTATGCGCGGGCACGCCACATATCAATTCTATGAGATATGCTCGGAAAATCAAGGAGAAATCGCATATCCACACAGGGTGTGTCCCTTGTGCAACCAAGGATGATCTACATTGCCTCGTATTGAATTCTCTCCAGCCTTTCAATCTGTGTGTGACTGGCGGTGATAGTGGCGCCTGTATTTTCAATGACAGGGAGGACAAGATCCTCATATAAAATTACGAGCTGTTGTTGTTTAGTGTCAGCCGCTGCCCCTGAATCGTCACACCAGAAGGCGATACTGTCTACCTAATTCTGCAGTGATTAGACAGTTCCTGTTTTATCCCTTCCCTGTCTGTATATCAGGATATCATCCGCAAATGACATAGTTCTACTTCTTCCGTCGAGCTGCTGCTGTATTATTGCCCACGGTGTAGACATTGAATAATACGAGTGAGAGGGGAAATCCCTGTAGAAGACCTGGGCGTATTGTTATGGGTCTAGATGTCCAGCAACCGCACCTGAGGGCTATCTTCCTCTCGAGCAACACTGCTGATATCCATCTGAAGACGAAAGTGTCAACATTAAAGAGCAAAATCGTTTTTATGAGGTACTCAAACGGCACTCTGTTATACGCTTCCTCCAAGTCAATCGTGGCAGCACAAGTTTCCAGACCTGAATGAAAGCCCTCGAATTCGTCGTAGGCGAAAACAGAGGTATTGCGTCGTTTCTTTCTGACGCCGGTAGCCTCCGAGCGTGCTTGGAAAAATGCCACTCTCTTCTAGGTCTCGAAGAGGTGCTGTGCTACAATCTTCTCAATAAGTTTGTCTGTGATGTTCTGCATCGATATGTTTCGGTAGCCGTTGATCTGGGCGTCGTTTTTATTGGGCTTCTTTAGTGGCAATAGGTAGCTGTGCAGCCATTCTTCCTTCATAGTACCGTTCTTGATGCTTCCGTTAAACTCGCCAACCAGGTCGTTTATGTCGCTCTCTTTAAGGATGGCGAAGTCCTTGTATCGTATACCGTCAGGGACTGGGGAAATGTTCCGCGACAATTTCAGAGTGGTTTGGACGGTCTCTGCAGTGATGTGTAGTATGTTATGCATTTGAAAAATGCGCTCTCCGACATTTGTTCGATGCTTGTCCTGGGTGCAATGGTGAGCTGTATTCAAATCTTTCTTCCATACCCAGGAGTGCATGTTCAAGTTATCCAATACCCGCGTCATGACTCCTACTTTGAATGGGGTCATTTATGATGGGGCATGTTGGCTTCTTGTGTGTTCAAGAACATGAACATCATTTACGCCAGTCTCGTGCTAGCCCATTGTAGCACTTTTGCCACTTAATCGACTCACGTATACTACGCTGCCCTCTAGCGCGTTACCTTTTCCAGATTCGGTGTGTACTCGTAAGATCACCGTATGTTATTGACATTGGTCACCCGTACAATGTTTCTGCTTTTTAAGCCGGCCAAGTCGGAATGCATGGATGCCATACATATCTTGGATGTCATGACGTAGAGGTTTCGGAGATATTTCCTGTCTCTCTGCAGGCAATTCTTATTCCATCTACAGCATCCACGGACACACGTCTAAAAGTGATAGTAATGAATACAGCAAGAGCAGCTACGTTTCTGTTTCAGGTACTTTTAGGATCTAGGTCTACTATCTCTTGATAACTTTTATCTGCTAACTCTTAGTCCGCACGAGAGCAATGCGAGACCTTTTGCACCCCATCTGATCGTATAGTATACAGGAGGTTGTTTTAGGTCGCTGTTGGTACCTCACAATTTGACATGCGTATTTGAATTGCAGTGGTTCCACTGCAAAACTATTTTGATTTCATGTAAATTCAAGAAGGAAGTCAGAGGATAAATTAAAAATTCTTGAATCTAACGGGAATTGAACCAATCCGTTCAACGACACCAAATCGCCTAGCAATTCTCATGCATGAGATTTTCCGTACTTGATTAACCGCATCTCCAAAAAAAAAAAAAAGACATTCAAACTGTGCACTCAAGTCACTGAGAACAGACCAATCGACACAAGGATCATTACAATAACAACGAACATCCCATATAGGTATAGAAGTATCCTCAGTAACAACAAACATATGGATACATTTTAAAGAAGCCTCAATAATAAATAATATTATATGTTTGTTGTTACTGCGGATACTTCAATAATAATAAATAATAAATAATATGGGAAAATAGGATACATTTTAAATTTATTCTCTGGCTTCCCTCTTGAATTTACTTGTATAAACAATTATTTGAAGCAAAATTGTACTGTCTATATGTGTTATCCATGTTTACAAGAAGACATATCGGCCCTTGTAGAACTAATACGGATATCATATGTTATATGTTTGTTTTTACTGAGGATACGTCAATACCTGTACGGGATGTTCGTTGTTGTTGTAATGGTTCTTTTCTCGGGTGGTCCGTTCTCAGGGACTTGAGTGCACAGTTTGAATGTCTTGACCAAATCGCATCTCTTTTTATGGAGATGCGGTTAGTCAAGTACGGAAAATCTCGTGTACGAGAGTTGCTAGGCGATTTGGTGTCGTTGAACGGACTGGTTCAATTCCCGTTAGAATCAAGAATTTTTAATTTCCTGTGATGTTATCATCAGCTGATTGAGATAAAACTTTTATCCTTCATTCTCAAACTCCCGCTGGGTCTCTCATGTAGCAGAACAGTAGCATGCTAGATTTCCAGCAAGATGTATTATAGAGAACGGATATGCGCTTTGTTGTTGTTTTATTTGCGCAAATGGCACCGCACCAGTGGCGTAGCGAGAGGGGGGGCGGAGGTGCGGACCGCCCCGGACGGCATCATCGGGAGGGCGGCAAATTTATTTTCGTCCAGGCTTTCACAATCACTGACATATTTTTTAATGTAAAAAGGACGGAAAATTATGATTCCGCCCCGGGCGCCATTGACCCACGCTACGCCACTGCACCGCACATCCGACTTCGGTGGTCAATTGGCGTAGAGTAATAATTAAATTAGTTGTATGCTTACAATGACATCACTTTGTAGGATATACAGGCAGACAAGTGAATATGTACAAATGGCAATGTTTGTACTTTTGGTAGGAATGCATCAGATTCAGTCTTCATGTTATATACCGCAACCTTCAGTAATATTTTTTGTTTTGTTTCATAGGTCATAGAGCACTTCCATCATGCGTCGTATAGTTCATTGAATATATTGTTTAGACACCTAATATAAAAGTTATTACTCACTTTTAGCTTTACCTTTAACCTACAACCCTCAGTATGTATATTTGTATTAGTATGTATCCATTCTGCTGATGAAGCAGTTGAAAAGGCGTAGAGACTTGCCTTAATTTTACTTGGGTTTTCCTCACATTTACTCTGTTCCTCTCAACGAAGAGGCATGCTGTCTGTCGAGAGTGCCAACATAGAACTTAAGTCCGTAGCTTAAACTGATAATACCCAGGGTTAAAAAATCCCCTTTGTGAACAAGACTCCACGAACCGAATTCACATTCGGGACTCTTGATGTAGTAATATTACTTGGTACTGTTAGCTGGTATCTTTGGTATTCTCCCATGGATAAGGGGAGAAATTTTGTATGCTCTAGAAAAAATCCAAAGATAATATAATCAACATCTGACTGGCGGTGAAAAAGGTACCGCATTGCTTTCGTGCAAACCCAGGATCAGCAGATAAACCAATATTCTAAAGGTACCTCCTAGTGGTGCACACTGGAAACAGAAATACAGTGGCTCGTGCTGTGTTCCTTGCCAAAACTTTTATGGATTATGTCCGTGGATGTGAAAGGCTGCAGATATAATAATGATAATGCATTGCAAAATAAAAGCGATATCTCCAATACCTTTGCGCCAACACATACATCAGCACTGTCGACAAAAGTGACGCATGGCGTTCTGTCTAGGTAGCCTCGCCCGTGTGAAGCAAGGCCTCGAGAGTGGAGCAAATAATAGCAACACTGTTTATCTTCCATGCATATCGTAAGAGGTGACCAAGGCAGTTATGGATGGAGTTGGCGGTCCCATCCCATATAGGGTCAGCGACCCAAAGCCATGCTGAAGTCGGCTGTGTCAGACAGAAAGGCGCAGATATCACAACAATGCTGTAAACCATAATACAACGCTTTCCGTACTCCGGAAAGTTTGAGAACGAAGAAGAAGTCTCGGTAGCCGAAATGCAGATGCATTGGAAAGGGGCAATGTCGATGTCCAGATATGGACAGAAGTCATCACGAATATCGAGCGTCGTGGTCAAGTATCCACACGCGTAAAGATAACTTATTTGAGTACAATGCGCGGGCAGCATAGCGCCAGTGCCACGTGCATAAAATAGAATTGAGAAAACGCTATATGGAAATCGGAACTAAAGTACTGTTCAGTATGAGAACAAGCCTCTAGTCCCCAATGCTCCTAAATGTATGCAGAGACTCATACTTGGTCGATGATCCACAATGTCGAAGAATGATACCTGGACTAAGAGGGCAAACGAACCCGGACCCAATTCTAATGTCGAGTTTTTCCTATACCGGAGGCATGCTCATATATGAGAATAAGTTCAGTATTCGATGGGCAAAGGGACAATACCTATAATTACGCGAGACATATTTACTGGTAGGGGAATACTTCGTGCGCCATAGACGTAGTCTACCCAAGCTTAATCCCTGATTATCATCTTCCTGGAGACTGCCACACAAGGACATGCTTTGGCCTGTAAAGACAAAGTACACAGTAAGTGATAAATCGTCAAGGCGTATAGTCGATACGCATCCATCGCCTGGCGACAGGAAGGAAGGCTGTCACGAGATAGGGAGGCTTGCCTAAATAAAATGCAAGCCGAAATCAAATGTGATGGGCCGAAAGGTGCAAAATAACGCAGCTCTGCTGTGAAACTGGCAGCATACCGTGTTTTACGCAACCGTCGAAAATCACACGAACTTTCCTGTTAGTTATCAGAGAGAGAACGCAGAAGAAAAACATCTGACTGGGACTTTGAGTCTGCATACGTTTAGATGGCTGTTGGGTAAGATAGCGAAACCCTCCTAGGAATGTCTCCTGTTCCATGATGCTGGTTTCTAATTAAGAAGAACTGCTATTTGAATGTACTATATTTTTCACAAATATCTTACTTTTATAATGCTTACAGAACATGTTGCTTTCATATGTTTCCAATAGAGCACCAAAAATGAATTTAAAAAACTGAGCAGTGATCAAAATGACAATTTTATGGTTGATTTTGATCTTGAGAAGTCACAGAAGGAGATGTGCAAGATTAACAGGAGGAGTAATATCAAAGAGTATGTTGCATATATGACATAACACATGTTTTTCACATATCACCATATTACGCCAATTAATTAAGGTTTTCCGTGATAACAATTTTTTACTAAATATTTCACGTGTGCTTATGTATGCACACTATGTAAATAATTTTTGAGAGATTTGTATATATATATATATATATATATATATATATATATATATATATATATATATATATATATATATATATATATATATATATATATATATATATATATATATATATATATATATATATATATATATATATATATATATATATATATATATATATATTAATGTTTCTATGGGCGTGGTACCGATTTCTCTATAATGTGTGGCTCAGAGGGGAAGGGGTTTATTAAGCAAAAAACTGAATGTATAAGTAAACTAAAGTGGTCAGTTAGTTAGTAGTCGGATCATCATTACTGCAAACTGGACACGTCCATAGTTGCTTCGGTCTCTCCGTGAGTGTATTCGCCATTACACTTCTGCTAACAGTAACGGTCCTCTATTGGTTGACCATCATCTTTCTGCGCCCTAAAATGTTGACTTCTAGCATCCACACTAGTCTCACTTTCGCGTGCTATATCTCTTATGGAGTTCAAAACGTCAGTTCGATCCATTGTCCCATCGCCCTATGCCACAATTGCGCATGACGCAAGTTGATCTGCTCTATCATTGCTTCGAACACCACAAGTTCCGTCACGAAAATAAATGTAACTACTTTCAACCTCGCCTTTCTCAAGGTCTCATTCCACTGTTCGCGAAAGAGACCCACTTATACCTTCTTAATCGTACTGATAGTCACTCACGATGCAGACCTGTGTTACCTTTTTTGTGCCTACCCACTCAAATGTCCTGGTTACCGCCATAATCTTCATGGCCTACTCGTAGTCACAGCAAAGGCTCCACTCTTCTCCCTGATGTTTTACCTGTGCACTGAGCTGTGAAGCCCCATGCACTGCGAACATGTCTAATCACAATTCCATCAGTGTATATAATCACATCCCCTCTTTGGCATTTTCACTGACCAAAGCCTGCACCTCTTTCTCCACAGCTGTGGGATACCATTCTCTGCATTCAATGCTAAGTGTTATTACTACTCTCAAACAAGTTTCGAATTCTGTGAGTAGACTTATCCATTCTGCATCTATTGCTACATCTTGCAACCTGCACACGCATTGTACGACATCCTCAGCACGTCCCATCCACGATTTCTCTCTCTTAAGTTTGTTACTTTTAACTTTTTGTATTTCGGAATGCAATGGTGGTCCTTATCTGCATGTATTTGAAGGTACATCTGTGCACGGCAATACTGTAATCTGTGCTCTGCTGTTGGACAGTCGAGTAGGTACCTCATATCTTTTGTTGATGTTTCTCTTGTGCACCTAAAAAAGGGATACGCATTGTTGAATTCTGGATTCTATCCTGGCTAAGAGTCAGAATTGCCAGTGTATATTTCATCACAGCCACCACCAAACCCTTACAAGAAATAACAACCTCTGCTAACACTGCGCAGCAACCATAACCTTCATTACCCTTATGATAACGTGGTCAACATGTTCCCTGGAACTCAGACTTCTGTCAAAAACACACACAGGTCTCTCATTGTTCTAGTTCTTTCTAAACTGTTCCCGGTCAACGAAACATGTGGCACGGGTGTCTTTACATTGTGATTGTTCAAGGAAAACCAATTCACGAATGCCGTAGAAGGATTTACCACTTCTCCCGTACCTCTACATCAATTCATCAGTCTGCCCAGCTTCCCCTTTAGTTCGACGACGCACTCTTCTCGATTTCTGCCCTGCCTATACACCAGGATATCATCGCCATACTACATGTTCGACAAGCATCTGCTATTTGGTTGCTAGTGATATGTACTGTGTATACATTGGAAAGTACAGGAGATAGAGGCGATCACTGTGGCAGACCCGGGCTAATAACCATTAGTGCCGATGCCCAGTTACCACACTTAAGAGCTACTATCCTATGCAGCAGTGCCGCACCAACCCACTGCAAGTCAAAAGGATGAACTGCAAGATTTAACAGTTGGTTCATCAAGACATCCAAGGAACCCTATTGTAAGCATCCTCAAGATCTATTGAGACCCCACATGTCCTCAAATCGCCCGAATCGAACCCATGACACGATACCTTCCAGGTCACAATTTTCCCTAAAAGCTTGCCTACCGTATTCTGCATTGTTATTACTCTGTAGCCGTGTATCCTGGTGTGATCTCTGCCAGGTTTGGGTAGTGGGACTAAGTAGCCATGCAACCAGTCTTATATTACTGTGCCCTTTAAAAGGCTGTTAATTAAAATGTCTGCCAACTCTCCCAACTCCTCATCCGTTCTTCAACTAATGTCATCGTATCTAATGACATCTGGTCCAGGTGCTGTGTTATTTGTAATTTTAATTGCCTTCCTAATTTCGTCATCTGTAATAATCATATTTTTCCATGCTTTAGTTCTTACACATGTCTGTAATATTTTTCCTGATTTCTTGGTATGCCTTCACGTTTCTCTGATCAATTTGTGCTGTTAAGCGTATCAGCAACGCCGCATCATTTTTTTTCGTCCGTCTTCTGCCAGGCCGTATCAGCACTCTTGAAATCAACAATAGTCAAATCACAAATATACACTTGTTTTGGAACAAGAAGAGCAACATATTGAATGTGATAGGAGTGACAGAAACATATAACCTACTTCTATGTTGATTCTCAAACTCCTGTAGATTAGCAGGATGTAGAGTACATAACGGAATATGTTGTGTAAACGGAATGGTTTACAACTTAGCTGCGATAGTTATTCCTTTCTGCCTGACACATCTGATTTTAGCCTGACTTCTGGGTCACTTTGATTCTCTAAGGGATGGGACAGCCAACATCACCCTCAAAACCTCTTTAGTCGTATCCTTACATGCGTGGCAGGCACCAGTATTGCTATTATTTGCTTCCTTTTCGATCCCCATCAATATATGGGCGATATAACTAACAGCTAAGTACTCACTAAGCCAGGATTTCCAAAGCGTGTACACTGTTCTCTCTTGAGTAGTTAACCACTAATCAAGATCCTAAAAACACCTACTTGCAATGCATCTCAGAAATTGGCACATTCGAGGTTCTCACAAATTGCTTGACTAATGCTTTAGGAATTGAACAAAGGCTGTCGTAGCTGCACATGGAAAGAGAATTGATTGCGACCAGACAACAGCACTTAAGATTTTAGTCAACGCATTCTGCGACCTGCTGTACCGGATCCCAAAACATATTGCTAGGAACGCCCAGGTGTTAGGCTGCAGGTGCCAAAGTAGTTCGGTGTCCTGTGTATTCAGTGAAACTCCACCATGGGGGAATTTTCGTGTTTTTAATGTTTTCTTTGCTTATTTATATAGTTTTCTTCTCTCAAAAATGAAATTTATCCCCGATAGGCATATTGTAATAGAAATAAGAAAGAAAAGATATCTTTCATTCATGAGTGTTTGTCTTTCACACTGACTGACAACTGTGTTATGCACTTCATTTTCAGGACCAAAAAACATCAGTTGTATGATGACAAAGGAGTGCTTTTGGAAACACATTTAGATCTCTGTGACTGTCTGGAGAAACTCTGCCCAGGATGTCACTTACCATGCCAACGCTGTGGCTCACTCAAATGTGGCACCGACTGCAGATGCCATCGTAAATTCACAATTGACTCGATCGAAGTGGAAGGAACGTATATTATTTTTACTGTCCCCATATAATGGAAAATTATAGTTTTCGCAATGTTTTAGTTGTCTTAGGGACGATTTTGTGTTTATTTTAATCGAAGATTTTTAGTAACCAATTGTGATAGATCGTTCATTTCAGTATTAATTGATTTTGTTTGTATTGTTTTATAGTATTCTCTCTTTTAATGGATTGTTTATTTAAATTATAATTAATTAAACAGTGTTAAATATACCACTCGTGTTGTATTTGTAATAATTGTGTATAATTTTACTATGATTTATTCAGCTGTTACTTGATAGTCTACCAGGGCTGTAGATAAGTCTTTGGACAGCATTGGAGTTTGGTTTCCTAATTCCCCCCCCCCCCCCCCAGCTTGGAAGTGATAGATAGATCTTTTTATTCTACTTTCACATTTGTCGTCATGCTAGGTCCAAGACAATCTTTATATCTCAGAAAGGGATATCGGATTCATGGATTTTACAACAATTTTGGGTATATTTCCACAATCCACCAGCAAAGTAGACCATTTAATTGTTAGATCACTTTCGTGTCTTGGTATAATTATATAAGTTACTGTAGTTCTCTCAAGGTTGTGTCTCTATATTCGCGAACACGACTTTCATCTGTAATTTATACTTGTCAATGACAACACCATTTGCATGACCGTTTGACGCAACCGCAGAGAACACACAAAGATGAAAATAATACAATATCAAGCTTTGCATAAGGATTTGGGAGAAGTAGGCCTACCAATTTGTTTTACCTATGGCCAGATGTCTCATTGGCGCAAGTATTGTACACAAATTAAATGCAGAATCAAAAGTCAGATAATTACGAATAGGCCTATTTAGAAATCTGACAGATTAAGTTGGTTAAGTTTGAATGCAAATGAACAGTCCACCAAAGATCTATGAAAGATTAGTAATACCACGCATTCATAGTTTGATTGAACAACTTGGTCGTCTGCTGGACATAAACGTCTCCAGAATTTGGATAAAGTACAAACAAGCATTTAGCCAAATACGTACGAGTAAGTTATGTAGATTACTCCAATATTGAAGATGCAGAAAGTCACTTTCTTACAGCCATTGACACGCACAAGAGATACAGGAAGAGACATAAAATTGAGCAATGAACTACAAAATTTGGTCAGTTATTTATCGATTTATTTTTGAGTTTAGTACCCTTTTGGACTTAGTTTCGAACATTATATATGGTCATGTTGTTTTCCTCACATAACTGTATAAGCCATCTTTCCTCTGTCATTTCTTGTCCCTAGTCCAAATTGTCCTACAATGTTCTTGTGTCTTCCTTTCCCTATTTTTTCCATTCATGACTCCCATGACTATTAGAATGTCTGTTGATTTTACTGGCTTGAGTAGTTTTTGTAGGTCTTTGTAGTCATTTTCTCTTTCTTCTTCAGTGTAATCTGTAGCTAATGCTATGTTTGTACAATAGCCAGATCAAAAGGTTTTGATTTAATCTTTAGCATCATCTTTCTGTCGTTATATGTCCAGTACCCGCTGATGTATTTTTCTATTTATTTCTTGATCAGTATTCCTACCCCCCCCCTCTTATGGCAATCTCCTCCTGAATGTATACAACTAAAATTTTCTTTTCTTGTGTACCCAGCATCTTTCCATCTCGTCTCTGCTACTCCTAGAATATCTACATTTAGTGCTTCTGCCTCTAATATTAAGTTTTCTAGCGCCACTGACTGGTGTAGTATCCTAACATTCCATATTGTATGCATATATTAACAATCCGAGGTGAAAACACACACCCATGGTGTACACAAGTTGTTGATACAAAAACGTTAGTACATCATCGCCCCGTAGCATATCCTTGACAGGATGTAGCAATCATTACAATCTTTTAAAACTCCTGACGATCTTCAGCTAAACTTCCAGCGTCTGTCGTGATCAGGTGGTCTTTGAAATCGTGTGTCTATCGTATCCAGTCAGTTCAACTGTTGTTTGTACTTCACAATGGCACTTTATACATATAGTTCTAATATTATCTTCGTACTTGTTTGTTCTCAAACTCCTGCAGATTAGCAGGACGTATTCCGGATAACGAAATGTTTCGTATCATTGTTAACAGTTTAACAGCGACATCTGCACCTGACACATCAGATTTCATTGCTGCCGCCACAAAGCGTACGCAAGATGACCAATGAACAGTAGGTTCAGACCAGATTACTGATTCAGCACGTATGCCTTACTAGAGACGGATTTCGATTTTAATTATTAATAGTCTTTATCATATCAGCTGATTTAACCTCATTGAATAAATACATTAACGGGCCATTAGTACGTCAAGTGATCTAATTGAACTAAAGTGGTAGTATCATAGGTCATTCCCCTATCTCTCTTTGATAGAGGTCACCAACTTTTACCGCATTCTATTATTTGGGATTGACAGTTTTTGTCTTATTATTTCGTGTCATGTTTGTCTTTCCAACTAGCTTTGTGTTTTCTATGTTGCTTTTTTCCACTTCATTGTTGAATTTCTTCTTCTTCTTCAGCGTTCATTCTCAAACTCCCACTGGATTTCTCTTGTAACAGGACAATGATCCTACAAGATTTCCAGTTGAATGTAGTCCAGAGAATGGAAATGCGTTGTGTTGCCGTTTTATTTGCGCCAATGGCCCAACACATCCGTCTTCGGCGGAATTGTTGAATTTAACTTTAATGAATAATTAAATTCAGTGATTCTTATCAAAGTACCAACGACATATTACATCTTCAGTAGCTGCTGGAAATATCGGCGTCTGTAACAGAGAAAGTCTACACAAGTCTCACAATCCCAACACATCCGATATAGATTTAAGGAAAATTGAGATAGGCTGTTCACTTTGCATTGACCATGCTACTTGTACGTTAAAGTAAAGTTATTTTTCTTCTGAGTTCTTTCTCAAACTCCTGCTCGTTAGCAGTATGTAGTCTAAAGGACGAATGAGATTTTACATGATTTACAACTTAGCTGCACACACCGGCATGACATGTCCAACTTCAGAATGGTTTTTTGGTCACTTTGACCTGTAGGATGGAACAGCCAACTTCATCCCACATCTCTTTAGTAGCCTCTAGCATCACATATGGTAGGTCATCGTATTACTATTTTTCGTTGTTCTTTCAGACCCCGGCATCACAAGAGCATCCAAGTGAGGTCTAAATATCTAGAACTGCAATTGAAAGGTCCTGTTATATTGAGGGCATGCTTCATAATTATTTAACTCACAAAGTAATGTATAATTTACTTTGACTATATAGTAGGATTTTTCTCCAAGTTAAAAATATTATAAACACTTGCCACATTATTATATATAGTGATTCTATAAGCGCTTGTCGGGTCCGATCATCCGAGAAGTACGACTTAATGGCCGTGACAATAATATGATGGACACCCCGATGACCCGTGCCATTCAAATGGTCAGAAACAATGGTATCAGTCTAGTTTTTAGACTGTACAGATGTTCATGGAATCGGGTTGCGAGCCACCTTCCAGTCTCACCTATGTACGTCACGGTGCAACACCTGCAGATGATATCATAAATAAAACTAAGTCGTGATTTTCTGATGACTGGATCCGACAGGTGCTTGAGAATCGTTGAACCCTTTGGTATCAATGCCCGGAAGTCCTACGGATGATATCCTGTTGTTCCGTAATTCTTCTGTTTGTTTTGTTTCATCTATATTGGGGTCTGTTTTGTCTATTTTCTGTTCGTGTTGTTTTACCTCTGACCTTCTAATTTTTATATCCATATTCAGCTCTGTCATGTGAACGTCAATATTGCAGTTATTACTCTCCGTATTATGTTGTGAATGTGTTCTTGATTAATACCTTTTGGTGAAAACGTCGATTTGTGTGTGTTATTATGTATGTTTCTAGTGATTAGCAAAACTTCATTACCCTGTTCCAAGTTTTGTCTGCGTTAAAGGGTTGTCTCTGCATTTCGAGCTGATAGAGGTGTTGTGCATATTGCAACATCAATGTAGAGCAGTGTAGAGCTTTCAAACTGGTGCTCGCGAGCACCATGGTGATCTCGTAATGACATATGATATTTGTACCAATCGAATTAAAAAGTGCTCGCTAGCACACGTATCAAGAGCCACCCCCCCCCCCCTTACATTTCAAATGTTCTGTGACATGATTATGAGGAAAGTAACGGGGAATGGAATGTAATAAAATTGGTTGTATAGAAGTTTTCACAGAGATCAAAGACAGTAAAGATCTATGTAGAAAATGTGAAGACGTCTTCATTCGTTACGCGTGTCATTATTGTCGTGTTTTTCGTTAGTCGCTATGTATATACTTGGAGGCGCAAGCCAAAAAAGCCAAGGTTGACAAACGAGATGAACTAAAATGATAAAAATCAATCTTTCAGGTTATGTCTACTTTCTGTATACAGGTCTTTACCGGAGGCCGGTCATTGTTATCAAAATCACTTTTTTAAAATTTTCTTTTCCAACTATTTTATGTTATGGTGCTCTCACACTCAGTATCACAAGTGGGCTGTGCTCGTCGTCTCAAAAGGTTGAGAGCCACCGATGTAGAGAATCAGACTGCAATGGGTTCCAAAACTGTGGGATATAAGGGAATGAGAGGGCTGATCTACTTGCCAAGGAGAGTGTTAACATGCAACAACATGATGTGCCAATCAACTATAACACATACACCCAAAGTCGAGATTGAGGTACAGAGAAAGCCAAGCCTATCTTCACATTATTACAATAGATACATATCTTGGACGCTGTGGTTTCAATGAACCCCAAGCTACATTATATTTATATTGATGGTAAAAAAAGCTCTGATATAACTAAATCGGACTAACGTTGGCAGTTGATTGTAACATAAATCACCTTACGCTGATAGTTGATAGTACTGTACCTCACTTTAAGTTAATAGTAACGTACCTCACTTTACGTTGATAGTAGCGTATTTCACCTTAAGTTGATAGTAACGTACCTCACTTTAAGTTGATAGTAACGTTCCTCACCTTAAGTTTACAGTTGATAGCAGCGTACCTCATCTTTAGTTGACAGTTGATAGCAGCGTACCTCACTTTGAGTTGACAGTTGATAGTAGCATACCTCACCTTAAGAGGTATTTAAGTACTACAAAAAATGTCTTCACGGAGACCATGTGCTAAACGGACAAGAACAGGCCATCGTAATTCATGAGACTAACGGGAATTGAACCAGTCCGTTCAATGGTACCAAATCGCCTAGCAACTATTGCACACGCGTTCTGCCGTACTTGACTAACCGCATCTAAAAAAAAAAGATGCGATTTTGTCAAGACATTCAAACCGTGCACTCAAAGTCACCAGAACGGACCAATCGAGACAAGGACTATTACAACAACAACAAACATCCCGTACAGATATTGAAATATCCTCAGTAACAACAAACATATAACATATAATATCCATATTAGTTATACAAGGGCCGATATGTCTTCTTGTAAACATGGATAACATATATAGACAATATAATTTTGCTTCAAATAATTGTTCATACAAGTAAATTTAAGTAGGAAGCCAGAGGACAATTTAAAAATTCTTGAGACTAACGTGAAATGAACCAGTCCGTTCAACGGCACCAAATCGCCTAGCAACTATTGCACATGCGTTCATCGTAAATCAACTCAGAACCGGACACAATAGATTAAGCAGCCATATGTACACAAAATTGTAATTGATAACTGCGCAAAATGTACGTGTAGTCAAACGAACCAAACTTCCTGTACCATTCGTTATACAACCTATTTGATTGTTTAATGTTTATTTTGATCGCCAGTAATTTGAGCATTGAAGATGTAGTTTCCTCTGCGCAATGGCGTTTCCTCTGCGCAATGGCGTTTCCTCCAGTTATTTTTCCTTCCATACCCAATGAAAAGCTCCCGCAGAGCACAGAGTAGTGACCATAATGTCTTTCTCAAGAAAATTACAGACAGAGAGCAAACGATATATATATATAGTAGTGATACCACAAATGGATTAAACTACATACATTTTACAACAAAATAATCAATGGTAACAATGACGTACGTACACGAATACCTCATGTACTATCATAGAGACGTAAATTAGAACATAGAGACTGAGAACGAAATAAAACAACTATGACTAAAACAAATGGAATGATACAACCACAGCTCGTAATCTTATATGAGGCTCTTGTCCTCCCTGTCATTGAATATACAGGCGTCACTATCACCGCCAGTCACACACAGATTGAGATGCTGGAGAGAATTCCAAACGAAGCGATGCGGATCATTTTTGGTTGCACAAAGGAAACACCCTATGTGGCTATGAGATTTCTCCTTGATTTTCCGAGCATATCTCATAGAGTTGATATGTGGCGTGCCAGTGCATAGCCATGTATGCGTGGAAGCTGAGATCAAGGCACTAATATGCGAGAATACCGATGATACAGATGTCGCGATCTACACGGACGGGTCGGTCAACCGCCACAGCGATGCGCATGGGCTTTTACTGTCAGATCAAAAGGAAGCACAGTAAGCGAAGCCAGTGGTGCCTTTACTGCAAAAACGAGCAGTCTAAAAATGGAATTATTCACAGTAATGCAGGTACTTTACTTACTGGAATCGAAAGCCTATTCACATACATGCATACTAAGTAACTCACTGAACATGATTCAGAAAGTTAAAACAGGTGATGTACGTAGGGAATGGGTGGAGTCATTAGAGAGAGCTAAAATACGGGCATCACTACGAAATCTCACGCTTATTTTTGTCCCCAGACACGCAGGCGAGGAGGAAAACGAACGGGCTGACCAATTATCTAGTCTCGCCACCACAATAGAAGCCTATGGACCGAGCAGACATACTCATTGCTCTTCGTGAATCCTCACGATCAGAGGATTTTGAAATGAATGAGCATGAGTCAATATCGAGAATGCAAGAATTGGGAGTGATGGGCGTGGCTCGTAGAGAACACCTGACAAAGATTTCAAAAAGAGCAGTGAACCAACATAAAATCGGAACCATCAGCCGTTATACCCTGAGAGATTTACTGAAGCGGAGATTTGAGCACCTATGGACGTGTCCTGTGTGCGAAGAGGATAATCAACAGACATAATACCTAATACCTGAATGATAAAGCACCATGAATGACAACACAAACCTCAAACCCCCCCCCCCCCCCCCCCCGTCCCCACACACCAATCTCAATATAATTGAATCATTCTTTTATTTAGATTGGGTTTGGTCTGTGAGGAAACGTGTTCTGTTATTAAAAATTTGTAGTCTAGTCTATTTGTGATTGTACTATTATAATTATAGTATGTTCCTGTCTGTATTTTTCTTGAGAAAGACCTTACAGTTGAAACGTTGAATTAGTCTGTTGTGAATACTGTCATCTATATTTTTTTGCGTCTTTTAATCTGATAATTTGTTTGTAAAAACTCACTCCCTTGTGCTCTGTGTAAGTACCTTATTGATTATACAGTTTTACTGCAGTCTCACTGATTATTGTTTAATACCAAGAGGATTCCAACTCTCATCGGTTTATAATGATTTGACGAGAAGTCTCTTAATCATAAAGGGGAGTATACATATGTATGTAAAAGGAAAGTTCCACCATTTTGTATGCAGACATCCAAAACATCCACCTTGTGATAGATAGTATATAATAGCAATAATAAGACTGTTATTGTGGTATAGATCAACGAGAAAACCCTATAAACACATTCTGTATTCAATCATTCAGATGATTTTAGGAAAAGGGCGCCTGGACTATCCTCGACGTTGCCAATCTAAGATTTGCTTCTCACATATTATCCTTATTCCCTCACTAATAGATAGGTAACAACATACATAAATATAGATTGCATGGATGAATGGATAGATAGATTGATTGTAAGACACGTCGTTGTGTAAAATTAATATAAACATAGGAATAAGTTCAACATAGGCCTATGTCCCACCGTAGCCAGATTCGATGCGTCCTTTAATATAATTGTACAAGGCATCTATTCGATGTAAATACCATCAACATATTATGTATAAATTATTTTCACGACCGCGAAACATGGTATTGTTTTCACATTTAGAAGACCTACACTTGTTTGGGTTAGATTTGTTCTTAAATTCGAAAGTGCTCTGAACATTCACCATATAATAATAATAATAATTAATAATAATAATAATTATTATTATTAATAATAATTAATACTAATAATAATAATAATAATAATAATAATAATAATACTAAAAGATCCCATAACAAGTCAGGGTCGTTGGGGTGTCACAGTGAGATATTTGACGCAGAAAGATCTCCACCCATCTCTATCCTCTACCATCCTGTTGAGTTTGGAAACTTTAGACACTATCCAGTCCATAAGTTTCGTTACAATTCACTTTCTAGGTAAAGTTAATATTGACTAAACCCCTGTCAGAGCCCACTGATAAATAGATAACCCTGATAACAATATAGAAATCGTCACACACTTATCTTGTCACCAAGTTTCAACCAAAGAAGGTTCACCTATCTTGCTTTCCAATATCTTCAGAGTCCTCACTTTCATTCGTGAATATTGCTAGACATAATGGCCATTCTTGCATTAATAACCGTGTTTCTTCATGTGGTCGTGGCAAAAGGTAAGTTGATTGTTATCTGACAAAATTTCATGGCACATTTTATTTATATTTGCGAAACATATAAAATAACAGTTTTATGTTATGTATCTTGTGTTTACTGCTGTCATCGAAATGCGATGCTACATATGAAATTGTAGAATATAGAGGACAACGAAAATGACGAATTAAGAAGTGATGAATATTAAAAGTCAAAGAGATGTTTTTTTCCTAAACAACATTTTAACAAGGAAGCTGACGTTTTTTTTGTGTGTGCCCTGTAAAGAAGTATAACAGCAAAGATTCAGTAATAGTGGAAGGCATAGTTGCTATTAACTGGCAAGAACATCCCAAGACGACGACGGATAAGAGGCATCTCAGATTATTTAAACATTCCTTTGACTTCGAGGCAGATCACCCCCGCCCCGAATCGATCGTGAGGAGTTTAGAAGATCCATAAAGTAGAATACCTTTTGAAAAGAATATGCTAACAGAATAACGATAATCTTGTAAAAACGTCAGGGCCACACACCACCGAATCTAACATGTGGAAGACACATCACCGAATCTAACATGTGGATGACAGATCACCGAATCTAACATGTGGATGACACATCACCGAATCTAACATGTGGATGACACATCACCGAATGTAACATGTGGATGACACATCACCGAATCTAACATGTGGATGACACATCACCGAATCTAACATGTGGATGACACATCACCGAATCTAACATGTGGATGACACATCACCGAATCTAACATGTGGGTGCGAGTTTTCGACGATGAATAAACTGGATAATAACAAAATTAGAGGCAACAAAGATGTGATTCTGTGAAAGAGCACCGCGAGTACCAAGGACAGCTAGAAAAAACGAACTTGGTGTTGAAAGAGTCATATGCGAGATAGTGGTTACTTAATAATATCAGAAAAAGACAATCTTTATTTCTTTGACACGTTATGAGACAGGGGTAACTAAAGAACATAGCTTCTTCTTTTTCTGCGTCCAGTATTCTTTTGGTCTTGCTAGATCTTCAGACCAGTTGTCAGGACGAAACTCTGTCTTTTCAGGTCAGATCGGCTACCCCAAAGTGTTTCCCTCAGTTCTGCCAGAGTAAATCATGACTTGTCTCGCAGTTTTTTGTAATCTGGACAGACTTGGAGTATGTGTTCAATGGTCTATATGCATATTCCTCTTGAACATTCATTTATATGGCCCATCTTGGTCCATTTGTGTGGCTGCAATATCTGCACCTTTCGATATATGGCACGCGAAACTTCAGTATTACTTCTGGGTCACTTTGACCCTTATATGGGATGAGACAGCCAACTCAACTCTAGCACTTTTTTATTCGTCACTTATGATATGCATGACAGGTCACAATTTTGCTATCCTTTGTCTCTCATATCGGCAAAAAGGATGAAATGCACATTGATGGATTATAAGTGTGCAACATCCAAGTAATATTAATTGAAGCATGGCCTATTTATGACATTATTTATCAACTATTGTTGGATTTCTAGGCACTATTTATACTTTTCATCGTGTCAGGGATAAATGAAACGGCTGCCGTTGAATCTCCGCAGGTATTTGAATCTCAGGCCAAGTAGGGACTATGCGATTGACTAATGAACATCGTTGTATAGAATTTACAGCAAAAACAATGAGCCAGGAGACCACTTTAAACGAATTTAATGTAGCCAATCAATGAATTCAGAACATACGAAGAAGTAAAAGACCGTACATGAAGAAGGAATGTAGGAGACTTCAACCCACTCCTCTATTAGCAATATGGATAATGATATTTTGTATCAACAAATATGCTAAAAATAGGACAGACAACCCTCTCCTCGCACAGGTATTTCTAAAAAATATAAAAAAATAATCATAAAAATTTCCATAAAGAAGATGCTGAGACTTTTTTTTTTAAAAAAAAAGGTAACCCTCCCTTAAAATAAAAGTCCCCCCCCCCCCAAAGTACAAAAGTTGAAAGGGGACTATATCAAATTATATCTATCTAATATAATATATTTTTTCTTTGGTGAAGTAAAATGTACCTCCTACAGTGAGATATGCTCTTTTTAATCCGGACAATAGTCCAATTTGGTTATGTCAGAGCTTTACAACTATTCAAAAATAGTGGAGTTTTAAGTTCCCGTAATCCAGTCACCACGACCTGCGGTGATACTACCAATTATATCTACAGCCCAGAAGCGGCAGATGAATAATACTTAGGCTACTAATGACATCATTAAACTACTTGTATGTGATGATGATTATTTTGTGCTTTATTATTTTTAATAATTAAATATAATGAATCAATATAATTCAGAATATGTGGCAAATGTCCGCCAAAATTATGCAGAGGAAATCAACAATAAACTAGTACAGCAAATACAGAAAGAGTTGTCAGCAAGTTACATCTACCAGGGATATGTGAGTACAGTCCCCTGACAATTTCGTTTTCTCGGAAAATGCAAAGAATAACAATTGCTGTTTTGATGATGATGATTGATTGTGATGCTGTTAGTGAATGTGGTGATTATAGTTGTGATAATTATAATGATTGTGATGATGATTGTGATAATGGTGATGATGATTGTAATGGTAGTGATGAAGGTGATGATAATGATGGTGGTGATAATGATGGTGGTGATAATGATGGTGGTGATAATGATGGTGGTGATAATGATGGTGGTGATAATGATGGTGGTGATAATGATGGTGGTGATAATGATGGTGGTGATAATGATGGTGGTGATGATGAGATCATGATTGTGATGATGATGATGGTGATGACTGTGATACTAATGATGATTTTAACTTCATACATGTGTTAACGTGCTATTCTTTTTATTTAGGTAGTTTTCCAGAGCTTTTGCAAATTTCAGATACTGTTTCACTCAGTGTAGCTGCATGGTGCAATGTGACTCTAGGGTGCAATGTGGCTGTATGGTCAATGTGACTGCAGGGTGCAATATTAATATAGGGTGCGATGTGACTATATGGTCAATGTGACAGCAGGGTGCATTGTGACTGTATGGTCAATGTGACTGCAGGGTGCAATGTGACTACAGTGTGCAATGTGACTGTAGGGTGCAATGTGACTACAGTGTGCAATGTGACTATATGGTCAATGTGACTGCAGGGCGCATTGTGACTGTATGGTCAATGTGACTGCAGGGTACAATGTGACTATATGGTCAATGTGACTGCAGGGTGCAATGTGACTATATGGTCAATATTACAGGGTGTAATGTGACTTTAGGGTGAAATGTGACTGCATGGTGCAATGTGACTGTAGGGTGCAATACGACTATAGGGTGCAATGCGATTGTAGGATGTAATGTGACTGCATGATGCAATGTGACTAGGGTGCAATGTGACTGCAGGGTGCAATGCGACTCTCTAGGGTGCAATATGACTATATGGTCATTGTGACTGCATGGTGCAATGTGACTATATGGTCAATGTGACTACAGGGTTCAATGTGACTGCAGGATGCAATTTGACTGCAGGGTGCAATGAGACTGCAGGGTGCAATGAAACTTTAGCACGAAATGTGACTGCATGTTGCAATATTATCGTAGAGTGCAATGCGACTGTAGGATGCAATGTGACTGTAGGATGTAATGTGACTGTAGGATGCAATGTCACTGTAGGATGCAATGTGACTGTAGGGTGTAATGCGACTGTAGGATCCAATATGACTTTAGGGTGCAATGTGACTGTAGGATGCAATGTGACTGTATGATGCAATGTGACTGCTTGATGCTATGTGACTGAAGGGTGGAATGTGTCTGTAGGGTGCAATGTGACTAGGGCACAATGTGACTGAAGAGTGCAATGTGACTGTAGTGTGCAATGTGACTGTAAAGTGCAATGTGACTATAAGGTGCAATGTTAATATATGACACAATGTAATTGTAAGGTTCAATGTGACTGAAGTGTGCAATGTGACTGTAGGGTACAATCTGAGTAGGACACAGTGTGACTGAAGGATGCAATGTGGTTTTAGGGTGTAATCTGACTAGGGCACAGTGTGACAGTCGGGTTTAATCTGACTAGGGCACAATGTGACTGTAGGGTGTAATCTGATTAGGATACAATGTGACTAGTGTGGAATGTAACTTTAGAGTGCAATGTCACGAGCTAGGAAGTATTTTACTCTGTGGCTTTCTTGAAATCTTGAGACATGCAGCAGATAAGAGGATTGATGTTTTTCCAACAATTTAGTAGTCCAGATGTGAGTATCATCAGGGTTCATTACAGCAGAGATCGTAGGGCAGGATATAGAACTATTGATTGTCTTGCATATGTTATCAGAAGCCAAAAGTTGATGGTAAAATACGCTAGCTAGTTAGATTTTGATTGAAGCTGGTGTACATTTCTCTAGCGCAGAGGTAGGCAATCTTTTTTAAATATGCGTCTCGTATAGAGCTTTATTCGTGTGGCATGGGACCAACAACTTTTGTTTTAGTAATTTGGAGCTCCAAGTAGAGTTATGTTAGCTCTAGGATCAGCACATATAGCACTTTTAGATCAGTCCGGGGGGGGGGGGGGCTAGCACATATAGAACTTTTAGAACAGCCTGGGGGAAGGGCTAGCACATATATAACGTTTAGAACAGCGGGTGTGGGGGGGGGAGCTAGCGTATATAGAACTGTTAGAACAGCCTGTGATGCCATACATGTTTGCCTCAAGTTTGCCCCATGGGCCGTATTTTGCCCATCATTGCCCTAGTGTAATTAGTATGAATTCAGTAGTTGACAGAATGGCAAATCCCGGTTGGCTATTTTTGTTTGAAACGACGAGGGCGCTATATACCAAGATGTTAGGAAGTGGGTTGGTGGTTCAAATAAGTTTAAGAATATATTATACTCTGAACGTTAGGTTGTACCAATCAAACTCCACCCCCCCCCCCCCCACCGTTGTAGTAATGACGTAAAGGTATTCTTTTCTACAAGTCGACTGTATAAAAAAGCCTGGCGACTAGAGAAATAACATCATCGCGTACACCCGAATTATTCAGAAAGTAATCACAAACTGCTGAATATATTTATAGTGCATAGACAAATCACTGCATCCAAAAAAACTTTGTCCATCGCTTCGTCCTGAATAAATATGTTACTAATTTTAAGGTTCAGTGGAAAGGGAGGGGGATGTATCTCTAGATCTTTAGTTTTTATCCAAAATCCCACTTACTCCCAGCAGCATACGATGCTTTGTGAAAGCATGAAGGTACTCAGAGGGTATTTGTGTGAGTATGTAGTAGACATGTTCCACCATTTTGTATGCAGACAATCACATGAACGTCTACAACTATTTGGTCGTATCAATGTTTGCTACTTATGAACACACTTTACATAAAACTGTATGACTTCAATACGGCCACTAATTCGTTTGTTATTGGCTGATTAAAATCTTTTCTTACAGAAACAGGTCATTCAACATCATACTTCAGTTATATCAGAGTAAGACTATTAAAAATTTACACGAGATGAAAAATAACCGAAAGAAATGCATGCCGATACGAGTTAAGAGTTAGTTCGCAAATTGCAAAATATCGAGCAAAATTAGTAGAACACATCTTAGAATAGAATTCATCACTTTAGATATAGGCTAGTAAGCCGGCGCAAAAAAGTGTTGTTTATATATATAGAATCGCAGTTATTGAAGAGTTACTGAGTTCCCACGAAATTCCACCAAAGGAAGGAGTAGAGTGAAGAGTTTCCAATAAAGGGCTTCTGGTTGATTCTTGTGAGCTTAGAACTGAGATATGACAGGAATGTCTATTGCAATAATTTATCTTTTATATAGCTATATATGATTTTATATTATAGTATATTTTCCCTAGGCATCATACTTCCAACGTGCAGACGTCAGTTTGCCTGGAATATCAAAGTTCTTTTCTGCTGCTTCATTGGAGGAAAGAGAACATGCACAGTCCCTTATCGACTACATCAACAAGCGAGGAGGTTACGCACAGTTTGATGAAATCGACGTAAGTTCACAACCTTGATGGGTTCACAAATTATCAGAGATTATGTAACAAATGTTATAGTGAAGCAACTGTTCATTCCATTTTAGTAGTGAAACATTTAATGAACAAAAACTATACGGCAACGAAACATGTAATGAATTGTAACGATATACACCAACCGTACACGGTAATTTGAATCTGCAAAATACAGACCATTGTCTTCGTTCGTCTCCTGCCACAACTCAGCCCATTTGAGGAGCCATCGATAGTACCAATTAGATTTCGAAGTCAATGTTCACGACTTTCTTCCAAAGTGCGTGTAGTACTGTCATCATCTGTTCCTTACCCTTCAAGACTTACACTTCAAGACTGAAAGTTCCACGTGCAGTAACATAAACATGCAGTCATTTATTTCAATAATTCTTCAGAACTAAATGACTACCTTGTTGTCCACCATATTTGATTTCATGAACTAAATGACGTTATCATGATGTACCACGGGAGGTAACGAACCATATTACATGATCATGACCTACCGCATATCGCGTTCCACGTTAAATTTTGACGTACCACAACCAAATTTCCTTCTCAAGAATCCGCAGCGAAAGCGAATCAGAGGACGACAGAAAAATTAAAAACTATGGAAATACAAGAATGATGAGTAAACCACGGTGAAAAACTGGAAGGAATATATAAAGATAGGACAAGATGTACGACATTTGTCGAGGACCTGTACTTAGAATGGAATTAAAACGTGATTCTACTATTGATATAATTAAATAATGCAGTAAAAGTCAGTGACCTTCTGAATGACATGCGATTAAAGAATTTTAACCAGTGTTACCACTGACGTTTTAGAAATAATACCAGATCGATTTGTAAAAAAAAAAAAAAACTCAGGTAACCCGATTATATAAATACGGCCATTCTAATAGTGAATATAAAAAATGTTGAATTTATACTACATGATCTGAGCTGTATTTCGGTGTTCATATTTTTTCAAATGCTTATGGTTCTGTTTTGCTAAGCTGACATCATCGTGTGCCGGAGTACTGACGTACTTGAAGACAGACACAAGCGGACTCTCCAGCTTCGAAGACAGAAGAATGTGTGTAAGTACCGGGTGTCTACAAAGTCGATGTGCACTCATTTACATTGATGTTGACACTACTTCATATGAATTTTGAGTACTTAGTGAGGATCTGTGTGACATCAGTGCACTGCGACTTTATAGACGCCCTATATTATTGTCTTTAAAATATCACATTGATTTACATCAGTGTTCATTCTAGCACGTTCATGTCGATATGAATAGATTCTATGTATTTTGTATAGAATCTACTATTTTTCCATTTAGTATGTCCATATGGATTTTTAAACTAATAATTTCAATGGGTAAATATTTGTTGGAGCTGTTACTTATTGATAATTATGTAAAAGTGAGACAACTACAGGCATTTTAAAAGCAGAATTTAGCAGATATCGCGGACCAATCCGTCATCCGTTCATTGGCGGGGCCCGAAAGAAGAACAAAAGAATAGTAACACTGTTTACTTTCCATGCCATAAGATGAGACTAAGTAGGTAATGGGGGTGCAATTGACAGTACCATCCCTTACAGGGTGAAAGTGACCCATAAGCCATGCTGAAGTCTTATGTGGCAGGTATAAAGTCGCAGATATTGCAGCAAAGCTGTAAACCATGGCATAACGCACTACTTTATCGAGACTACATCCTGTGAATCTACAGGAGATTGATAATGACGACAGAAGAAGAAAATGACCTTTCAATTGCTCGAGGCGAATTAGTATCTGTGAATTGTAATCTCCTAACACTGTCCTACGTCCTGGGTCATTTATCTGTGCTGACCCTTCATCTTCTTCGTCTTCCGTTCACTTGAAACATGTCTATATCTGTAATTCTGTCTCCTGAATAAAACTAACTGTCTTTTGTAGTTCATACAGTGTCCCATAGAGTTTTGATTCCAGTGTTGTTTCCTCTGGCCAATATGTCTGCCTCAGCGTTGTGCTGACCCAAAATCATAGGTCTTATATCTGTCAATGACCACAGCTGAAAGGACCTGGTTCAAATCTCGTCTGCTACCTTCTGTTATTTATCAACAATTCTTGGAGCTTCATAATTATATTTGTAACTTTTAAACAACGAAGCTAAAATATAACGTACCTCTTATAGTGAGGAACGGGGGCGATGATGAGGAAGATGAAACGACACAGAAGTGAAGTAATATTTATACATACAGTAATGCAGGGACAAAACATAAAAACAATTTTAAAGATTACCGTGCTATTGTCCAAAAGGGAAGCAGATAATAGTGACACTATCACCTGCCATGTACTTCGTAGAGACGACTAAGGAGGTTTCAGCGGGACGTCTAGCCCAGACGCTACATATTTTGTTTACCCACCAAACCGAGTATATAATACCGCATATATAGCACCAAATATATAATACCAAATATATAGCACCAAATATATAATACCAAATATATAATACCAAATATATGATACCAAATATATAATACCAAATATATAATACCAAATATATGATACCAAATATATGACACCAAATATATAATACCAAATATATAATACCAAATATATGACACCAAATATATGACACCAAATATTTAATACCAAATATATAATACCAAATATATGATACCAAATATATGACACCAAATATATCATACCAAATATATAATACCAAATATATGACACCAAATATATGACACCAAATATTTAATACCAAATATATAATACCAAATATATGATACCAAATATATGACACCAAATATATAATACCAAATATATAATACCAAATATATAATACCAAATATATAATAGAATAGATTAACCACAAATAGAAGAGCTGAAGAATGAACATTATACAGGTGAATTCGACAATTATTACGTCTATTAACTAATGAATAAATTAGCTATACATTTTTTACTCATGTGATTTTTCTTATCGTCTGCTCGATGGTAGAGTGGTTAGATGGTCACTCATAAACACAATCTGTCGAAGATGTTTGTAAGACAATACTTCATATTGTATTAGCAATGTGACTGGATGTCTTAATGTTGCCTAAAAACTCCACAGTAATTGATTAGTAATTACTGAAAGCAATCGTAAACTACAGGAATAATGCGCTCAGCAATTATATTATGGATATTCTGAGCACACGTGAATTTAACACTAACTTACAAATAGCCAGACAGTCTTCAAGAGAAACATGGACAGGTTAATACCTGACGACAGTGTTAAAGGCAACAGGGGAAGAGGGCGCCGAAGACGACGATGGAGCAACGTTATATCCGATTGTTTAAACATGTCTCAAGCTGCAGCAGGTCATTTCGCCAAGAATTGCGGAATGCTCAGAGAATCCATAAGGAAGACCACGTTCTGGATATAATATGTAGTATGATGATAATTAATTGATAAGCAATGCGTTGTACTGTTCAGAGGGAATTAAACAAAGTCGTTACTCTAGACACAATCAGAATGATGTTGCTGAAGATCAACGCAAAATCTGGATGTATAGAAGAATAGGGAGAGCATCATGGAAAAAGAAGAAAACAGAGAGGTTCAGGCACCACTGCATAGGAAAAAAATATTTAATGAAATAAAAATCAAACATATATAATATTTTAAACATTAAAAGATATGGCATCTTGTTGAAAGTCTTACGTGGAGGTAGAATTGTAGGGCAGCTAGCAGGGGATAGACAGAGATACAATCGGGAGGAAAACACCGCGATATGAACATTACACAGTGTATTAGAGTGCACCATCAAGGTCAAATACATAGGGTCGTGGAGGTTTGATAAATACACGTTTGTTGCGGATAGGGCACTTAATGATGATGATTATGAATGTCTTATATAAATATATGTTTAATTATTATACTAATATTTCTTGTCGTCTTACAGATTTGTGAATTTGTAGCAACCAAAGATATAAATGATCAATGTGTAAGTAAGAACTGTTTTTTACACCAATCATGTCGCACTGGTGTTTCGGAATGTTTCTTCTTCTGTATTCGTTCTCAAACTTATAATGCTTAGATGATTGTAAACAAAATACGTTTATAGTGTTTATACTTTTATAAACAATACGCTTACAGTGTTTATACGTTTACAAACAATACATTCATAGTGTTTCGTTCACAAAATGGATGGGTAGTAGGATTGTAAACATTTTAGTTCGTTTTCTATGTTATATTTATCCATTAGCTGCGTAGCGTAGTGGTTAGCACACTTGCTTCGCATATGAGCGGTCCTAGGTTCATTCCCCAATTGAGGCGGAAGTGTTTTTCAGATCGCAATGTCTCCTGAATCGATTAAGTCTTAATTAGGTACTGGATTAATCCGCGAAGTAAAGACTACGAGGGAGAGGAGATGGCTACCGCCATAATATAGAAGAGCCACTGAAATATGATATCGCCAACATATCTTACACCCCGCCGGCATTAATATCCTATGGGTTAACTTTACTTACCCATTAATCTGAGGGAGTGAATGAACTCCCTTCTACACTCCTTATCTACAGTCTTGTATCTTTCGAATAACCGATATTAGTATATTGATAATTAGATCTTATAATTTAGCAAAACACTACCTGCCCTCCCCTATCCTTGTTGATAGGGGGAGGGGGGCAACTTGTATTTTTATGACGATTAAAAGATTTCAAATTGAACACTTATTACAATTAGGCTAATCAGATAACAATTGATGTACACGTGTTTACCATCATTTGTACACGTTTGAGCTGTTGATCTATGATAGGAGAGAAGCACATTAGAAGTTGTGTTATCTCTATTCTTTCACATGTGTCATGTCACTGACACTCCTGACGATATATATATATATATATATATACATACACAATGTCTTATCCTTAATTTGATTAATTCACTTATCGCCCGTGTGTTGTCGGGGCCCGAAAGGGGAGCAAAGAATAGCAACACTGTTTACCTTCAACGCATGTCGTAAAAGGCGACTAAGGAGGTTATGGGATGGAGTTGGCTGTCCCATCCCATATAGGGTCAGAGACTCAAATCCATGCTGAAGTCGGATGTGTCAGGCCGAAAGGCGCAGATATCGCAGCAATGCGGTAAACCATGACACAACTCATTCCGTTCTCCGGACTACATCCTGCTAATCTGCAGGAGTGTGAGAACGAACGCAGAAGAAGAAGAAGAATTCACTTATATTATTTACTTCCTTCCACAAAAGTTGCATGGCGTCCATTTAATGTAAGAATAGCTTACACATTTCAATTTGATTATATTTCTTACAAAGTAATAAAACGTAATACACAATTGTATCAATTTGCAACCAATTTAAAAGAGTATAAATCTGTCAATAGTAATATTTTAGTAATGACTCAAGAACCCATGGGAAAAACAAGTGTTTCTTTCCAGTACATTGTATTTTGTAAGCAACACCTTGGGCCGATTACACCTTTCACATAATGCAATGTATTGGTTTGAGGTTTCTTCAAAACATAAAAATGACCTCACTCGGGTACATATGTAAACAATTCTAAAACCAGTTACTTATAGATATGTTACTTAAGTTGATATAATTTATAAACCACTCATTGAGGGGGTTTTCATGTTTAGAACCTACTATATCGCTAGACAGAGAATGCAATTATGTTGTAAAAGATTTGTTATTCGTTAAATATTTTGTTGCCATTTATTGATTAAATTATAATATTTGCATCTAGAACAAATAAATGTTTGCCATGAGGTTAGAGTACTAATTTTGTAGCTGAATTTTAATTTTTTAAATACAATTAAGCAGGAAGGTCCCTGAATTCTTGCCGATTTTTCACAAGGGGGAAAAAGAAGTAAAAATTTGACACAGACAAAAAAAAGTTTTTTTTCATTGTTTAATTCATTTATGGACAAACTATAAGGGAAACTATTTGGGATCAACGAGTAGGATTATACTAGGGAAAGACTGGTTACGACCCTTAATCAACAACTTATATATAATTATGTATAATCTTGGATAGTCTAAATTATATAGTTAAGCAATACAAGCTTAATCTTGTATATTACTAATACATTTCGTTAATTATGTAACATGAACATCCACAGGAATCAAGAGCTTCTTGGAAGGAAGGTCTGATGGCTTTCGAAGATGCATTGGGAATTGAGAGATACGTCAACAGTGAACTGTTGGCCATTCATCAGAAAGCTGACGATAAAAACGATGCTCATGTGAGATATTTCGCTAACAAAATAAAATTACAAAACATATAGAATGTTCACAATAGCTTTTTAGCCAATTAGATTATAAGAAATACAGGTCCACTGAAGTCGACAACGACCAATTGAGCTCAACCGGGATAAAGATGATGGCCGTGGTTTTTTTAACTGAATATCGTTGCTATGTCCTATGCGCGTATAGTTCCTTCTGCGCTCTGATTATATGTGGAAGGAGTCTGTGAAACATTAAACATGTCTTTGTCTTTCTTAAAGCACGTTATTTGTTAAGCATCAGTGACGTGTACGATGTTATTTGCAGCATATTTTTCCAGTGGCAACATATAACTGTGAGATCTGGGCAATGACAACCCAATAGTAGAAACGAAAATATTAGCACATGGAAGGAAATATGATGGAAAGGTCCTAAGAGTATCATGGACAGATAGAGAGATGAACCAATACAGACACATGTAGAGACTTGAAAGTAAAAGTAGATTGGTTTCTCAAAACAGAAAAACAAAACAACCGCAAGCTAACATATTTAGAACATATGAAAAGATACTATGAGTTAGAAAGATAAATCATATCGGGAAATATCCAAAATAAGAACAGGAGGTCTCTAAACACGTTCATGGGCATATAACATCAAATACACTTTATATTAAAATTACGAAACAGGAACAATGTTGCTGTACATCTGGAAACACCAAAAGGCCGAGGACGACCAAGCAGAATGTGGATCGAAAGGGTCACAGACATACTGTGACGACATAACATTACTGCATATCAAGTATCATAACATGCAATAGTCCGAAAATCCATCATCATTCAGAGTTGCTACTCTTAACAGCAAATGCAGAGATATCGAAAACAATATATTATGACATATATATCAGAAGAAGACATATATCATAATATTCTACTGCTATGTAATTTGAATGCTATTTTTTAGACTATAGTTTAATAAAAATTTCTATCAAAATTCAAGCCAGATAAAAATTGTTTAATAATATATTTCCAGCTGGCACACATCTTGGAACACGAGTTCTTGGAAGAACAGGTCAGCTCCATCAGCAAACTTGCCCATTACGTTACAAGACTACGTAGCTTTGCACAAGGCAACAATTACAAGCTTGGAGAATATATCTTTGATCAGCATTTGTTATAAGATAACACAGTTAAATGTCTTCAATGCTGCCAAATGTTCACATTCTTGTAGCATATGATACCACTAAAACAAGACGTGCTGCATACAGTGCAAAAGAAGAAAAAAACTCAATATCTAACATTTTCCAAATGTTGATTTTACATATATTTGTTTTTAAAATAATGTCATTAAATTTATCTATGATATCATTGTTCAGTACTTCTTAAGGAAAACATACAGTAATAAATATGCAATGTCTGTATAACAGCGATTTGTATATAAAAAAAAAGAAAACAAAATCGCGTGTAGATACTGAATAACTTTGCGTTTCCAGAAGTTTAGTTTCAGTTTTCCAATAGTTGCACATTAGTAGAAAAGGTAGAATTAAGATCCATTGATAATATTAAAGATTTCATATACTAATAGATTGTTGTCTATCAATTTGTGTACGTTTCCACTGTTGCCAATATAACAGTAGTGTGATAGACTACGAACCAACTCTCTGCTGCAGACATATCCTGTTCAATTCTTCTACATTATCTGTTTGTTGCGTTTATTTCTATATCTTCATTTCTTCACGCACTACCTGGCATGCCCTCTCTACGTATTCTATGGGAATTATGTAACCTGATTGTTTGAAGCGTGTAACAAACTTATCACTAGCGTCCTCCGTCTTTGATTGCTGAGACATGTCTTGTCAAACAAAATCCTTTCGTCAATGTCTTTACTTCAATATTAATGTGCTAATGCTGCTTTTTTAGTTAAAAAAAAAGATAATGGGGGAATTGTTCTTCTAACCTACCCAAATCACATTTAAAGTCTGGAAAGATACAGTTGACCTACTCTTTGGTTTCATTAAAAGGGTCTTAGGTACCACACGTATTTCGTGTATTTGTACTATAAGTGTCATGTAATATGTTAAATATTTGCATGACAAGTATGTAGAACAAATACATTATTTCGTATTAGTTGTATGAATTTATCGACCAGACTATATAATGTTATTTAAATGACCCACTCCTATATTGTCTGCTGGCATTTGCATAAATAACATATACAAATGCTACAGTAAGTAGAATAATGTCCACAGAATAATTTATTTGCAAACTAAAAAGTTGAATAAATAATACACGTGTTTGTTACATCTATATTGTTGTTGAATTGTATATATAATTTTAAATGTTCTGTATGTTAATTATATTTCAATGTTTAATTAGTCATCACCACCAGCACCAATACTACCACCATCACCATCACATTATCATCATCATCGCCATTGCCATCGTCAGCATCACCATCATTCTTACCATCGTCATTGTCACCACAATCATCGTCACAGCAAAAACAAACTACTTCTTTCATTATTTATTTATCGTTGTACAGTCCCAGCTGCATTTCGTTCATTCATTTACTGTTGTACCCTTTATTTCTGTGAGTATGCATGTTGTTAATGGAAGAGTTTCCAATTGTGACTTGTGACAACTTAAACGCATACAGTATTATTTAAATTATAACAATAACATTTTTACAAGTGTTCTGCAAAATACAGCCCGCAGACTAAATCCGACCCGCCAAGCAATTTTTATTGGCCCGCAAGTCTGATTGAAAAGTAGTATATATACACTGGTATCTGTCAAACAGCGCTACTTGAAACATCAGTACACTATAGAAAAGTGATCGCTGGTCCAATCCAACACGAACATCTCAATCCCTCCTGCCGATGTAAAGAAAATCATGCAGCAAACGGAATTTGAACTAGGTCCGCTCAGATTGCACCCACTTGCCTCGCAACTTAAGTCAACATGTTTTCTGTCTTCCATCACAACAATATCCTTAAAAAAATGTGATTTCTAACGTGTATATTTCACGCTCCTATAAATATGGGCTGTTAGTTTGACACACAGACAACAACAAAAAACACACTGCACATGAAAGACAGCCTTATATCAGAGAATAAAAGCTAGAAGAATGAAATCATGTGTTTACTTAGGAGCAATAACCATAAAAGTTAGCCCACCAAAGACGGATGTGTCGTACCAATGGCGCAAATTAAATGGCGATACAACGCAATTCCATTCTCTGGACTACATCCTGCTGGAAATCTAGTAGGACCATGGTCCTGATACAAGTGAGATCCAGCACGAGTTTAAGAATGAACGAAGAAGAAGAAGAAGAAGATAACCATAAATGTGTGTGTGTGCTAGCTATAAACTGGAGTTTAAAAAACAATAGACTAATGAAAAAAATAGAAGATGACGAATACATGAGGAAGGAATCCCCGTGGATTATCGATCGAAGCTAAGGAGTTATGTGCTATGATTGGTGCTCTCGACAGGGGTATGCCGTTTCGTTAAGAGGGACCCAATAAATATGAGGTAAGTAACGCTAGTACAGTGAAGTCAGTCTTCTACGCCGTTGAGCCATTCGAATGAAAAACATGTATTGAAACGTCTCGTTTGCTATTAAGATGATTTCGAATCAAGATACTAGCTAGAGGAACTACAAATTCAATACGACCTTGCACGTCTGTACACAATTTGCATTAACACTAAAAAAAAATGACTATTCTAAATGACAAGTTGCAGAAAATATTTTAAATGTACATATAAAAGAGACAAAGATTATCAGAATACAGTTAATAAAAAACAGATTACTGCGGGTTAAACAGCGTTGTTCATACACAGAGAGATTTATACACATTCAGATGCATATACATGCCGTTGCAGTAACATATATACAAAAGAGGACGAGTCTGTAATCAATATATAAAATACAATATGCAAGATGAAGTGTGATTGCATTAGGAAATATAAATCTGGGAATAATAGGAAATTGAATAAATAGCCAAACTAAAATGTGAAATCTATGTTTTTGTTCGACTTAGAAACACGGAAAACGACGGGGAAAAAACAAGTCATAAAACTACAATCTTTCATACATGGATGCCTCCATAGAATAGACAGTGAAATTTTATGAGAAGACAATTAATGAAGAATATTCACGGAAAGAACTAAATATTAACTAGACACTAGGAGAGAGAGAGACAGGGATAGAGAGAGGGGAGAGAAAGAGAGAGAGAAAGGGTTTAAGAAATAAAAGCTAGAAATATGACGTTGTTGAGATTGATATGCCATACATTAACAAAGCTATCAGAAATCATTGTACAACAGACATTGCTCTGGAATGAACAGGAAAAAAAGATACACATATGAATACCAAAATAGTTTAGACAGACCTGAATAAAAGAGATATAAGATACATATAACAAGGATGGGTATGGCATGGAAATTAAAGGAATAACGTTGATAGAACTAGATGAAAGTGATTTGTTGACATTTTCTCCGCACAGAGTTCTACGAAGTAATATAATTAGAGTGAAACTAAAGAGAAATGACACTGTAAGAACGAGTAACATTTGAGTATGTCATAAACAGAATTAGAGGAGATATCACTACAACAAGTAGTAACATTTGAAAATGTCATAAACAGAATAGAATTAGAGGAGATATCACTACAACAAGTAGTTACATTTGAGTATGTCATAAACAGAATAGAATTAGAGGAGATATCACTACAACAAGTAGTAACATTTGAAAATGTCATAAACAGAATAGAATTAGAGGAGATATCACTACAACAAGTAGTAACATTTGAGTATGTCATAAACAGAATAGAATTAGAGGCGATATCACTACAACAAGTAGTAACATTTGAAAATGTCATAAACAGAATAGAATTAGAGGAGATATCACTACAACAAGTAGTAACATTTGAGTATGTCATAAACAGAATAGAATTAGAGGAGATATCACTACAACAAGTAGTAACATTTGAAAATGTCATAAACAGAATAGAATTAGAGGCGATTTACATGTGTCATAAATAGTATGAGCAGATTTGTAATGTTTTTCATGTTTCGCAAGTTCGCAAAAGGGGTGTAAAGGATAGCAACACTGTGATCTGCCATTCAAGTCGCAAGAGACGACTAAGGGGCTGTCACCAAATTACGTAAACAATTTGTGATCCAGTACCCCATTATGAAGTATGCAGGGACCTGCATAATTATGTAAAAACACCCCACCCCCCCCCAATTTTTAAAAACCAGAAATAGGACGAAATATACACCACTCCCCAAATTGTTGACCTTCTTTATGGATATCCCCTACCAATTTTGGTGGAGGGGGGAGGAGGAGAGAATTGAAGCTAGCTGTAAAATCTCAGAGGTATATATTACCCAAAAGTAATGAAACCAGATGTGCCAGGCCGAAATGTATCGCAGACATCATAGCCAAGCTGTACACTCTATGACACAATGCACTCCGTTCTCCTGAGTATATTCTGCTTTAGCTGGAGTTGAAAGGCATGCGAAGGGTTTGGCAATATCAGCGTAGATCATCCTGGTAATAGGTGCATTCGAAGTTTGTATGAAACACTGCACAAATGTTTTAGGGATCGATCTGAGCTGTGTAGACCCAGATGGAATGAGAATTGATTGCACTCAGACAACCAATATTTCTGATCGCTACCTCTCGACTTTCCGAACCCACAATGCTTCCATAGCACAGTATTATATAACGGATGACCTACACAACTAGGTGTACAGATCACATTATCTACATGAGTGGAACTAATCTCCAAGTTCAGGTTAAGGAGAAACATGTTCCATTGCATTGTACAAGATATTCGTAGTCGATCCAATCACAACCCCAACATGGAAGCTTGTCATTCATATATAGTCATATATATGATATATATATTTATATATCGGTCTATAAATTACAAGAACACAGTAAACCGTCATGGCATAAGTCGATCCACTCCCAACACCTGTCGACAGTTAGGAAGGCTGTATCATGATATAAGTCGATACACTCTCAACGCCCGTCGACAGTTAGCAAGGCTGTATCATGATATAAGTCGATACACTCTCAACACCCGTCGACAGTTAGCAAGGCTGTATCATGGTATAAGTCGATACACTCTCAACTGCCGTCAACAGTTAGCAAGGCTGTATCATGATAAGGAAGTCTACCTGAATAACGGCACGCCGAAATTTGCAGTTCTGATCCGAAAGACGCAAATATCACATTTTCTCTGTAAACTATTAGCTCAATGTTTTGACAATCAGCAGCTCACATAATATTACAGATTGAGATTAGCTGTAGTGAACTCAGAGAAACAGAAAAACTAATATGATAACTAACGTAGAAAAAGAACACAGCGATTTCAAGGGAAGAAGAGGGGGTGGGGATGTAATAGTATCAGGGATGGCAGACGGTTTGTTGTACTAATACTAGCGTGGCAGACAAATTGTTTGTAATAACACCAGACGATATGGCTACAAGCAAAGAAGTATTGTTTGCACAGAAAGATCTAACACAAGCTAGTACGCTTTAGGTAAGGCAAATATTAGTATCACAAGTCTGCATCTCCCTCGCTCAAATGGAAAGGAAGACGACACAAAGTCTACATTGACGAAGCAGTCAAAAGAGTATTGGTCGCCACCGATGAATACATCCAGGCCCGCATGTGTTATTGACACGTCGATCACGCAGTACCGAGTGGTCAGACGGAATTAAGTGATGAAAAGATTTGTTGGAACGAAATATGTTTAGCATAAAGGCTCAAGGAATGGGTAGGAAGGCGGAGTTTGTATACGACAGAAGTGGGGGCGTATTGCCCACGCAGAGAATGGACAACGTGTGTTGTTGTATGACCAGAGGGATCAAGTCCTCATTAGTTAGATGTTTTCCTCCGGGGGAAACGGAAGAGGATAGGCGGAGACAGAAAATCATAAGTTCTGATTGGCGGAAGTCTTCTAGGAGGAGAGAGATAAGTTAGAAAGACTTAGCTTGCAGTAGTCTCCGGAGTCAGTCCCCTGGTTAGAGGTCAGTGCTTGTCTCTCAGGAGAGACAAGTCCTAGTTTAGTCTCGCAGCTGACACAGTCAGTCTTCGGTCTCCCAGGAGAGACGAAGAGTCAGAGCCAGATAGTTAGTCGGTGTATCATCTCTAAGACTTAGCTTATAACCCGAGTGAAACAATTCCTGGATGTGCTAGCGTAATTTGTAATCGGCGATTATTATATTATTGCCCAGTTGCAGACAATTTAGGATTAGTCTGCAGAGTTGAGGACGGTCTCGAATAAGACTAGATTGGGACTTATGACTAGTGTTTATTTGCCTCTCTTGTGAGTATGATGCTATTAATTGATGTATATCAACTTGTGTAAATAAACCTTATATTCTTGTGAAGGAGTGCTTTGGTTAACTGATTGATGTCGAGCAGTATTACACAGATTTAGACCTGGTCACTGCACCAGTATTCCAGTAAGTCCTAAAAGGCATTTTCTCCCGTCGCAAATTGTTGTGACGCTGCAGAACTTCTTTCTGTCACACTAGTCTGTCCAGGACAGACAGTCAACTATATGTTTTCGGTAACAAGTTGTTACTGTCACACCAAGTGCAGATCTTGTTACTGTTACAGGGAGACGTGAAATGTTTTTTTAAATTGGGGGCCACAGTCCCATCTTTAATTAGGCTATTGGATTTGGTGGGGGGGGGGGGGCGAAAGAGAAATTGTAATTTTCTGATAAGGTTGAGGAATAACACCTTTTCTGCTGAATGCCTTCGGAAGGAATTACTGGTCACATGGCTTCTAGAAATCAATCCTAACCACAGCAGTCTCATATCTCATATAGGTGAACAAAGCCCAGGTTTTATGGGATAATAAAGGCAACTGGCATGGCGCTGACCGCATAATTCCTAAGTATTCCTAAGGTTACCATAGTTCTCTTTTTCCTATCCCTTCTTTTTATGCCTTAAATTTTGGTCCGGGAGGATTTTTATATATGCAAAAACATCTGTGTTTTTCCTTCTCGCATTGTTATTCGAATTTTTCTGATTAATTAATATTATAACGATGGATATAAAAAAATTCCATCTAGAACGATTTAAAATTATTTCACGCAATATTTATGGTATCTTTTAATGGTATGCTTTACGTGGTCTTTTAAAAATTAAAGATTTCTCATGTTTTAATTGGATGATTCTGAACTTCCGATATCGTAAGGCTGTGTTTTCTTCACTGCGTTTAGACCACTTCGACTATTGCTATGATTTTTTATTGGTCATTTATTCATACTTTCGTCCCATCAGCCAATGAGAAGCACATAAATAGTTGGATTTGCCATACGCAGTGAAGTAAAATGGGTTAATACTCCGGCATGTAACATTGGAGGGGTGCAGAGACGAAGAAGCGAGCACCTGTGCTCGCTTCGCTCGCCAGGACCAGGAATCATACTGGTTCAGACCTTGATACTCCTCCTCGTGGAGTACCCCGGGCAACAGAGCAATCTGGCTAAGTTATCAAGGATCGGACGATCTCCAGCTGAGGTGGGTACCTGCTGTTGACTTGGAAACTTCTTATCCGCAGTACGTCCCGGGATTAAAAGCAAGCTTCAGCAAACTTTCGACAGCCTTTTCGTCATTTTCGCCAAGGCTCAAGAACTTTTCGTCAGTTCCCTGCCCGCACCAAGCGTCGCGATATAACCAAAAAGTCCTTCTTAGGACTAGGTTGAAAGTGACGCGACTAGGCATCCCGAGATGGCCTAGTCGAATCCAGTACTCAACAAACAAAATGTAACATTGGTGGTCTGGGATGACCCTTGATGAGGTACCAAATTGGAGTGTTAAGAATCTGCTCTCCATTGCTCGATTAAGATTTACGATTGATTATGATAATTGTTTTCTTAAAATTACTAATTTAAAAATATCCGTGGAAAATATAGAATGATAAAGAGTTCACGGAATTGTTGGCACTTCAAAAATGGACAGTAATTTGAAATCTTTAACAAGTATGGATTTGATTTAGAATGATTGAATGTTGCTCAATTCTTCCTATCTAACAATGGGAATGTGAAGCGACCTTTTTTCCTTTATGCAGGTACACTTAACACAGGTGAGATACAAGTTATTTTATATGTTATCATCATCATCAAGTGCCGTCTCCGCAACAAAGGTTGGCTGCAACAGTTCTCCAGGCTCCAGCATCCCCTGTCTTTTGTTTTGGTGGTGCACTGCTAGATTGTAATCTGTCCATCTTGTGATGTTACTCTCCCACTTGTATCTCTGTCTACCTCTTGCTCGCTTCCCTTTGACTTTGCCCTCAGGTAAGATTTCAGTAAGGTGTCATGCCTTTTAATGTGTCCAAAATATTTTATTTGCCTGACCTTTATTTCTCTTAGTAATTCTTTCTTCATATTAAATGTTTTTAGAACCTCTTCGTTTTCTTCTCTTTCCATGAAGCCCTTCCTATTCTTCTATATATCAACATCTCAAAGGCATCAATTATGTCTTCTAATTGTCTTCTAGTCTCCATGTTTCTGAGCCATATATTAATATAGCATAGATGTAGCATTTTATAATTCTCATTTTTAACTTGTTTGTAATTTGTTCAGATTATACTATTTTCCTCATGTCATAGAAGGTACTTTTCGCCATTCATATTCTCCTTTTAACTTGTTTCACATTGGTCATTTGTGATCATTTGTCCAAGGTATTGATAATTTTTTACTTGTTGTAGTTTCTGTCCATGTATTTTTATGTTTAGTTCTTGTTCTTCCGTGTCTTTGCTGATTGTATATGTCAGAGGTCTATAATTTATGTAATATAACTTTCGGAGAAATGTCTTGTCAATATTTTCATAGTTACTTACAAACTAATATAGCAGTGCTAAGACAAATTCAATCTTCAGATGCGCATAAGAATAAGATCGCGAAAGAATAGAAATAATGACAGCTACATTTTTTGTAGATTTGCAGTACAAGTGGATATGTGTTTGTAATTTTATGAGAGTAAGAATATTAAAGCTAAATTTTTGTTATTGATATTTTAAATATTTAACAAAATAATGTATTAGAAATGTCTGCATTTTCATATGAAAATTGTAAGATTGAGATGTTGGGAATACGGTAACCCTAACGTGTGCAGCTGGTTATAATACGGATCTCCTTCCACGCATGTCGTGAAATGCGACTAAGGAGGTTATGGGATGGAGTTGGCTGTCCCATCCCATATAGTCAGTGACCCAAAGCCATGCTGAAGTCGGATGTGTCAGGCCGAAAGGCGCAGATATCACAGCAATGCTGTAAACCATGACACAACGCATTTCGTTCTCCGGACTACATCCTGCTAATCTGCAGGAGTTTGAGAACGAACGCAGAAGAAGAAGAAGATACCATCTATTCCCAAGCAGGCCTCAAAGGAGTGGAAAGGAGAACTTTATGTTTACTTTGATAATACCATTCATATGCATATCTTTCATTACACATGAACAAGATGTATTCAATATATGTCTAATCAAACTAGAAACGATCACATCAGCACAGAAGGAAACATTCGATTTTTAAAGACATCCATCAAGTGCTTGAACACGTCATGCTGACTTAATTACTGTGTACTGAACTTATCAGATACGGCGAATGTTAAGTTAATAAAAATCCCGCTATACTTCTCTAATCAGCGTGCATCTTTATATGTAGGTTATCAAGGATATGATATGATTTTAATTTAGATGTGACGACGACTGCGATATTTTGAGGGTCTGTCGGGGATGTGGAGTTTCTATCGCCAAAATATGCAGAAACATAATATTGAACCATGTTAGACAAGTTTCTTCACTTGACATAATGAAAGAATAGATAGCAAGGGTCGCCATACATTGTGTGAATACAGTTAGTTTTGGCTAGTTCTTGTCCCATGATTATCATATGCCTAGCTACATGCTGGCAAAGATTTAAAACATGGAAAGTTTCAATCTCTGTACGATATTAGTTGTCTTTTCATTAATCCATACGTCTGTGTGCTTAAAAAGACAAGATGAAGGTAAGACATGTGCTGTTGAATTTATTTCCGGTATTTATTAACGATTCCAGAATCTACATCACTCCAGGCATACATATAGCTTCATAGCAGTAGGCACATTTACGTCTTTCCAGACGATAGTATTATTGTTCTGATATTCATAGCCTCATACACACACACATACACAAATATATAAATACACACACAAAACTCTCTTTCTCTTGTGTTGTTAATAAAACAGTTGATGACTTGTTTTGTGCCACAGTGACAGCCAATCTAGAAATTTCTCTCTGTTTTCTTCTGTCTCTTCTCCCCTTGATCTTCCAGCGGTGGTTACTAAATGTTTTCCTTTTCTCATCACATGCCCTAAGAATCTTGATTGTCTATTTATAATATATTTTTAACAGATAGATACTTGATCCATTTTATGAAATAGAATATATATATAACTCCGTAACTATATTTTTCATGTTCCCCATAGGCTCTTCGAGTACATACGTAGAATAACGAATTTTGGCTCTGTTATAGTTGGTTCGAATGGAAACGGGTGGCACTCGCCGAAAATTTGAAACCCTCTCCTGCGATCCAGCAAAGCTGGCCACTGATAGGATCGATTAACCTTTTACTTCTGCCCAGTGCACAAGTTTTAACACATGTAAACATTTGTTGAAAACGTCTAGATCTAATGAGCTTTGAAAATGTGTATTAGTTCATTTTTATTTGCGTTTAATATGTTTCAATCGACGTGTACGATGTATTAACCTGTTAACTATGGTTTTTATCGCATAATACTTATATATATATATATATATATATATATATATATATATATATATATATATATATATATATATATATATATATATATATATATATATATATATATATATATATATATATATATATATATATATATATATATATGGGTTTCTGTTGTAGTCGGGCGTTGATTCGCCGGTAAGAAATATTGTCATTACGTTCTGGAAAGAAGATGTCACATGACACACATGGGGTGCAAAGGGAACGCATTGCTCTAGGCGGACCCAGGGTTAGCAGATAACCAAGATCCCAAATGTACCTCCACGCGGTGCACCCTGGAAACAGAAATACAGCAGCTCGTGCTGATTCTGGCCAAATCATTTGGGGATCGTGTCCGAGAATGTGGAGGTAGCAGATGGAAAGAGATTTGACTGCACAAGAGACAGACAATATCTCCGACACCACCAGCATCACCACATATAGCGACACTGTCGACATACAGTGAAGCTAGTCAGTCCAGTCCGAACATTGGAGGGGCGGCCAATGTAAAATGCACGTAAAGGTAAATGCATGGCGAGAGACAAATATGTTTCATACAGAGTACAATGAAACAATGAAAGGGCAGAACAGCGCTAGAGGGCAGCGCGAACTGCAAATAGAAAGTGAAAAGTCCCTAGGAAAGGGAACTACAAGCTCCGTCAGCTCGAGACGGGCTTCTAGTCACCAGAGTTCCTAACAGGCAGAGACTCAGACCCATCCATCGGCGTTTGGTAAAACAAAAGACCTAACCCAACTCTAACGTCGAGCCTTCCTAAACCGGAAATATGCTCGCGAAGAGAAAGGGTTCTGTACCCGATGGGTGTAGGCAAGAAAGGGACAACGATGGCAGTCCTGGCCCAACTCTACTGTCAAGGTTTCCTATACCGGAAGTAACTTGCAGAGAGAAAGGGTTCCGTAGTCGATTCGCTCAGGCACAGAAGGGACAACGATTTAGCCCTGGCCCAACTCTACTGTCAGGTTTTCCTACACCGGAAATACACTTGAAGAGAGAAAGGGTTCAGTACCTGATGGGCTCAGGCGCTATTGGGACAAGGACGCTCAGCTCGAGAACGCCTTGCTCTCAAACGCGTGGTGTGAGACTCGAACTTGGACAAGGGGTACACGATGTCGGTGAATGACACCTCGGCTAAGAGGGCGAAAGAGCCAAGGTCCAACTCCTCTGTTGAGTTCTTCCCCTTAAGGAACCAGGCTCATGGATGAGAAACGGTTCAGTACCTAATGGGCACAGGCACAGCACGTCCAATTACACGAGGCAAGTTCATAGACAGTGGAACACCTCGTTCGAGTCAGACGAGAGTAAAAAATCGTCTGGGCGAAGAGTCTTCGCTACGCGTGCCTGGAGACAGATATAGAGGCTGTCACAGGCTAAGGGTAGCCCACCCGAATTGTCAAGGCATGCCGAAATCGGATGTGCTAGGCCTACAAGGCGCATAACGGTGGCACAACGTAATCACGCTCCCGGCGGAAATCGCACGGATATCCGTGATGGTTACAATGGAGCGAACGAAAAACAAACAAACAAACATGACACACATAAGAGTACGTAACTTTTGTAAAGTTACGATTTTGTACTGTATTTCGTGTTCGAAATAGCTAAATTCGTACGAGCGCGAATTAATTATGGGAGGGACTGTGACCGTTGGTGTTCGATCCATGTAGTTTTTTATTTTGATTTTGTGGTTAATATGTAGAATCTAAAAACATTTGAAACAAAATGTTACATAACAATCCTCAGAATACCATGGGCCAAAAAAAATACAAATATAGCCGTCCTGATAGAAATGAACGTAAACGAAAATTAGCTAAACAACATGGTTCTTTCCACAAAACTACAATATTTTGGCCATATCAACGCCAAGACAGCATAGAGAAGACCATAATGGAGGGGATGATGCCAGGGAGATGAAAAAGAGGCAAACCAAGAAGATAGACGAAATATATCAAAGACCACTTAAACATAATACCAGCAAAAGAAGCAGAAAGACTGGTTCAAGATAGATAGAGGTTCCGGAAGGTTGTGATGACTGCTAAATCCTGTTCAGTATATGCTACCTAATGATGATGATGTGGAAACGAAACATAACAAAATCATTGATACAGTTTACGAAACATAAACATATTAACATCTATTCGAATTTCCTTTTTTGTTTTATTATGGCTCAGGCAACTTCGGCCATTGTTTCTAGTAAATATATATATATATATATATATATATATATATATATATATATATATATATATATATATATATATATTTATAAAGTAATGTCTATGTCTATGGAGGGGGGTTGCTATCTGTTTTACTTGCGTTTGTGTTCCCTGTAAAGTTGCATTTGATGGTTATGTTTAACTAAAGTGAAGAAGGGATGTTTGAACACTAAACCACTCTCCTCCAGTGTCTACAGCGCTTATTTCTACATTTGTCCCCCAGGAGTTGTCCAAGGGGTAAGTCAAAATTTCATTGACAGAGTCAGCAATCATCTGGTGCAACAGATATTAACCTACCAGAACTTGGAACTGGCATACAAAGCTTATGTAAGTAGACTTTCACACAAATTGGATATTTTATTGATCTGAACTGTGACCATTAAATTCATTATTCATTCTTGTATTCAGTGAAACCAGTAACATTAGTTATGATGAGTTCACAAAACTTGTCTTGAAACTAATCACAGATCAGTTCAAATAAAGATTAACGTTCGATAAATTGTTTGGGTGGTAAATATCATTGGAATCCGGTCAGTCTATTTGGCACTAACGTCAGCTGTTAAGACCGAACATTTTCAAACTCATTCAATGCAATCCTCATCAAAATAATGTGTTTAACGTAGGGGTCAACACAATACGACTCTCCAAGCAATTTCTAATGACAACGGCAATGATAAGTAACAAAGGTTACTATAGGAATGTCCATAAAGTACGTCAACAATTCATGGGAAGGGAGTATGAAAAACGTTTGAGTGTTGTTAACAATGGGAAGGAGGGTTGATTTAGTTGACGTCAACAATATCGCTTCTGTACACCAATTAAATTATTTGAATTTGAAAAAAAATTATCTAAAAATAAACATTAATATACCACCCACCCCCTATTTTTTTCTTTTTAAGTACTTCATTTGCCACAAAAATTGTTTGGGGAGATGTTAAATATTTTAAAAATAATTGTCCCTATATTCTTCATCTTCGTTCTCAAACTCCTGCAGATTAGCAAGATATAGTACAGAGAACGGAATGTGTTGTGTCAACGGTTTACATCACTGATGCGATATTTGCACCATTATGCCTGGAGCATCCTACTTCAGCACAACTTTGGATCCCTTTCACCCTATATTGACATGACATCCAACTCAATCCCATAACATCTTTAATTGCCTCTTACGACATGCATGGAAGGTAAACAGTGCTGCTATTATTTGCTTCCTCTCTGACCTATATGCACGGACAACACACGGACAGTTGAATTTTTGACAGTTGCTGATAAGGGAAGGAAGGTGATCAAAAATTAGCAAAACAATGTTTGACATAATTTAAAGACATCCAAATATGGTAAGAAATCTAATTAATTCGTAGGGCCTACACATAATAAATGTAAATCATAAGAAATAATAGTTATGAATTAATAGGGGAAAAAACGTTTTTCTGACGTCGGAAGAGACTTTTATCAACAAACAAAAATGAATAACAAAATGAAAACTTTACACGTCTGTTAAACTGATATATGAACTCCTTGGTGACAGATATCACACAATATCTCATCACAAGCTATCGTTATGTAAGAAGTAAACCATGGACGCTAAACGGTGATAAAGAGAACATGATTACATAAACTATGTATGTGATGGTGTGTGTGCAGCACGTTCTCGGGACGAACGTAAAAGAAACTTGGAGAGAATGTCTTTCAACACAATTCAAATATTGATATGAAAAGCGACACAGTGGTACAATTTTTAATTTGATCTTGTGGAGGAGCTCTTAACCACGCAACGAAAGTAAAAAAAAAAAGATTTTCAGATATTCCACCTGCCAGGTATGTTCCCATACTGTTCTGACAGACACAAAGGGTGGTACCACTTCGTACGGTTATAGCTGTTTTCTTGTGAGTCAAGTGATCTGACGTTAACTTTTGCTAAGTTTGTGTTATGTCGTTTTCTGAATTTTTATGTTTGCCTTGTACTGTTCAAGTTCAGTTAATAAAAAGTGTGTTATTTCAAGTGAACTCTGACATTGTGAAATCTTGTATTTAGTTTTGCATTTCATTCATTTAGAAACTAAACTGCTTCCTGTTTAGACTTCTCTCCAACAAACATAAATGTCATTTTCTCTAGGAAAAAGAGGGTGGTGTTGGTCTGAACCCTATTACACAACTCATTCTCTCGGTATCTGCTGGCTTGTCTCGAATTATCTACGTTCATCCAGATTGATGTCTTATGTCTTCATGCGTAGACATGACAAAATTAAAAGGATGTGTTATAGAGAACGAGCTTTCGACCGAATAGAGAATGAACTACAATGGGGTATTCTAGAAAAGCATGGAATAAAAGGACCATTATTAGACTATGTAATTGTTATATACAAAGATAGTGAAAGTGCGGTTAGAACAAATACACATACAAAGTGGTTTTCAGTAACATCAGGAGTTAGACAGGTGTGTGTCTTATCTCAATTATTGTTTATTATGTATATGGATAATATTACCGAAACAGTAAAACACCACCAGACACTAACCATCCAAATGAACTAATTGAACTACTTTTTGCTGAAGATCAGTGCCTACTCCACAGTTCAAGTGCAGGGCTGCAAGATCACATAAACCTACCAAACAACGAAAGCTGTCTCAATCACAACATGAAGATCAAAACAGAAAAAAAATCCAGAAATAATATCTATAGGCAGAAAACATAATACAATCAAGATACAGAACTACTGAAACAAGTACAGGAATTTAAATATCTTGGGAGCATTTTACAGACGACGAAAGAATGGACAGAGAGCTCGAGACAAGAATTCAAAAAGTCAAGAGTGTAAATTATGAACTTACACCAATTTTGAAACACAAATCTATCCCGACGGAAACCAAAACACAAATGATATATTCAATTTTTATACCAACATTGTGTTATCAATGTCAGACATGGACACTAACAAAAAATTAAGAGAGAAAACTTGCTACGTGCGAATTGAGATATATAAGAAAAGCAGCAAACAGAACAAGAAGAGAACATGTGCGAAATGAGAAAATTACAAGAACTGTTGGAACAACATCAGTGGTCAAATATAATGAAAAACAGACTGAATTGGTTCGGCTACTCAATGAGAATGAACCTTATTGGCCAGCGGCAAGAGTATACAACATGAAAATGGAAACCACAAGATACAGAGGAAGACCAAGAAGAGGGTGGATTGGTGATGTTACAAACATTCTGAGATGTCACAATATTACTGCATATCAAGCGACCAAACGTGCCATAGCCCGAAAACAGGTCGTCATTTAAAACTGTTACGCCTTAAAATAAATGCAGAGAAAAGACGATTGATAGATTCTAGAGAGTTGAAAGCTCTGTGCCCATGCTTACATCTTGACTGTGATCTCTGAACTGCAATATTCAAGACATGCAACTTCAACACAACCTGGGCCGTAGATATGTCTTCGAATGGGGGGGGGGGAATTACCTAAAACATAAGAAGCTAACTCACTCATTTTCGTGAAATTTGTTAGAAGATAACCACATAGGGACACAGTATTACTTGCTTTCTTATTAGAAGATAACCATATAGGGACACAGTGTTACTTGCTTTATTATTAGAAGATAACCATATAGGGACACAGTGTTACTTGCTTTATTATTAGAAGATAACCATATAGGGACACAGTGTTACTTGCTTTCGTGGCTGACTTCTTAGTACTAAGTATCGTGTAGGCCTAATGACTTCCTAATGGGATGGGGGGGGAGAGGGGTTAACATTCTTGATTTACGTTCTCTCCTTTCTCTTTAAATTCGTCTCCCTGGTCAGACAACTCTGTTCTATCTGTTGTCCAGCTCCAATAAGCTCCTAGTAGTTTTATTTTCGTTAGACCTAGCTGCGAATGCTAGCAATCAGCTTTAGGTCAAAGACTGCTAAAGAATATTCGCTTTATCCGATTGTCTCACACATGCTCCCTATACATAGCGTGCAGCACATGATCCTGGCAACATTTACACAAGGAAACAACACATGATCCTGGCAACATTTACACAAGAAAACAACACATGATCATGGCAACATTTACACAAGGAAACATTTGCAATATATTACGAAAATTAATGACAAGGTAGGATATTCTGCTTATGGCATAAATATTCCTATATCAATAACATGTTCCTATATCACTTGCCAGGCGACATTCTTTGACAGAGCTGATGTAGATCTACCTGGATTTAAGAAGCTTTTCCGCAAACTAGAAAAAAATTCGCACGCCAATTCAATCGCCTTGACAACGTATATCAACAAACGCGGTGGACTTATTACATTTCCTGTTGTAAAGGTAAATTCCACAAATGTAATATATATATATATATATATATATAATTATTTTTTAAATTTTATATTGCAATGATCCTTAACTATGTACGGACGGAAGAAACTTTCCCAACACAGCTTAAGCAAATTGGGGGGGGGGGGGGTGGGGGGGATGGGGTGGTTAAATAGAGACAAACAAGTGAGAAACATAATAAAAAGAAACAGATTTGTGTGACGTGTCTATCAATAACTAAGAGAATAATTATTTTGTTTTGAAAAGTGATGATTGACATAAGTATGTAGGCCTACTGAGAAAACCAAAAAAATGTATCTACATAAATGGAAGTTTCAGTCTAGGATCTCTGATATATAAGAAATATATAAAAAGATGTTGGTCTACTGTTCTTACATTCTTAATCAAAAATAAAGAAAAGAGTTTATGCCCAGTGATAATAAAAAATAATCAGAATTGCCTTCTAGGAAGAAGTTACAAATGACGATTATATGTTAAGAAATAATATTTCCGCCATGCAAGATCTAAGTGAATTACTCAATGCTGAAATAGGTTTATAAATTTCAGTATTTGGGGAAAATGATAACATCAGATAGAAGATTAACATAGATACCAAATAGAATACGCCAGACAGGATAACATTACAAAAGGCGAAGTGCATCCTGTACAAATATGTCTCATACATTGGAAACGAGGAACAGAATTTAGTGCCAGCACTTAATCTAAGGCATGCTTCGAGTCATGGTCAATGATTACTGATCCAGCGGTCCATGGGCTCATGCCCTTTGACCTAATGCCATTGTGTGATATATGCATGTGTTTTGAGCTGTTGTGTTGTTCCGTATAAAGTGTTTGTTTTATTTGGGCCTGGAAGAAAGTCATGGTCAATAAATAAGCAAGAAATGGGAAAGTGGAAGATTTGAAAATATAGACGCCCGTGTGTTTCCTGGGTCTGAGAGGGGAGCAAATAATAACAACACTGTTACCTACCACGTAGACTTATATAGTAGGAGACGGCTAGTGAGCTTTTGGGATATAATTGCCTGTCTAATCTCATAAAGGATCAAAGTGTTCCAGAATCCATGATAAAGTTGGATATTTCATACCGAAAGACGCAGATATGGCTGCTAGACTTTCATCCATGACACAACGCATTTCGTTCTTGAGAACATGCACAGAAAAAAAGAGGAATACGCCATAGTTATGCGATTCTATAGAAAAATGTTGATAGTAGTATGGGCTGCTAGACGAACTAATGAGTAAATGTTGCAATAGCCAAATACGAAATGAGCGCTGTTTGCTAACTTAGAAAAGTTTGTATATAATCTTATTTGTAGCGATTAACCGAACTTTTTTAGCTTTACTTATTTTCTTGACGATATAGATACAAAAGTTACCATTGCTCGCTGAGCGGTATACACGGTTATACACGGTTGCCAGTGGAAGGGAGTGAACCTGGTACCTAGGCCGTCCCAGACAGTATCTGTCAATCCTCATCACAGGGCGGTACAGCTTCAGAAAGAAATATTTATTTCTTGACCACGTTACTTGGAAAAAAAGTTTTCAGAAGATAATCACAATGACCGACAATGGGCACAAAAAATAAATGTAAGGGATAGAGGGTGGTAGTGTAATAATACATTAGTTTAACATTGTGGCACGGCCGAGAGTTAACAATCCTGATTGCAGATAATAATGTTAGATTTTTATGGACATACTCTTCGTCTATTCGGGTCGGCACGGAACTTGATACTAATGATGGTGTTGATAAAGATGAAGAAGGGGATGATGATGATGATGATGATGTTGTTGTTAAGCTGCATTATAAAAAATAGTTCAGCAAATAAATAAACAACATGAATTGTTTGCTTGTAAGTAAAGTATTAAACATGTCTACATGAACAATTTTAAAATGATTATCCGCAATAAGTGTAAAAGTCCCATTGCATATTTTTGTAATAACTACATATAACTGGTGTTTGTTGACAGATAAATCATGCATGCAGATATATAGAACATATTTATGAAAAACAAGCAGCATCAACAAGATCACTTCCTAACGTGAGTAAAAATAATATGTTCGTTTATATTTTATTGTGTAATTGCATTTCTTCTTCTTCTGCGTTTGTTCTCAAACTCCTTGTCCAGGATTCACACCCATATATTGCCACCTGGAAATATGCAAGCTATTCAAATTTTACTAAACGAATAAATATGTTATTCTCTGCTATCTCAAGCTTCTCTGGAATACATCGCATTAAAGTATATTTGGCGAGTGCGTCAAACTATAGTAAAGTTTACTCATACAAATATTATTGAAACATGTAAAGGCTTGTAACACTGACTTTGTACCTAGTATGATGATTACCAAAAATTTGATAACGATAAACTTGTCTCTCTTGTAACAGACGAGAATACCTCACATCCATGGCGATTGTATATTTACTTACGACTCACTCGGGGCATGTTCCACAGAAATGAGTTGTCTGCATTGTGACAGTGAGAACAACATTCTGCAAAGGAGATGTCACATAAAATATGGTTATTTCTGACTGAGTTTTGACTTTTCGACATTGGTATTATTAGCATGTCAAAATATCTTCAACATTTTCTTGTGAAAACGAAATGTGTCTTCCAGAGTTATTATTGCTTCTTTCCTGATCGTCTTGTTTTCTCTGAAATATTATCATTATTATCTATCCCCGCCTTCTCATCAAAGGTTAGCTGCAACTTACCTTCAACATCTTCTGTCTCTTGCCTAGGTGGTGCACTCTGCTAGACTGTATAATCTGTCCATCTTATGATGTTTCCCTCCCACTTATCATTTTTTTCTACCATTTGCTCGCCACCCCTCTACTCTATCTTCAAGTAATGTATTCAATAAGGTGTCATGTCCTCTAACAGGCTTATGTCCAAAATATTTCATTTTTATTTTTTGAATATTTATTTTTTCCATACTCAGTGTTATGAGAACCTTTTTGTTTGTTTTCTTCTCCGTCCACGAAGTTATCCTTGTTCTTCTACATATTTACATCTCAATAACATTAATTTTGTCTTCTAGTTGTTTGTCCATTATTCATGTTTCTAATCATGTAGAATAGGTGTAACCTTTTATAACTATCATTAATAGTTTGTGATTGGTTTAGATGTTAATATGTCCCTCGTATCTTTTAAATTACTTTTAGTTATTCCTATTTTCCTTTTTGACATCTGTTCCACAACTGCCATAATTTGTATTTATGTTTCCAAAATACAGGTCATGATCTACTGGTTGCTGTATCTTTCCATGTAGGGCCTACTTTATGTTTAGCTTTTGATCCTCTGTGATTTTTATGATTATAATTTGTGTTAATATCGTTTTTGTTTTCTGAGTGTTAATATAATATAAAATATATACTTGATTTGTCTACTTGATCTATTAGTTTTTGTAGCAGCTGTTCACTTTCTGCTAAGAGTACTCTGTCGTCTGTATATTGTAGATTATTATGTTACAATTTATCTTCAGCGATTGTTTTCATTCTATATAAATGAAATAACAATCACGAATTACGTTTGATTTCTGCTGGAGAACGTGAAGTGGGTTGCGCTACCATTAAAGTTGCGCCATGTAGATCTAACACACCAGTTTTCGGCATGCATATAATTTGAGTTAGCTATTTATACCCGATGGCAGAATTCCTATCTATCGAACTGTGTGAGCATCAACTCTACGACATGATGATTTATTATCCACTGTGTCTTGGGTTTTCTTCTTCTTCTTCTGCGTTCATTCTCAAACTCCAACTGGATCTAGCTGGATCATGGTCCTGCTAGATTTCCAGCAGGATGTAGTCCAGAAAATGGAAATGCGTTGTGTCGCCGTTTTATTTGCGCCAATGGCCCGACACATCCGTCTTCGGCGGGGTCTTGGGTTTTAAAGTCAATGCCATATTTATGACAGTTTTCGTGCAAACAGTAAGCATGTATTTGAGCTAGGATAGATGACGTCTATCTCGTAGGAGGTGTTCCATGGCCATTGAACTCACAGAACAGCATAAGCAATAAAGGAAACACATGAGAGAAAGAAAATGAAGACTTAAAACAGGTGGATTGTAAATTATTAGTATCAATTGCACCATCACTATTACAGTATCTTAAATGTTGGAAGATGTTCAAACTCTTTTCACTTTTAAGGAAATGTTATACAAATATAGACCTAATCTGGTGAATTTTTCTATTTCAGATTTGTTACTTTCAGTCACTAGAACCTAAAATTACTCACCAGGTCAAAGATAAAGTAACGCAAACTGGTTACGCAGCGTGGGGTTGGTTTGGAAATGGACAGAACGTTGCTGAGAGCAACTCAACAGAAAGTAAAAATAGTGTAAGAACAGTTTTACAATACATTACACACGTACACATTAATATAAACATAGATTTAAGTGAGTGTTCGATTGAACAATCAAATGTTATAACTAATTAGTGCTTTCTACTGCCGAAGACGGATGTGTCAGGCAATTGGCGCAAATAAAACGGCGGCACAACGCATTTCCATTCTCTGGACTACATCCTGTTGAAAATATAGCAGGACCATGGTCCTGCTACAAGGACCATGGTCCTGCTACAAGAGAAATTCAGCAGGAGTTTGAGAATGTACTCTGAAGAAGAAGAAGAAGAAGTGCTTTCTATTGTGTTGGTTGGTTGTGAAAGTTGGACACTCACTAAAGACATAGAAAAACCATTGCTAGCCCTCGAATGCAAATGTTGTTGACGAATTATTAGCATTTTATAAGACAAATGAGCACGTAAGAAATAAAATGTAGATGCATACATGTACATGGCGTAAGAACAATTACTTGCAATACTAAAACGACAAAAACTTGCATAGTTCTGGACATGTATGCCCACATGGTTCATTGTCAAAATACAAAATAGCGATACTACATGAAACAGTCGAAGGTGAAAGAAGCAAAGAAAGAAAAAAAATTATGGACATACAACATCAAGGAATGGGTAGATCGGCAATTTTCCTCACATATCTGTCTCGCTGAACATAGAAATCGCTAAAGGACTGTGTGCTGATGCATCCGATATGGTAGCCCTACGACTTTGACCGGTTATGAATGATTAAAGGTTTAAAGGTTTGACTTCATTTGACTCTATATGTACTGACTATCTCTTTCAACAAAGCATCAAGCTGCCTGCCAAGATATATGTCTTTTTCCATTATAATATAATTGTTCTGTATTGATTATGTTACTGCTTTTAATTTTACATTTGAAATAGATGCTGTATCTTCCTGTAATGTAATTTCACATACCTGTAGAATTTTTGTTGTTCATTGCCGTAGGACTACTCTTATTTCCATTTGTGTTAATAAATAAACTACATAACTCCATGAAGTTTATGTCTATATTAGTGCTCTTATCTTTGTCCCTATCTTGGTAAGACCTTTTGGTCAAAACGTCAATGTGTTCTTTGTTGTTAGCTCCCGTAAAACCCATTTAATTGATTATATATATTATTTAGGGGTATTTATCTACCTATATGGCACAAGGTTGTACTGTAGTTTCATATTCATTTTAAAATAAAACCTTAGAGATGGTAGTGGCAGAATAACATGAATCGCAATCTGTATTTTTTTAAAAAAATCATTCAAGAACATTGACTAAGCAGTGTGAATAATGGGCCTAACCCAGATATCTCGACGAATGTGTATTTGCGAACCAGATTGCGAGAACCGATTTTTAACTTACGACACCATGATTACCAAACAGAGGCATACCCACATTGTCATGAATAATATTAATAGCGAGCAGCTGTAGCATAGTGGTTAGTGCACTTGCATCTTACCTGGGCGGTTATAGCTCAATACCCAGTAACGGACGAACACTTTTAGATCATATATGACTTATGGGGCAACCCAACTATAGGAGATGCGTACCAGAATAATCAGGTCCTATGAAAAGTAAAAGTACATAGATTTCATTCCCTACCCTACAATTCCTTGGTAAAATATGCATATGAGTATAGCACTATATATAGCCCCGCATTCCTATACACATCAGTGGTTATATATATAGCTTTTATAGTCGTTTCGTTAAGCTCTGACGTAACCACATTGAACTAACCTCCGCTGTTGAAAAGAGCATACTTCACGAAAAGAGATACATTTTACATAATAAAAATAGTGTCCTGGAAACAGTACCATGAAGCTTGTACGTGTCGACATGGGGCCTGGTCTGATCTTTTTTTCTCAACAGAATTAGTAATGTATATTTTCTTTTCTCGCCTTTGAACGTAGGCATTCTCATAAATTCTGAAGTTTACAATATTTCCCCCCCCCCCTCCCACTACTTAAGCTTCTAATAATCAAAATCATTATTTCCTAACTACCGAATGTTATGAGAAGTTTTTTGAAAGACTATTTTAAGATATTTCTCAGACACTGCAGCGTTGACCCAACCATTGATCCTGGGAAATTAGCTCAGACATATCAACGTCCAGTCTGGCAATGGCCAACTCACCGAAGAAATTAATAACTTTGAAAAGGACATAACACTGCAGTAAATTCAAAGGATATGTTGTTGTTCGTCCATCACTAGTGATGATATGATTACCATTGGTTACATTTTATGAAATTAAGTTAGTTATATCCTCGATTATGAGTTCGTAGATGGCTAATATGCACTATTCTGGCCGCAAACTCCTTGGACAATTCGGGCACAGGTTTAACATTGCAGATAGTTTTTGATATACCCGTGACTTTCTAGCTTCTCTCCGCTGTTAAGCTGCTGCATTTCTACTCATTTCACAAGATGCTGCTCCATCGAGACCAGCACCGTGCAGAGGTGATGGGGCTTAGTTCAGCCATCAGGGGCTGGAAACTAAGACTGGTCGGGCAGTCCCACTCGAGCAGGACCATAGTCCTGCCCTAGTAAGCAGAGTGCTGAAGACGGAGGCATCCAGCCAAAAGGCGCACAGATAATCAGGATGCCACGCACAAAACACAATGGAAACATGTCTACATCTATAAATAGTTATGGTGCCTGCCCTGTGGCGGACGTTCAGGCAGGGACGGTGCCGGGCCCTATACCTCGAAAGGGCCCAACCTCAGTTACTGGAAGTCCTTCTCAATTGCCCCGAGGAGCCAGGAGGCAAGGGAATAGAGCTACTGGCCAAACAAACAAACGACCAATAAAAATAATGCACTGGAATGCTGAGGGTGTCAACAGTAAAAGAGATGGATACAGCAAAAAATTGGAACTTGAAAATGTCCTCAGTGAAGAACAAGTTAACATATGCTGTATCCAAGAAACACACCTCAGCAGCGACATAGCCTTCAAAATCAGTGGCTACCAGTGCTACCGATCTGACCGAAAGGTCAGGCGAAAGGGTGGAATTCTGACACTTGTTAAAAACAATATCAGCGCATGTCAGCTTGAAGTATATATGGAAGGGGCAGAATACTAGATGCTCCACCTAAAAACAGACAGTGCAGAATTCCATCTCCTGAACTACTACTGCCCAAATGATAAACCATTGGCACTAGACACAATTCCAGACAAAGAGAGACTTATGGTGTGTGGTGACTTCAACAGCCACTCTCAGAGCTGGGGCTACGATCATATCGACAAGAGGTGAGGAACTTGAGAGCTGGCAGGATGAAAATAATCTCATCCTTATTAACCAGCCAGCAGACTCGCCAACCTTCTACTCGAGAGCATGGCACATCACCTCTACACCAGACCTAGCATTCCACTCACCAGGCCTGGAATGGAACATCACACGTGTTGTTGGAAAGCAGCTTGGAGGTAGTGACCACAGACCAGTATTTCTGGAAATCCACAATGAATTTACCACGGACAGCAGCACGCTCACTAGGTGGAACTATAAAAGGGCAGACTGGAAAATGTACCAGCATTTAACCAGTGTTCTAGCTAAGGACATGAACTTGGACAAAGACATCAATAGAGCAGTGAGTGAATTTAATAGATGTATACTACATGCTGCTAGTAAAACCATACCCAGGGGGTCACGCAAAAACTACAAACCCTACTGGAATGATGAACTGGAAAAGCTGCAAAATGAGATGGAAACATCTAGACGGCAGGCTGAGAACAGACCTAGCCAAGAACATCACAACAAATATCAGCAAACAAAGGCTAAATTTCAAAGAGCCAAGTTACAAGCCAGACGGAGCAGCTGGAAAGAAAAAACAGAGTCGCTGAACCTAGAAAGAGATACTAGGAAATTATGGAAACTTGTAAAACAACTAAATGATGAAGGTACATGGAGAAATACCAGGATCACACTTTATAAAGATAGAAACATTTTAACAGGTAAACATGCAGCTGATTACTTTGCAGATTCCTTTGCAGAAGACAATAACGTCAAAGTCAGCCCAGACAAACAACAGGAGGTTCGAGAGAACCAGCAAAACATTGGACAAGGTGAACCTATACCTGAAGTCATGGAGGCACCAATCACAATGAGAGAACTGGAGCATGCAATGTCCAAATTGAAAATGAAAAAGTCCCCTGGAGCTGATGGAGTGTCCAATGAAATGATTAGAAACCTGGGAAGTGCAGCAAGAGCAAAGCTACTGCAGATCTTTAACACAAGCTGGTCCACAGGTAATGTACCACAGGCGTGGAGAGAAGCAATAATGATACCACTCCTCAAATCAGGAAAAGATGGCAACACAGTCTCCAACTACAGGCCCATCAGCCTCACAAGCTGTCTCTGTAAAACAATGGAACGCATTATCAATCTTAGGATGCAGTGGTACCTTGAAAGTGAAAACCTTCTGGTATCACAGCAAGCAGGTTTCAGACAGAGCTACTCTACTGAAGATCAGGCAGCCTACCTCTCCCAAGAGATTGAGGATGCCTTCCAAGAAAAGAAACTGGTACTAGCAGCATGGATAGACCTCAGGAAAGCATTTGATAAGGTCTGGAAAGAAGGGCTCCTAAAGAAATTGCGAAATTGCAGGGTTAGCTCAAGAATGTACAAATGGGTAAAAGCATACCTGCATAATAGAAGAGCCAGGGTACAATTAGATGGTCGCAGGAGCAAGAAAGTTCTACTGCGTCATGGAGTCCCCCAGGGAGGAGTCCTGTCACCCACACTTTTCTTGGTTTACATCAATGACCTAGTTGCTGAACTACCACACGGGATCAAAATGGCAATGTATGCTGACGACCTGGTGATCTGGTGCACGGAAGAACATGCAACAGTGGCCACTAAACAAATACAAAGAGCTATCGATGCCCTAACCTTATGGGCTAATAGATGGTGCGTCAGCATTAACACAGATAAGTGCAGCACTACACTCTTTACCCTCTCACCAAAACAAAAAGCTGGTCATATCAAGATAGATGGAGAGCTCTTGAAAGAAGATAAACAACCCACATACCTCGGAGTTACTTTTGATGATAAGCTGACATGGAAGCAGCACATAAACAAAGCAACAACAAAAGCCAGGAGGAAGCTAGCTATCCTGAGAAAACTAAGTGGAACCACATGGGGAGCCAGTGGAAATATACTCAGTAAAGTTTACCAGCAAGGCATAAGACCACACCTGGAATACGGTTCAGCTGCGTGGTTCCTGCATCAAACACCACATTACAAGATCTAGATAAAGTGCAAAACCAGGCACTTAGAATAATGTTGGGAGCAATGAAATCAACACCCATAGCAGAGATGCAGAAAATGGGAAGAATGCAAACACTTGGCGAACGCAGAGACACAAAAGTACTAATTCAAGCAGAAAAGTTTCAGTGTATGCCAAGTCATCCAATGAAGGAAAGATTCCAAAATCTAGCAATGGGACGACTGAAAAGGAGCAGCTTTATCCATCAAGCTAAACGACTCCGTAGACAATTTACAGACCTACCTGAAGTTGACAGCCCCTTAAGGTCTGTACCAGAGCAAACCCCGTGGAGTGAAAGCCATGGAATGCCAATATACATTCAGACCCATGTGAAAGGAATACTAAGCGAGGACGAACAGAACAGTGTGCAGCGAATGACAGTCACCCTCAGTTTCCTGGATGAGGAATATCCACAAGATATATGGGTCAGAGTGTACACAGATGGGTTAGCACAGAATGCTGTGAGGAATGGAGGTGCAGGTGTATATATAGAATATCCACACAAGCCTAGAGATACAATCAGAACACCGACAGGAAAATTCTGCAATAATTATGATGCAGAAATCCAGGCAATTAGTGTGGCAGCTAAAAAACTGCTGAACTCCAACTCTGACCTACAGCCTGTGGTATTCCTGACAGATGCAAGGTCAGTGCTTCAAGCTCTCCAGTCTGGAAAACTAACAGACTTAAAAAAACTACTTAGCGAATTGTCTTACCAGTATAGGGTAACCATGCAGTGGATACCCTCTCACTGTGGAATACCAGGAAATGAAAAAGCAGACCAACTGGCTAAGGAAGGTGCTGCCGAAGACCAACCAGATATACCAATCACCTACCATCAGAAAAAAACAGATGATAAAGTCAATAAGAAAGCCACAAACACCAACACAAGATGACTATCACAATATGAACAGATCAGAACAAGTTATAATTCTACGTCTCAGAACAGGACACAACCGACTCCGCAGTCACATGTATACAAAGTTCAAGATTTGCAACACGGCCATGTGTACATGTGGACAGGCAGCACAGAGTGCCAAACATATACTTCAAGAGTGTTCTGAGCATGAAACGCTGAGGCAGACATATTGGCCAGAGGAAACAACACTGGAATCAAAGCTCTATGGGACACTGTATGAACTACAAAAGACAGTGAGTTTTATTAAGGAGACAGAATTACAGATATAGACATGTTTCAAGTGAACGAAAGAAGAAGAAACAAGATGCTGCGCCTTTTTTAAAACTAGAGCTCTATGTAGCTCTATTTCGTGCAGTATCTTCCCAGGTATCTTGGTTCATTTCAAAAGCTTTTATTAAGACCGTTAACGAGTCCTGGCAGAGCTTCTTTTTCCACCTTCAGAACATATATTCCCTTCTGTAACTCACCATAGAGAAGTATCTTCGAAAGGCGATGATCTGGCATATATTATGTACCACATGACCTGCCCAATGAATCTATGTCTGCAGTAAAATAGTGTCAATGCTAGTGATACCAGCACCGTCAATGACAGCGGTATCAGGAATCTTGCCTTGCCATCTGATGTCCATAACTTTTCTGAGACAAATTGTGTGAAAGGGATTGAACTTCCTCACGTGTCGTCTATATAGGCATGCAGTCCATGTTTCACTAGCAGGCATTTGAAAAGATATAAAACGCAATGAAAAGGCATATTTCATGATTTCAAAACCTTATTCATTCTTGTTTACACTACAACAAATTTTTCCTATCCAAGATTGGACGTCTTGGTCATCTGTACACTCACAATCATCAAACACAATTTACATTTTTAAATACATGCTCATTTGTGCTTGCGAATAAGGAGCATCATTACTCCATATTGTGAATGTATTACTATCTAACTCTTGTATTTTTATATGTATTTTTTCATTATAGCATATTGTCATCAAATATAATGTTTCCCAACTCTAAAAATAATAATCCAACATTCCTTTTTTCTAGTGGAGGATAATGTCTGGTTTATCTGGCCTTGACGATGCTTTGGCCATGGAGAAAACTGTGAACCAGGATCTCTCCAGTCTAGCAGAACAGGCAAAACGCCATCGGGATCCACATGTATAAACAAGATTTTTATGACAGAAATTACATCTTTTTTCCATAATTATTGCCACTACTAATTTCCACTATAGGCATACTCCTAAATATGAATCATTTAAAGTTAATTTAGTTTAACTCTCCTAATAAATTGTAATATGAAGTGATACCTTGGTTTACCAAAAACACAAACATTGGTGGTGTTTTAACACACAACAAATCATTCATCAAGCTTATGACAGAATCCCTTATGATATTTGTTTGGAAGACAACACACACTCGGCTGTTAGCAAAATTATGTGGATAATAATACAATTCTCCATGTGTTGTTGGAGTTCAAAAGCGGAGCAAATAATAGTGACTCTGTTATCTACCAAGCATGTCGCACGAGGTGACTGAGGAGGCTTTGGGGTGGAGTTTGTTGTTCCATTCTATAGGGCAGGTGTTCTCAACATGGTGCTCACGAATACCTTGGTGATCTCGTAAGGGCATGTGCTCACTCCATGAAAGCTGAAAAGTATTCGCGAGTACTAACAATTAACATGTTAATGGTGCATGGCATCTGATATAGCTGAGAATTCCTGCTGTAAAGTAGGCCTATATAATGTCAAAGTCACTAGAAAGCCATGCTGAGGTCAGATATATCATACCGAAAGCCCCACATAATTGTCAAGCTGTAAACCCTGACACAAGTCATCGTGTTCTCTGGACTGCATCCTGCTAATCTGAACTGGGCTGGAGAACGAAAAAAATAAGAAGTAAAGCTTAAAAATTTTAATTAAAAAAACATTTTAAAAAAACTACAAATTTAAAATTACATTCAGTATGTTGTCGTTTCTTTCTTACTGGTCGGAGTGCATAACTGTCAGCAGCGGAAATTGAAGTGGTACCTTTATCCTCTCTGAGTAGGATGCTGATTCTCAAAGCATTGCAAGCTGCTTAGAGTTGGAGCCTTTTTGGTATAAAATAATAGCTCTGGGGAAATAACTACATTGTGTAAATGAATGCAAGAGCTATAATGCACACAATTTCTGGAGATTGAAAGAAGCATACAAATATATCTGATACCTTGGAAGTCTGTACATCTCCACCAGAGACAGACTTTAGTAGAGATCAAAATATCAAACATAGAAATGTAGGTGTGGATATGCAGCAGTTCATTGTAGAAGGAACAATTTTTACCACATCACCATGTTTGTTTAGATTTATTTATGATTCTCCATTACTACACACAGTAGACACAATGTAAAATCAGTGGCAAAATGAATAGAGGACAAAAAAAACTACTTGCTCAAGTGATATAGCATTTATTTTGTTGATAAATTCTGACTTAAATAGAATTTGATTTCTATAAATAGAACTGTAGATCTTGTCATTCATGTGCTTACAATGCAGCTACCGATGATCCCTGTATAACAAACTGATCGGGACTAACGAAATATTTATGTAACAACCAATATATACAAATGCTATATACATATGCATACAATAAATAATACACTAGAAATGAAGTTCATCATGAAAAGCTCTATTGATATAGAATCTAACTCAACTCACACCGACAATAAAAAAAAAAACACAAGCTTGGAATAAAGGAGTAATCATTTTTTAGATTGATAACAGGCCACAACGGATTCAAACAATACATGCATCGGTGATTCAGAATAGGCAACACCAATACGCGTTCATGTGGACAATCTGCAGAGACATAATACATTTTATAGAACTGCCCACTAAACCACACCCAAGAGGAAACCTATGGCGATCTGAAATAGCTCTTATGGACAAACTATACAGCTCTGTCATGGAGCTGGTGACCACAGTACAGTTGATTGAAGAAATTAATATCAGCATCTGATTTAGACTGGAGAACGAGCAAGAAGAAGAAGAAACTAATTGAAGATTTATTAAAGTATTGTTAAATAGGGAAAGTTGTTATAAACGAATGTCCTATACAGAGAGTATATATTATATTAATACGGATGGTATATGTTTGTGTTACAGAGAATACTTCAATACTTGTACTTGTTCGTTGTTTTTGTAATAGTCCTTGTCTCGATTGGTTCGTTCTCGGTGACTTGAGTACACAGTTTGAATGTCTTGACAAAATAGCATCTTTTTTGGAGATATCGTTAGTCTAGTACGTAAAAACCAGTTTACTCTAGTTGCCAGGCGATTCGGTGCAGTCAGAACGGATTGGTTCAATTCCCGTTGGTCTCAAGAATTTCTATACAGAGATTACACTTTAGTAACCTCAATATTATTATTCAATATTAATATTCCTTCAATCATGATCTGCTCTATTCCACACTAAATTTAAAGTACTGATGATCTGCTCTATTCCTGTTTAAATTTAGTATTAACTTATTCATGATCTACTACAGGGGTGGGCAAACTACGGCCCGCCATTTGATATTTAGCGTCCCTCAAACACATTTTTAAATACACGAACATTGTTAAAATATTTCTTTACAATAAAAATATTTAATTGATTACTTACCGAGAATTTTAAACAAAAACATACATAATATTATATGCGGCCCTCCAATAGCTTTACAATTTTCAATGCGGCCCTCTGCACAAAAAGTTTGCCCACCCCTGATCTACTATATTCCAAACTAAACTTAGCATTGAAGAGCTCATGATATTCTGTGATCCAGATTCTGATCTTGATTAGGGCTTACGTTAATGGTAAGTTTAGTCTGGAATAGAGTAGACGTGAGTCCTTTATTAGAACGTTTAGTCAGGACTCACAGATCTATTATATTCCAAACTAAATTTGTCATTAACATATCCACAATCAACTCTATTGCGGAATAAACCTACCATTAAAATATTCTTTATCTATTCCATAAATTTGCCATTAAAATACACATGATCTCTATTACAGACTAAACTTACGATTGAAGCACTCATGGATCATCAAGTGGATACTATCAAGGAAATTGCTGACCTAGCCACCAGACTCCGGCAGTACTTAAAAGACAACAACTACTCACTTGGAGAGTACCTGCTTGACAGGGACTTAAACAAATAGATGATTAAAAGATATATGATGTATAGAATTCTTCATCTCTATTATTATTAAAGTAAACTATTCTACATGCTAAATCTGCTTGAAAGAAGGTTGTATTATAAAGAACACCATATAATCGATTATTTGTATTTACCTATATACAAGTAAATATTGGAATATTTGCACTAAAAAGTTGCATCATAATAATTAATGTTACAGGCATGTCTATGTTACTTTTCTGTGAAAGTTGTTTTTTATTCATGTAGTTTGTCGGTCGAAGTTGATGAAGGTGATCTGAGCTCAATTGAGATGAAAATTATGATAATGACTGCGGTGTGTCAGACTAACTAATGTTTCCTATGCTTTCCTAGAATTTCGAGTTTCTTTCTGCACTTTAAACGTTTCTAGGGGAAGTGTGTGAGACACTGAGCAGATCGTGTGTTTCTTCCAGCATGTTTTTTGTTGTTGTTGAGTTGCAGCTTGTTAAAAGTTCTCTGCAGCACATATACCAATCCTGAGTCTGACTTTAGTCAGGTCTGTCTTGCATCGGTCTATCCCACGAATTTGTGTCTACGTTGAAGTAAGTCAGTGCTGTCTTTAAAATGCTATCACAATTTAAAATGCTATTTTAGTCCCTGGCTTAGTGGAAACCAGTTTTGAGTACTCCTCATAGCAGTTTTTTAGAAGACGATCTTTTATGCAGACCGGCCCAACTTGTTATGCCTTCATCAGCATTGTGAATTAGATTGCAACAGTACCTCACTATCTAGTATTTTATATTCTACAAATGGATATTAAGTAACGTATTGAGGCAGCTAAGTGAAAATAGTCTCTTAACGTGCATAATGTATATTGTCCTTGTTTCACAGGCATAATGAAGTGATGGTTATTGCCACTGCTTGATAAACTATAAGTTTAGTGGTGGTTGTTATCTGATTCTGTTCCATAATTTCTGCATAATCTTCCAAATATAGCACTAGCTTTTGCTATTAGGCTATGTTATTTGCCTTGTATTGATGTTTACAACTTGTGAGAGAGAACTGCCTAGATAAGTGAAATTTAGTGACTGCTTGAAGCTCTTTCTCTTTGATTTCAAGATTAGTATTAAAATGTGGATTTATCGGGGCAGGTTGAAATATGACCTCTGCTTTCTTTGTATTGATGATGTACTGTGAAGTTGAAGCTGTCACAGGCTTCAGCAAAATTATTTAGAGTGACCAGCATACATACTGCGGATTCAGATTTCTGCTCCATAATATTATAATAAATATTGAAAAAAAAATAAAAAATGTTTGCAACAGTTTTATAATTAATTAAGGTTACTTGAAAATGAAACCCAGTCCACTACTACGTTATCTCCACAAGCGTAGATCTGGTCTGAAAGTACAGTGATAGTCTTGAAACAGATGGACAGACAAAATCAAATAAATTATATGACAGCATGGACACATTAACCTACACAGCATGCTTACTAAGAGTTTAGCTACCGGTATTCTTCACTGCTTGAGTGGCTAGTAAGAAGATGGTAGAATGAGTTATCAAAGATGTCTCAATATCTCCTTCTTATTGTAGTCTTTACTAGAGAATAACTTCTCACCATAAAGATAAATATGTCTATTTTTGATTTATTTTCTATATGATAATTTAGATTATCATGTGAGCTTGTTTTGAGACTCGGTAGGGAAGAATTGATGAAGAGATACACACCTAGGAGCTAAGGCCTACTGTAAAAGAATCTCGCTGCAGCGAGTACGAATAGGGAATTTGGCGCCATTGTCAAATTCTGCCCTCAACTTACATAAACTAGTGCCATTTCGGTTGTGGTACCCAAGAATATTGCGTTTGGAAATGCCACCCTAGAGAGCCACATCTGTCTAATGTCAGCGCTTCATGCAGCACTAGAAACTATATATATATATATATATATAACACAGCAGGAAACATATGCAGATATAAAAACCATAAAGGTACGAAACCAAAAGTAACAGCTTGGTGGACAGAAGAGGTAAAGAACGCAATTTGAAAGATAAAAAAACAAAAATATAAGAAATGGGCAACAAGCAAAACAACGACCAAATAAGCAACGAACAGTATCGATATGGTCGGGAACAGAAGACGTAAGGTGGACCAAGAATTCCTTAAGATTTTTGTCGCATCTATAGACAATCATGGGCAATTTGTTGCTACACATGTCCTTATGTGATTCAGATGCGGTCCATTTCATTTCCCAAGCCACTTTCTCCAACTATGACATCTTTACATGTAATCCCATAAATGCAATTTACGTGATTATACGTAAATACTGCGGCAAGCAGTATATTGGGGACACCGGCTTAAGACTGAGCGACCGTGTCTGTAAACATCTTCATGCCATCAAGCATCAAGGTCTTTATCGTTATGTAGTTTGTTCCGTCACTTACGTCTTACGTTATATTTAACGTAAAATATATTTACGTTTTTATGTACTTCCTGTTCCTATCCTTCCGGTACCCCACATCCATATTTCGCCCAGGCACGTTTGTGTGGTGTGGTCACCTCTACTCGTCGTCTTTTGATGTTATGTGCTTATCTTGATAAAGGCCTTTTTTTATCGAAATGTCGATTATGTCATGTGTATTGTTATTTGTATGACTATATCCTGTTTTGTTGTGTGCATTATTTCACGCTAGCATTCGACAGTTTGTTTGTTTTGCGTTCGCTCCATTGTAACCAGCACGGATATCCGCCGGGAGCGTGATTACGTTGTGCCACTGTTATGCGCCTTGTAGGCCTAGCACATTCGATTTCGGCATGCTTTGACAATTCGGGTGGGCTACCCTAGCCTATGACAGCCTCCCTATCTGTCGCCAGACAGTGAATGTGTACTGACTCTATGCCGAGACGGTTTGTCCTTCACGTGTCCTGCACGAGGCGTTCCACAGCCAGTGAACATGCCTTGTGTAATTAGACGTATTGTGCCCGTGCTCATCGGGTACTAAACCTTTTCTCGTCCTCAAGCCTGGTTCCGGTTTAGGAAGAACTTGACAGAAGAGTTGGGCTCGGGCTCGTTCGTCTTCTTAGCCGAAGCGTTGCTCACCAACTTCGTGAGCCCCTCGTCCAGGTCTGAATCTGTACACATATTTAGGAACGTTAGGGACTTGTGTTTTGTTCTAGAGCTGAACAGTGCTTGTCACCTCGGACTGCTATGCCTGTGCCCATCGGGTACTGAACCTTTTCTCTCCGCGAGCACGCTTCCGGTATAGGAAAGACTCGACAGTAGAGTTGGGCCCAGGCTGGGATCACCGGTAACTAGAAGCTTGTCTCGAGCAAACAATGCTTTAGTTACAATTTCATCGAACCGTTTTCCGTGCTTTTTGCACATGACGCTGCCCTCTAGCGCTGTGCATATTTCTCAGTGTACTCTTGTGCTTTTATTTTTATTGGGACATCTGCCTGCTTCGTGCCGAGTACATTGGCCGCCCTCCAATGCTTCTACCAGACTTAGTAGCTTCACTGTGTGTCAACAGTGTTGCTGCATGTGTTGGCACAGAGGTGTCGGAGATATTGCCTGTCTTTTTGCAGTCAAATCTCTTTCCATCTGTTACCTCCACATTCACGATCCCCAAAAGGTTTAGCAAGAATCAGCACGAGCCGCTGTATTTCTGTTACCAGGGTGCGCCACGAGGAGGCACTTTGGGATCTTGGTTATCTGTTAATCTTGGGTCCGCCAAGAACAATGCGTTCCCTTTGCACCCCCATTCGACAGTGATAGTGTGTCAGTCGTTGTTACGTAAGACGTAATTACCTGTTTCCTACGTAAGTACTATTTTCACACAGTTTTACTATCAGTATTACATTTTATTGATTAGCAAGATACTAGAGAAAACGATGCGCGCATATATAGAACCACAGCTCAACAAAACACAATTGGGCTTTCGGAAAAAAACAACTGTACAGATGCAATCTTCGCCTTCAAGCAACTTTCAGAAAGAGCGATAGAACATAACAAAGACTTATATTTTGCTTTCGTGGACCAAGAGAAAGATCTTGACAGAGTGGATAGATCATGGACAACTATGGATAACACTAGAGACATATGGTTCACTAACATCTGATAAGCCTATGTCACGTCAGAGCATATACGCCAATAGTCAATGCGCAGTAAGAACGAGCATGGGTACATACGATAATTTCAAATTCACTCAGGAGTGAGACAGGCATGTGTACTATTACCCCCCCCCCCCCGACACCATTCCCTGCATTCTCTATTGAGTCTTATTATTACAGTTCTTTGAAGGCTGTCGGACAATATAAGGGCGCCTGACTCCATTTCGCATCAGATAGCACATCCTCCACTCTGTATAATATCCTCTGCACGCCCCATCCACGACTTTCCTCTCTTAAGTCGACTACCTTTCATTTTGAGAATTCAGGGTGCAGAGGGTACTCTTTATCAGAGGTGATTTGTAGGTAGTCCCGCGCCCTGTAGGTTTGTATTCTTTGCTCTGCAGTTGGGCAATCAAGTAAGTATCGCATAGTCCGTGCCGACGTATCTCTCGTACACCCCAAAATTATTCGCATTGCTTCATTCTGGATTCTATCCAATCTTTCTGTTCCGATTCAGTGTCAGAATCGCCAACGCGTACTCAGACCACAGACATCACCAATCCCTGATACAGCAGAAATGGCAGGCTCTGTTCACACTGAGCAGCAGCTATAACTAAGAAGACAACTCCCAAATTGTGTACATTTTTTCCCATTTTTACAAGGCATATTTTTCTTATTTAGTTAGTTTTTTAAGATAAAATATTCAGTATTGATACCACTTAAGTTTATGCATCCAGTTTTTGTAAAAATAAACACCGTTCCCACCAAAAATTATGGAGAAATGGGTACCACACCCATAGAAACATTCATTACACGCCCATTTTAATTGTTTATATACATTATTATGCAAGCCTGACTCAAATACATGTATCAGCATCAGGTGACATGCCGGCTGGCGTAGGCGATCACGGCTCTCCACAGCTCTTAATCTCCAGCATTTTATGTATCAAGATCGTTATTGTTTCCCTGCCGTGCCAAGTTATTAAACTCTAATATTGTCTCACGTTGTCGCCCTGTCTCTGTTGCCTTTAATCTTGCCTGTTGTGACTAAGATTCTCCAAACCTCCTTGTCTCATGAAGTGGCCAAAAAATGAAGATTGTCTTTTTCTTATATTAAGGTCAGTTTCACATGTGATTCAACACCTCCACATTAGTTTTTCTTGCAGTTCATGGTATTCTCAGCATTATTCTGTAGAACCAAATCTCTATTGCCTCTAATTTCCCGCTTTGTGTTTGTTTATTATCATACCAATTGTCAAGTTTTCTATGATAAATAATACGTTTTTGTATGTACACTTGAAATAGGCTATTTAGTAAACTAATTTTTATCATAGAAAAACTTGCCAGTTTGGTAACATTGTAGTTGAGATTGCAAAGAGTAGTGCCACTGTCGTCTTTCCAGGCATATCATAGGAGATAATTAAGGAAAGTTGGGGGAATAGGTTGACAACCTGTCACCTGTGAAAAAAATCATTGTCACATCTTGTAATTTCTTACTTTTGTCTTCTATCAAATAACCCTCATGGACGACAAGGAGATTCAGGCTAGTGGAAATTGTAGTTTTAGGCAGATTCCTAGGTAACAGGGAATGGGTCAATAAATCTGACAGAAGATGAAATATTTGACTCAGAAGTGTGTGATGTGCTCCTGGCAGGGCATGGAATGCATTTCTTTGGGGACTAAACATGGATCCATAAACCTTCCTTATACAACCATGCCTACTGTTAGACAACGTGTTGTGAGACCGCGTGTTGTGTCAGTTACACAACTTAGAATAACATATGCTTTTGTCAGACAAACTATGGGATGTCAGGAACTATCTGCTCACAGATAAAGGTATAATTGTCATGATCATTATCTTGTAAAATCTTAAATAATGTAACAGGGTGTTAAAGAAATAATCTTATTCTTTATTGGTCTTTATTGTAAATAACAGGAAATATTATATACAATAAAAAGAGATGTGGTTCTATAGAAGAATGCTGAGAATATCATGGACTGCCAGAAAAATGAATGTGGAGGTGTTGAAAGAGTCAAATGCGCAACATACCTTAATCAATAGTATAAGAAAAAAACAATCTTCATTTTTTGACCACTTCATGAGACAAGGAGGTTTGGAGAACATAGTCACAACAGGCAAGATTGAAGGCAGCAGAGACAGAGGGCGACTATGTGCAAAAATATTAGACAGTTTGACAACCTGGCACGGCAAAGAAACAACAGCAAGCTAGATACATAATACTGGAGACAGAGAGCTGTGGAAAGCTATGATCGCCTCCGCAAGCCGGCATGGAACCTGATGATGATGATTGCATACAGGGAAATTTGGTTATAACATAAATATTTCATTGGTCCAGATCTAATTGCTGCATATGGATTCCACTGTACTATTACTAAACTTTGATGTCTCTGTTGAACATAAATTCTTAACTATTGCTCTCGCCATCAATTTCTATTTTCAATCATCTTTAGCTTTACCCATGAGGTCTCTCTCTCTGGCTACCGCTTCTATTTTTTTTTTAAAATCACCAAGAAACTGTTTGCTTTGCTTATTTTTTTCAAAATATGGCTGTATTGTTTGGTTCACACAAGCAATATATTTTTTCTGTGATCCCTTATGATTATTTTGAGTTATAAAAATTATACCCTGTTAGTGATACTAACCGTAGGCAACTTGCTGTTGTGTTGAAAGGGATAGAAAAGAGGGTGCTGGGACCCGATGGAACTAACCTAGTAAGTAAGGACAGTTGTAGATTTACTGCAGAATGCTGGAAGTTATAACTTAATCTGACTGATATCTATACAAGAATATAAAAAAAGTCAAGCAAGATTTAATAACAAAACCATATATAAATAATTCACAATAACTCATATGCCAGTTAAAATCAATTTATTTCACTGTGTCAAGGTTAACATGAGCAATATATTAAAATATTTCATTGATAAATTGTAATCACATGTTGAAAAAAAAAAGATATTTATATCCTTTATATATAATTAATGATGATAATATGTATGATCACTTATGTACACGTTAGAAGAATCTAACAGGCTATGTTTTCCCACGCAATACGTGCTAGGAAAAGGCACATAGCGGTAGCTATGAGTACTGTTACTCTCAGTGAAGTATATATTGTCGAATAAACTATACCACCAAAACATTTCTCAACAGAAATAAGGGAGAAGAGGTATTTATTTTGGTCTTAAGGTCAGTTTGAATTGTACAGGACAATTTTATTCACATAGAGCTACTATCATTATTCACATAGAACCTAGCATTATCAATATTTACATAGAACACATATCAACATTCACTGAACTAGCAATATCAACATTCACACAGAACTAGCATTATAAACATTTATGTAGAAATAGTACAAGTAAATCAATATTTCCATAAGAAGCAGAATTATCAACATTCATATAAAATTAAACAGCCACAGTTTGATGTGTTGAGTCATTTGCGCAAATAGAGCACTGACACAATGCATATCCTTTCTCTGAACCATAACCTGCTGAAATTCTAGTAGGACCATTGTCCTCCGACCAAACAAGAGTTCCAGCTGAAGTTTGAGAATGAACACTGAACAAAAATATCAAACTAACATTAACATGGTTGCTGACCCTGTTGTCCACGGGCTCATGCTATTGACCCAAACATTCACACAGAACTAGAATTATTAACATTCACATATAACTGAACTAGTAGTATCAACTTTCACATAAAACTAACATCAAGATTCACATATAACTGAACTATCCACATCAGCATTCACATAAAACTAAAATCAATACATAACTAGCATTATCTTCAGCACAATAGTGACATTCCTCAATGAAGTATATGCTGAGAATACACTAGTCATGAGCAGAGCTAAAGATGGACCACAATAAAAATTGACACCCATCCTTCTGCCCAGAAGGAATTTGAGAATGAATGCAGAAGAAAAAATATAAATCTGAGCAATGTAATCCAGGCTTCACTTTTGAGCAACATGGAATAATAATTAGATAATAATTTTGACAATAACATGAATCATACCAGAAAATGATACAAGGTAAGTGTTCACGTCTTCTACGGTTGTAAATTAATTTGTAGATCCCAGTATCTGACAGCACAGTTGTAGCAATTCAAAAAATTATTATTATCAAATTGATTGCAATGATCCATTACATAATTAGATGTATCTGCTTTAAATGGAGTTAAGTGCCTCATATTTCTCATGACAAGAGAACTCTTTTGACTAAATCAGGCTAAATTGAGCAGAATACTGATTTAGAATTGAGAGAATGGGCCCAGAGATGACATGCACACCAGAGTGCACAGGCCGGCCCTCCATAGCTGGTCAAGCATCAGGATCAGTGAAACACAGCTGGCCAAGACCCTCAGTACATTTCCACGCAGTGGACCTGGAAACAGGAGTGCAGCAACCCTGCTGTAGCCTGGCCAAGTACTAGGGATCGAAGATAGCCAACCTTCCCAAAAAAATGCTGGCTGAAGACGGATATGTTAGGTCGAAAGGCGCAGGTAACGCAGCATGCTGTAAAACATGACACAACGCAGATCACCCTCATACGTCCTTCTCAGGATGGTCAGCGGAATGCTTTCAGAGGGTCCGCCGGAGGGAAGGCGTAAGACGAAGAAAGAAGAAGAATTGATAGAATGATATGAGATCCACTAAGTAAATTAATATTTATTGAAACAATATTTTTTTTTTTAAAGTATAACTTATAGACATTTAATCATATAAATATTAAGTCACATATATTCTCCCAAACTTCCAGATTTTATATAGATCTACTGTCTTAGAGATGCAGACACTGACAGCGTTGAGAAAGCAGATAATCTTGTATGATAAGTACCTACAGTCATGATATAGAAAAGGGACACAATTAGATAACTCTCTGTAAGGACATGGCGAATGTTGACAAATCATACAAAGATTATTACACAAACAGAAGGACTCACCAGTGTTTCATAACCATCATGCAACTGTAAACCTCTACTATATGATGCATATATAGTGAGGTTTTCCCCTTGTGGAAGTCCCATATCACTTCATATATACAATAATGTTTTACCTCCATTTATAGTTGAAGTATTTTGGGGGATGGAATAAAGCTCTTGAGAAACCTCATGACACAAAAGTATACAGAAAATGTATTGCTCATAATTCCTGAAGATCAAAACGATACACAAAAGGCTATTATTAAATGTTGAATGTGTAGAACTGGGCGCCTGAATAGTGGAATAAATCGTGTTTAATTTGTGAGACACAAGAATGAACAGTAAGAATACTATTATATATTTGAAAGAAGACACTGAATGATTTATGATTTACTTCTAAAACTAACTACTGTACCTACGGTAAATGAAGTATTTTTTCATAAATAATCATATTTATTATCCTTCTATAAACTTTAAAAATTGATAAGATGATCATGGACTAGTGTATCATTATCAACATCAGCTACAAGAATGCATTTGCACATAAAAAGCCACCATACATCTTGCCATGCAAATAATTTTAGTAAAACTTAGAAAATTATACAGTGGAATCTCTCTATAGTGCATCCTTTTTATAACAAATTTCCCTACTTTTCAAAATCCCCAATTATATTGTTTGTACTGTATATAGCAAATTTATGTTATATACAATAATATGTTGCTGGACCAAGTTGTTATAACAGGATTCCATTGTAACAACATGATGCACATCCAGAGGCTACAAAAAACTCATATTTCTCCTATTAGATAAGCAAAAACAAAGTAGAAACAATTTCTGAATAAGTCCACACACTATCACACTATAGAACACAAACTAAATTGTCTCTCAAGGCTTATGGAATGACAATGAATGTTAATTACCTAATGCAGTAAATCTTACTTGAACTGAATTTCTCCGCTAGCAGAGGATGTTCTCAATTCCAAGCACATGTCAATGAAGGGTACACATATTTAATCAAGTATGTGATGGGTCAACAGAGAATGGAGTGAACAATGGAAAATAAGGAATATGTGGTATATTAAGTACTCAAACAATGTCAAGTACCATGGGGAAATTATGTCATAATTATGAGGCAGAAGTCCAGGTAATCAAGGTGGCAACTGATAAATTGCTGAGCACCAATGTTAAGAGCATGTAGTGTTCCTGACAATGCAATATCAGCACTCCTGGTGCTCCAATTCAGAAAACTACCAGACCTGCAAAAACTACTGACCAAATAAAGCAATCAGCATAAAGTAGCTATGCAGTGGATACCATCGCATTGTGGAATACCTGGTAATGAGAAAGCAGATTGTCTGGCTAAGAAGTTGCTGATGATCAGCCAGATGTGCCAATAACTTACTATAAAAAAAAAACAGATTATCAAGGCAACTAGAAAGTCAACTCCAACACAAGATGACTACCACAATATAAACAGACCAAACCAAGTTGTCATTCTGCGCTTCAGAACAGGACACAAATGACTCCGCAGCCACATGTATATAAAGTTCAAGATTGGCAACACAAATATGTGTTCTGGTGGATAGGTACGCCAGACAGCAGAGCATATTCTTCAGGAATGCTTGGTATATGATAAGCTAAGACAGATACACTGGCCCAGAGAAACAACAGTGGAATAAAAACTCTATAGCCCTCTGTACAAATTACAAAACAGTTAAGTTTATAGAAGAAACAAAAACTTAGATATAAATATGTTCCAATAGAATGAAAGAAGAAGTAATCAAGTATGAGAAAATTCCAATAAGTGTAAACTCTAATTGATAAACACTTTAAGCTAACTAACCACATTTGGTATCACGCCTTGATATCAACATATCCAGTTTCATATTATATTCTTGATGTTGATATGATAAGTTTGTCCTATCTTTATGATAGTACCAAATAAAATATCTATGTTGTATAATAAATTATAGTAACTTGAACAATCACCAACTAACTACATGTTGAAATGTTCTATACATCAAATCAAAGAAATGCTGAAATTTTTCTTACAAGCACAAATAATTTGGAAATGTATAATCACAGCTTAAGCTATAAATACATCACAAGTACAAGTTTTCACTTGAAAAAATATTGTATGCTATTATAATTAAACCTATGATAAAATATGATCACAATCCTAAATTCGCCAGTGTCGCTGGACTAAAAGAAGAGCAAAGAATAACAACATTGTTTATCTTCCATGCATGATGTAAGAGGTGAATAAGGAGGATTTGGGTTGGAGTTGGTTTTCCCATTTTCTATAAGATCAAAATAATCCATGTTTTGAAGAAGCCATGTCAAACCGAAAGGTGCAAATATTGCAGATAAGCTGTAAACCATGACATAAAGACACTCCATGCTCTGGACTACATCCTCCTAAACTGCAGGAATTTGAGAACGAACACAAAAGAAAAATGTTCTTGGTTTGTGTGTGAGTGTATAACTTCAGTAGAAAACTGTCAGCTTCCAAAGCAAGGAACTAAGTAACAGCCTTGTACATAACTACATAAAATATTATAAATTATGAAAATTCACTGCTCAAATTCTCAAACTTTAAAATAATATCTAAATAATACTCTGACAAATCATACAAGTAGTTGGCAGAACCATTTCATAAAGGATAAAACAGACAAAGAAATAAAAAAGTTGAAGATCTAAATAATTATGAAATAACATATCACAGAGAGATAAGAAATAACATATATAATTACATTAAATGGTGATGAAATTTTGTCTGGCAAGAACAATTTTCTATAAGTGGAGGAAGGCAGATAACTCGTACCCCACCAGCATTCTGGAGAAATACACCCTTGATATATTAATGACCAAATACTTCACAAAAAAGTTATATCAAAAGAGAAATAAAAATAAAAACTTTCTGTGTAAACTTAGCACAAATAAAACAATAAAAAATATTTAAATAAAACAACAATATTATTATACAGTTTAGATATTACTACTGCGTGCAGCCATGTTGACACAAAGTAGTGGAGTAATTATGTGTGTGTGTGTGAACATAAAATAGGACTATATTAGTTATATTGCTACTCCAACAAATCAATTATAAGTGTAACTCATTCATTCTCAGAGGTCATGGTGACAGGACTGCATGAACTGTGACATCCTCAATTATTTTTTAATCATATGTTCTGATATAACCATAAAGGGCTCACATCTGTGGTTGATCATACAATCTCAGAATTTGGTAATTAATGACTGAAACACTAGTTAAGTTATAAATACATCACAAGTACAAGTTTTCAATTGAAAAAAATATTGTATGCTATTATATTTAAACCTATGATCACAATCCTAAATTTGTCAGTGTGTTGCTGGACTGAAAGGGGAGCAAAGAATAGCAACATATATCGAACTGGATATTATTATATAGGTAAATCCAGGAACAGGGTGATAAAGTTTTGTTAATCACTGGAGACAGACATAACACACACAAATTGACATTTCTACCAAAAGCCCTTTATCAAGACAAAAATTGAACATACACAACAAGTAAAAATGACACTTAAGGTGTTCACATGGCCGAGTTAACCGTAGACAGGAAAAGTTATAACTAGGTCAGAGGTGAAACAACACAAACAAGGAATATACAAAAATAACTACACGTGACATGGAATATACAGAGAAATGATGGAACAACTTGTTGTGTTCTGTTGTGTATGTTCAAATATTGTCTTGATAAATGTACTGTGATCGAAACATCTATTTGTGTATTATTATTATGTGTGTCTTCAGTTATTAGCAAAACTGTATGATCCTGTTCCTGGATTCACCTGTTCGATTTATTTTGCGTAGTAAGTATATATTATCATTATTACATAAAGACACAAAGAATCATTGCTGACACAGAATAGCACATCTATAAATTTATCATGCATTGTGCAGAGATGTGGTTCACAATTAAATGTACTTATTATAGTTTATAATGGGCAGGTGGTGTTGAAGAGATATTACAAACTGGATCAGGTTCAACTAATTATTTGTACATACTAGTGTTCATTGTGGTCACATTCTAGTTTAGTCTCATCGTGAGGCATGAAGGGTTGGAATAGAGAGTGTCAGACAATGTTACTGACCATTTTCTTCTTCTGTGTTCATTCTCAAACACCTTCATATTAGCAGAAAGTAGTTGGAGAAAAAATAAGTAGGGAGCATGAAGATAAATGAAAATAATTCTTACGGCTGGTGGGAATTGAACCAGGTCCGTTTAGCAGCACCAAATCGCCTTGTAACTCAGGTAAAGAGGTTTTCTGTACTTGACCAACCACATCCCGAAAAAGAGATGTGATCTCTTCAAGACATTCAACCTGTGTACTCAAATCACTGAGAACGGACCAATCGAAACAGGGACTATAACAACAACAACGAACATCCCGTACAAGTATTGAAGTATCCTCAGGAACACAAACATAGAACATCCCACACAAGTATTGAAGTATCCTCAGGAACACAAACATAGAACATCCCACACAAGTATTGAAGTATCTTCAGGAACACAAAAATAGAACATCCGTAAACAAAATGCATTGTGTCATAATTGACAGCTTGTATACGATATCTGTGCATTTTGACCTGAAACATGCAAATTAATTTGGCTTCTGGGTCATTCTGACTCTATGGATGGGATAGCCAAACTTACTCCCAAAACTTTCCTTAGTTGCCTCTTACGACATGCGTGGTAGGTCACAATATCACTATTCTTTTCAACATCACTTATCAAACCGGACAATCAGGTGAAATCATCAAAAAAATTATAGTGCCTTATTACATGATTGTTATCAAATTAATTACGCCATTACACAACAATACAATTAAAATTTGAGCTTTCTGGCACAATGTAGAACAACATATGGAACTCTGTGAACATATCTAATTTGGTAACAATGTATATAGATAAAATCCATGACCATATAAGAAGTCATTTTTAAGACATAAAAACATGAAGGACAGTATATAAATTTCACTGAAAGCAATAATAGAGAAAGAAAAGTGGGAGAATATAATCAAATAAGCAATAAAACAAGAGCAGGTTATATAAATAGAATATTATGGCACAAGTGTAATGATTCTTCAAGCATATCCTGTGTAATAGTTTTTTTTCAGCTATTGTTACTGCTTAGACAGGTCTAATACACTCAACACTATTGTAAGTACAATATGTTGTCTTTCAAACTATGTATTATGTGACATATCTCCAGAACGTTGTCTCCCCAATAAACTTGCTGAACCCTTCTGTCTTAGGCCATGCAGTTGCATTTTCCAATTATGTATTCATGTTATCTTTAGTGTCATCAGTCCATCATCTTCTTGGTCTGCCCTTCCTCCTCCTTCCAGGTGCACTGCCTCCATTATTTGTCTTTATAAACAGTTGTCTCTTTATATGACCAAAAAGGTGTAGTTTTCCATTGCAGTTTTGCTATTGTGCTTAATAATCAACACTCTGGAATCTTCAGTATTTATAATATCTGTGTTTCTCTTTTTTTCCTTCCATGATAATCAAAGTATATTTCTGTAGCATTTCATATTATACTAATGCTACACCACAAGATCACAATCCTAGAGAAAAAGTTAGATTAATCCATTGGAAAATTCTAGGCACAATATTCCCATAGGTTGCCATTATTTTTAGGAAGGAACAGCCAAATCACAACTTTGAGGAAGTTAAATCAAGTTGATTTGCGAGGCATGCTAACTAAGCACTCTATCGTTGAGTTGACATTTAAAAAAAAAGATAATAACAATTAATTATACATTTTACAGCTGATGGAAGAATGGACAGAGAGCTCAAGACAAACATTCAAAAAGTCAACTACAAAAATTATGAATGTACACCACTTTTTAAACACACACCTACACCGATGGAAACCAAAAGACAAATCATAAATTCAATATTCATCCCAACATTATTTTTTCAATGTCAGACATAAATACTAACTAAAGAAAAAGAGAGAAAGCTTACTACCTGTGAGAAATGAGGAGATGACAAGAACTGATGGAACAACATCAGTGGTGAAATATATTGATAAACAGAGATTGAAATGGTTCAGCCACCTAATGAGAATGAACCCTTATTGGTCATCGACAAGAGCATACAACATGAAAATGGAAACAGTAAGATACAGAGAAAGACTGTGAAGAATGTAGATTGAAGGAGTTGCAATGTTCTGACATAGCACAGTATTACTGCATATCAAACGTGCAATAGACAGAAAACCGATTGTCATTCAATCCTGCGACGCCTCATAGCATAAACAGAGAAATGACAATAGATAGAATTATACATTTCAATCGATTATCTTTTAAATTACTGGGTATATGATAATGAATATGATGGGCATGCAGGGTTGACTTCATTGTAGTTTTCCCTTAAGTACTTCGCTCATCACAATGAACACCATGTCCATATTTGAGTTTCTACACAGAGGATTGTGAAAATTTGGCTTCCTGCCACAGGTATCTGAAAGATGACTTGAAACTAATTCACAATCACGAACTGACTTTATAATTTTGTTGTCCTAAGTGTATTTCAACTGGCATTATGTGTTGTCCTCTACCACTGTACTGCCTTCACCATAGTCATAGCATTTAGTGGACCTGCTTTGATGGGGAGTTATCCCTAATCATATATACTTGGACTATGCAAAAAAGACAATGTCACTGTACACTGTGCTATGACAGTATTTTGGCTGTGGGGACCAAGGGGCGCAAAGCAGAGATATTGTATCTCCTATGCAAATAAGAATTGTTCAATCACCTCCTACACTGCCCGGGCACGACCCCCCAAGATGTTGGCCAAGTTTTCCCAACAAGCTTTAAAACTACTGGGATGCATCTCAAGGAGAAGCATTTAGGCTCTTGGCCATCTGCTAATCCTGGGAATTGCAATAGATCAGCACGAATACATAATTCTTTTTTTCCATCCCACTTTCAATCACAGACCTCTATCATATCGATAGCTCTCAATCACAGACCGTTATCATATTGATAGCTCTCAATCACAGACCTCTATCATATCCATGTCCATAACTCTTAATCACAGACCTTCACTGTATCCATAACTCTCAATCATAGACCTCCATTTTATCCATAACTCTCAATCATAGACCTCTATTGTATAACCATAACCTCATAGATCTATATGCTATCTATGCCCTGCCCATAACTCCCAATCATATACCTCCATGTACATTACTATCACAAGCACACATGCTTGAAATTGTGACAAAGTCAAGAAAGCATATTCCTATAAAATTGTCTATTTACTTCTGTTTTAAAAAAGAAGAAGCCTCTAATGTTCTGAAAACTAGCTCATTTGATTAGTTGTTTTTTTAAATCTGCCAAGTCCTCTGTGAGTACAACAACACTTTAAAAAGTGTCCAATGTGTCCTAATTGCTTTAGTACATTTCAAACCTGGAGTACTGCATCATGGGATAGTCATATGTGTTGACTATTCTTTTCTGTGGTTCAATATTGATGTTGCTAGTATGAATATATTATCAATATTCTGTGTTTGATTTCATTCTTGTTGTCTGTTATAATCTTAAATATAATTTCAGTTGTACAATTATCTTATTACATATACTTTGGAAAATTTGTATGCAAATTCAAATATCACTTGTCAGATTATTGTGCCATCCTTGTGTTGCTGAAAACACAAAGGGCAATAACGATTTTAACACTGTGACATGCAATACACGTCATAAGAGGTAACTAAGGTTGTTGATAGTGAGGTTATATTATGCATTCAACAGAATATCAATGCCAAAATATTGCCACAAACAAATATGCTGCACTGAAAGAAACAAATATTGCAGCTTTTCTGTTGAATGAACTTATGTTTGTTTATATAGCACAAATCACAAAGAGAGATCCAGGTGATTGTACTAGTATGAACACAGAAGATTATCATACATTAGGGCTGTTCAAACATTGCTCCATAAAAAACAAATGCAATGTAAACATATGCTAAAAACATGCTTTTTCTGAAAATGTTCAGAGATCCATATATTAAAATGTACAAATTATTTTATAAATAAAGAATAAATATTTTGTAAACCCTATACCGGTGAATATATGACAGTGCTGTGAAGATAATATAAAGCATACTTTTAATTGAAATAAAAATTGATATATATCTATATGTTATATATATATATAATGTACATAAATCACAATGATTTCAGTCAGCAGCAGCAAATGTATAATGTACAGGCAATCCTTGATTTACCATCATTCATCATAAAAATTTTCTCACGTTGTTAACATATGTAGTACGTTAAGTGTACAGCTAAATATCTAATATACAGTGAGCACTACTGTAAACTTGATACAACAAAAAATGTAAATGTTATATTATTTTAGAGAATATTCCTAGTACAAGTTATGAAATTATCTCTAACAATGAAAATTTAGGCAACTTCACACCTTGTGCTAAGAATATGTTTTGCAATATACTAATATTTGCATTAAATATATTAGACAACAGAAACAAATGATTTAACAAGAATTAACCCAAATTGACCAGCAACAAGAGCATACAAAGTAAGAATGGAAACACCAAGAGACAGGGGAAGACAAAGAAAATGCATTGAAGGGGTCACAGACATACTGTGATGTGGCAACATCACTGCATATAAAGCATCAAAATATGTAAAAGCTAGAAATTTGATCACTATACAGACCCCATAGGTGCCAAGTAGTACAGATTTTCCATATTGATACAAATTACAGCAATGAGTATCTCACATGCACATATTTACGGGCAAAAAAAAAGAGAGTAGAAAGTAGTTTTATGTATTTATTACTAATACTGCCATTTTTATAAGAATACACATATAAATTTTACAAAATACGAATTTATGAAAAAATAAGTTGACAGCTATGAGAACCTATGACACTTAACAGAAAAAAACAGAAATAAAGACAAGAGAATGAAAATGAGTTTATCCAATATTTATTATTACACAAACTAATAAATATTATTGCATTGAACACTCACAGGTTCTCTATATATTACTATATCCTACAAATATAACCATTGATATTGTCCTCTGTTAAATTTGAGAATATATAAATGATAGCTTATAAGCCAAAGAATACAGGGTATGGGTTCCTATAATAAAACCTAACTTTGAAAATGTGTGTACACTGGATTTCATGCTCCAAAATGTTGTGTGGTGTCTAGTGCCATGAATACACATACTTCTAATATGCATACGTCATTGTTTATTTTTATATACGGCAATACTGCAATGAAACCAAACAACAATAGTACTTACATAGAACACAGGTTTTTTATGTTTCACTTGAACATATAAATAAGTTGTTTTTTTATGTCAGTCCTCTACTAGTAAACAATTTGAACGTTAGTAGGTTCCATCCCCAGCGTTATCATTAATTTTGATTATTGCCTCAAGTTATTAAATATGGTTTTTTATGTTCTCTTATGTTAGAGTGTTATGAGTATTAGTTTAGTATCTCAATCTATTAAATGCAGTTCTGGCACTTCACTATAATTTCCAGGTCGAGAATGGATCTGGTGTGAGGGAAATCACTTGTCCAACATTGTTACTGACTATCAGACAAAGAATGTGTTCAGGAACATGCAACGAAAATTAATTTTTCAATAATTGTATGAAATAAACAAATAGTTGGAAAATTAATTAATTAGAATCGAATAAATATAAAGAGAAAGTAAATATAAATAGTTAATAATAATACATAACTGAAGCATATCCTCTATAGGAGATTGCTATCAAATATGCTGGATGTCATGAAACAGGGGAATGTTTCATAATTTCTGTGCATTCAGACATTGTTGATTATAAGAGAAAGAATTCATGAAAAAATGCACATACCAGTATCTCCTCAGTAACATAAGTAGAGAAAAAGAAACTGACAAGGATGGCATCATAAGAGTTAAGAGGACAAGAATTAAACTGCTAATTTGTTGTTAACAATTCACTAAATTTTGCAGATCCATATAGAGGAGCACATACATACATTGTTAGCTTGTGTTGGATCAGTAAAAGAGTACAAATGCAGAAAATTCAAGAGTTTTCACAAAATTGTAAAATATTTAATACCGGTATTTAGTACTCGTTTACTTTATATTTAATATTGCATAAAAAAAATAAAAAGACAAATGTGTCACTGTATGTTCCTGGATGAATTCTTTCATTCGTTCTTGCTAGCTCCATCCACTTTCATCACAGAGGAGGTTATACTCCCTCTTATATCACAAAAATAAATACTAACTTCAGAACAGGATATTAATATTGAAAAAATATTTGGGTTAAAGGACATGAGCCCATGGACCACTGGATCAGCAGCCAAACAAATTTTGAGCTGTGTTCCAGGTCAAATTCTTTCTCTAATCAATAACACAACTGACCTGGTAATGATTGTTTCCTTTGACTGTGTGTATGTACCCAAAAGTATTGTTAAATTGGGGATTTTGTTATAAACATATACTCTATAATGAGACTTCACTGTACTATTTTAATGGTAGGCTAAATTTTGTTTGAAGTCTTCTTAATAGATGCTTTCAGTGACTTAATATGGTAAATAAATATTGAAAAAAAAATCATATAAAGTGTTAAAGTAGCAGTTTTACATTGAGCAAAAACAATACATAGGATCAACATTTCGACCAAGAGCTACCAAGATAGGAATGAACAAACACAGAATTGAACCACAAAATCAAATGGAGACTTCACGCAAGCAATGTGGTGGAAACTGACAGGTCTGGGAAAAAATAAAAACCAAGAGAGCTGAGAATGACGGAGAGGAATTATCTTCTGCTCACTGAATTTTGTGGCTAAATATGATACCATGCATATAAATATTACACAATTTAAAAAAATGATACATTATAAACAACTTATGCAGTAGATCATATGAAATTTGTAGTAAATAACTTTTAGGTGTAAACAGGGCTGCAAATGTGTAAGTTAAATATCAAGCTGGAACTCCACAAATCAAAACATGTAGCCCAATATGAGCCCTACACACTTGTTATTTTGTTTTAAAACCAATGTGTACTCAAACACAACAATGAATTAAACTACAACAATAATGTACATAAACAAGTCATAAACACATCACATGACTGCAGTATATAATATAAAATGAGCCACAATTGCTTTAGTCAGCTACAACATACATACACAATTGAATGTTAGAATCAGTTGTGTATAATAATATGGTTCATGTTAAGCAGATGTGGCCTATTTTTTTACGGAACTAAATAGTCTCATAAAAAATGTAACCAGTGTTAGTATACGAAACACAGCAGGAGGAGTTGAGCATAACAAAAACATTACATTTATTGTCTCTTTATTTGAGCACAGTTAAGGAATATAGCTTGGAGGGGAGACAGCATATTTTAGTTTTTTGGGAAGGGGGGGGGGGTGTTAGTTGGGTCTCTAATTGGTGTTAGATCATTTTAGTAATATAAGGTGACTATATCTTTTCTTGATGTAGCAGTCCTTGAGTCTGTAACGAATGTACAGCATCTTTCTCTGTAGCTGGCAAGCTCAGTAAACAGAAATCTGCCATTGCATTAGCCATGCTGGTTCTACACCCTGTCGTCTGCTAATGATGTGAGATTTCTGTGGCGACACAAAAGATGCGCAAACTGCAACAGAAATTGCATGGTTGTGCGCATAACATTACAAAAGTTGGACTGTTATCATATGATGAGGCCACATTTGCCTAACATGTACCAATAATATAAATAGCATATGAATGACACATTTTAAGAACATAATATGAAAAGGGGAATACAAATTATCACTTCTACCAGACATTGGAAAACTTGATTGCAAAGCGTATCACAAATATTACACAATGCCTTTCGGAATTTTAATCTGTATTATCTTTAAGTGGCATATAGCCTGTATGTTGCCAGAGCTGAAAGGGAACCAAATAATATTACACTGCCACCTGCCATGCAAGTCATAACGTTAAACTAAGCAGGTTAGGTGTGGGGGTTGATTATACTACTTCATGATCTCTGCTATGATAAATCCTGCTTAAAGACCATGCCCTGGGCTGCTGGGATGGAAGCAACCCTTTTATCTGCAGCGTATAGAAGACTCATTCACACCGTGGCATTACACCCTACAGCTACAGTGAGTCAAAGTCGTCTGGTTTACACAAGCTCTGAAAAAACTCTCCATACAAAAAATAATATCACTGAAACATCAATTTGGAACTGAAATTAAAACCCCACTGCCTGTCATAGGGAACAAGAATGATAAACTCGTAATATCTGGGGGGGGGGGGGGGGGGGGTTCGATTACCATCATCATCTTTAAGTGGCTCACACTGTATGTACACATAGCGAAAAATATACTTTAACAGGCGTATAAGTTTTGTCTTCACATAATATTTTATCAACATATGGTGTTATGAGTGGTTATAATATCTGAATATATATGGTTCCATGTAGTTGCACTGTACTTTATCTTCATCATTCTTGATTGTGAAAACATAAATGCTTACAGTTCACACCCACTGAACAACACAATGGATTAAGTATAACAATGTGCTGCTATTTAAATTACTCCAATTGAAATTCAGACAATACAAGACATTTATGGAGATCAATGTGACGGTGTATTTACAGTAAGATGCTGAGTAAGGTGCTTCAGGGTGGAATATTGGAGGTTAAGCAAATTTGAGTGACATGCCATGAAGTGAAAGGTGTCTGACTGACTTCATCAACATTTTACTAGAGAACTGATCTAAACAATAAGAAATTGTGGCTAAATTAAAACATTTCTAAAGAGAGAATGCAATACATTATTGGTGTTCTCCACAAAAATTGTGCCAGATTGGCTCTGATTATGCATTCTCATGAAATGAAAACTAAAAAAACCTCTGAAACTTTTATAATATTGTGAAAAAGAAGGTGAAGACTTCTTAAAGAAGATTAATACAGGCAACAATAGGAACATTATCACCCTGAGAACAAAAGACAATCCTTGGAATATCATCATGGAATAATTTATTGAAAAAAACTCTGGTCTCAGCTAAGAATGTCATGTTGACTTTAAAATAACCATTCTGAATCTATAATTCTTGCAGGTTTTCTTGAAAAGGGAACAATAAACTATGAACATAACACTGCATCTCTTATTGCATTCAAAAAGAATAATAAGAAAGCACTGGAATAAGATTCAGAAATTAAATACTTCTTCAACGTAATACAATGTCTCACAAAAGATATGCACGTTAATTCCAGGATTTGTCATCTCTGCTACATTCATTGCACAACTCTGCCTGGGTTCATAATGTTTTATGTTTCTACAACTAAAGGAACAATTGAAGGGTCAATATTTCAGCTGTCATAAAGAGAGTAAAATCAGCAATGAGATCCTCGTGTAATTGGACGTGCTGTGCCGTTTCTCATCCGTGAGCCTGGTTCCTTAAGGGGAAGAACTCAACAGAGGAGTTGGACCCTGGCTCTTTCGCCCTCTTAGCCGAGGTGCCGTTCACCGACATCGTGTACCCCTTGTCCAAGTTCGAGTCTCACACCACGCGTTTGAGAGCAAGGCGTTCTCGAGCTGAGCGTCCTTGTCCCAATAGCGCCTGAGCCCATCAGGTACTGAACCCTTTCTCTCTTCAAGTGAATTTCCGGTGTAGGAAAACCTGACAGTAGAGTTGGCCAGGGCTAAATCGTTGTCCCTTTTGTGCCTGAGCCCATCGGGTATGGAACCCTTTCTCTCTGCAAGTGTACATCCGTTATAGGAAACCTTGACAGTAGAGTTGGGCCAGGACTACCATCGTTGTCCCTTTCTTGCCTAAGCCCATCAGGTACAGAACCCTTTCTCTTCGCGAGCATATTTCCGGTTTAGGAAGGCTCGACATAAGAGTTGGGTTAGGTCTTCTTGCTTTACCAAACGCCAATGGATGGGTCTGGGTCTCTGCCTATAAGGAACACAGGTAACTAGAAGCTCGTCTCGAGCTGATGGAGCTTGTAGTTCCCCTTTCCTAGGGACTTTTCACTTTCTATTTGCAGTTCGGGCTGCCCTCTAGCGCTGTTCTGCCCTTTCATTGTTTCATTGTACTCGGTATGAAATCTATTTGTCTCTCGCCATGCATCTACCTTTACGTGCATTTTACATTGGCCGCCACTCCAATGTTCGGACTGGACTGACTTGCTTTACTGTATGTCGACAGTGTCGCTGATATTGTCTGTCTCTTGTGCAGTCAAATCTCTTTCCATCTGCTACCTCCACATTCTCGGACACTAGGCTCTTTAATGTCCATCAACAAGAGTCCTTCTTGGTAAAACAAAAAGGCAGTATACATAACCTTTTGTGCAGATATTTGTGATTTTAATTTTTATTGGGTCTTTGGCGGTCCAGGATGTTTCCATTCATGCTGACTACTTTACTGCATGACCCCAAAGTGGTAATACCATGATTTGTCTGTCATCTGCCATCATTCGCAATAGAAATGTATCACACTCTATGTGATTGCGCTGCAGAAGACATGTCAGGACTCAAGATCAATGGAAAAATAATAACAACCATGCAGATGACACTGTTCTTTTAAAGTGAACATGAACTACAAAAACTAATAGATCAAGCCAATAAATCAAGTAAAGAATATGGACTGGATATAAATATCCAAATAACAAAAACCATGATAATCAGCAGACACAGAAGAACAAGAGCTAAACATAAACATACAGGGAGAGAAACTACTACAAGTAAAACATTATCAATATCTCGGAAACATAATCACAAATGGCAGATGTGAAACAGAAGGTAAAAGGAGAATAGGAATGGCTAAAAGTACCTTCAATGACATGAGGAAAATAGTTACGTTTAAATAAATTACAAACAAGTTAAAAATGAGAATTATAAAATGCTACATATATTATATATTAATATATGGTTCAGAAACATGGACACTAAACAAACAATTAGAAGATAGAAGTGATGCTTCTGAGATGTGGGTATATAGAAGAATAAGGAGAACATCATGGTAAGAGAAGAAAACAAACAAAGAGGTTCTAAAAACACTTAATATAAAGAAAGAATTACTAAGAAAAATAAAGATCAGGCAAATAAAATATTTTGAACGCATTAAAAGGCATGACACCTTATTGAAGACCTTACTTGAGGGTAAAATCAAAGGGAAGCGAGAAAGAGATAGGCAGAGATACAAGTGGGAGAGTAACATCACATGATGTACAGGTTACAGTCTAGCAGAGTGCACCACCAAAACAAAAGACTGGAGATGTTGGAGGTCTGTTGCAGCCAACCTTCATTGTGGAGATGGCACTTGATGATGATGTTAGTCAATCAATAAATGTGGTATCCACTGAGTACACATCTTCTGGTACTTCAGTTTCTTTAAAAAAAAATCATTTTAACTGTCCCCATCGAGGCCAGAACCTTGAAGTGGTGATGGGCCTTAGTTCAGCCATCAGAGGCTGGAAACTAAGACTGGTCGGGCACTCCCACTCGAGCAGGACCATAGTCCGGCCCAAGTAAGCAGAGTGCTGAAGACGGAGGCAACCAGCCAAAAGGCGCACAGATAATCAGGTTGCCACGCATAAAACACAATGGACATGTGTACATTCAGTACAGAGTGCTAAACATATACTTCAAGAGTGTTCTGAGCATGAAACGCTGAGGCAGACATATTGGTCAGAGGAAACAACACTGGAATCAAAGCTCTATGGGACACTGTATGAACTACAAAAGACAGTGAGTTTTATTAAGGAGACAGAATTGCAGATATAGATATGTTTCAAGTGAACGAAAGAAGAAGAATTTGAACTGTCCCTAATGACACAGAACATTTATCAGCTAACAAAGCAACTTTGGTAATGGTAAACCCATAAAGAGCATCCACCTTTGTGATGGCTACTTCTGTCACAACATGTAATGACCAAGCAGCAGAAGATCATGTGTTGTCACCCTTCCCTTATTGAAAGAATTTTGCCCAACTCTTTACTGTTGTCTTTGACACATTATTCAGCATACACACCTTTTAAATTTAAACACTTAAATTCATCATTTCATAATTTAAATATTAATTTATTTTAGGGTTTGGGTTAGGGTAGTTGTGTTTTATAAAACTAACCCTAACACCAACCCTAAATAAATAAATATTTCAATTATTAAATGATGTACATGAAATGTACACAGACGAGGTAAATAATTAAACATGTGGTGACATCTACTTGTACTGTATCAAATGAAACACATACATAAATACAAGACAAATAAATATATTTTTTTAAAAGAATTAAAAATATATTAAAGCGATGGCATGTTATGAGGCATTTTTGGTCAGCTAGATAATTCTCTACATAGATTATTTGTTACCTAGATAATGTGCTATATAGATCATTTATGCTATCCTGATAATCATCATCATCAATTTCCTTTAGCACTGAAGTTTACACATAGTGTAGAGGTCAGATCTCTCCAAAGCTATTATGTTTAGTTCTTGAATAGTATGAATATTGTTTGTTTTACTTTCTCTAAGTATTGTTCATCTGAGTGTTTCTTTTGCCTGTAGGTTACCCTGATAATGCTCTATATAAATTACTTGCTACCTAGGTAATTTTTCTATACATCACTTGTAGTAACTATGTTTTGTATACAGATTAATTACTAATCTTATTATTATTTCTTAGGCTACCTAGATAACATTATATATAAATTACTTATGTTATAAAGATAATATTTTATTAAAATTACTTATATTAGAAAAATGAATATTCCAATCACATTTCCTTCTTACCTAGACAAGCTCTAAATACATTTCTTATATTGCAATTACATCTTGTCACTTCAGATTAAGGACTTCAAGCATAAGAGGCTCTACATCCACAGGGTTCACTTGTAACAGAACCTTAGCATGCTCCTCACTAAGGACCTTCAGGTCACACAGTCTATCCATAGCACTCACATAGTATTCTTTTGCAAACTCATAAGAGAAGCATGACTCAAAGTAATGTTTAAGAAGGACAATGTATCGATCTTGGAGAGACGATACAAACTCTCTGTCGGATATGTTCACTCCTGCTGGGTCAAAAATAATGAGTACCTGAAATATTACAAAACCATACAGCTGTTCATTTTTTTTACAATCAATCATAAATAAGAAACACAGGTAGAAGTAACAGTCTTACAAGAGTAAATAAAGTTTCAAATATTATTTGTTGATTTACATTTGCTCTTAAATAACCAATACAAATTTTCTTTTATGCCAGGGAGTGTGAAGTATGTTGTGTTGCAGTTTAAGTTGTATCATATAGACTTAGAACATATGATTTTATCATGCCTTTGATTTGGTGGGCTTCTTTAGTATGTGAGAGCCATCCTATATGTTGTCTGCCTGGCAACAGTAGTGTATCAGCTCTCAGCTATGAAGTTTATAATCAACTGTGCCCATATGGTAGGCAAGGAAAGGAGTTGGACAGGTAATTTAAGTCTATCTTATATGAGGCGTTCCATTGCCTTATGCCAGAGGATACCCTTTCTCATCTGAGAGCATGGTTCCAGTATAGCAAACGTTCGATAATATAGTGTTTGACGAGAGTTGATGCATTGTATTAGATGTGGTTTCTTTCATCAACATCATGAATGCCTCATCCAAGTCTCTGAGCCTCTACACACACCCTCTGTTGACTGAAACTATATGGCTTCCTGCTTTTTTTATGCAACATACTTCTGGACGATAGGTAGAAGCTTGTTCTCTGTAAAGTTGCTTATAATATCAATTAGACTTGAATGCAGAATTGAGACAATATTTTTCATGATCATCTGCACGTTGGAGAATGATGTGTTCAACATCATGATCACGTTTACTTTCCCAGATTTGTTCTGGTATCAATTTCCTAGATAGCTAACAAAGTTATCACCATAATATCTAATATGATGATGCCTGCTGATAATGCCTGGATTTCTGCAAAAGAATCAACCTGTTTATCTGCAGCCTGTCTCAGGGTTGCAATTTCCTGACATTGCATGTAGAAACACTACACCAAGTCAGTCATCTGGGGCATGAAACAAATCTTGGACATCTCCCTATCAAAAACTAATGCCAGAAGAAACACTATCTTGATCAAGCAAATGGATGATCCTACTTCAGATGAGAACAGGACATAATAGAGCGAACAATAACCTACCTAGTCTGAGTTTATTCATGTTTTCACACAAACAGGCAGCCAAACATATATTACAAGAGTGCTATCTACTTAACTGTGATTTGAGCATCAGTTTAAGGAGATGCATATTTAAACAAAACTGTATTAAAATCTTGGCAAGCATGTAATTATGCTAAAGCAAACAATAAAGAAGAAATGATGTAACTTTCTTAATAGCATGAAGTTCTGTTGTAGGATGCATTTAAAATAATCAAAACTTAACATAGAACTATTGCTCTAGCAGTACAATTTTACTTTTTTTGAAGAATCCAACCTAACCTAATCTACACATATATTTCATACCATTCGAATATTCATACCATTGCCTAAGAAGCCCAGGGCTGTGGACTGTACAGAATATAGAACAATAAATCGAATCAGTCATTTAACTAAAATACTCGTAAACATAATACATGAAAGAATTAAAAACAAGATAGACATGGAGGTCGGTGAAGAACAATTCGGTTTTAGGAAAAACAAAGGATACAGAAAAGCTATACTTAGTATCCGAATAGTGATAGATAAATACATAGAAGTCCAAAAAAGTATCTACATTTGCTTCATAAACTACGGAAAGGCCTTTTACAGAGTCCAACGCAGAAAATTAATAAAATGTCTTCAAGAAATAGGCATAGATGGAAAAGACATTAGAATGATTAGAAATATATATTGGGAACAGACTGCATCAATAAGTTGTGAAAACAGCTACTCACTATACATAAAAATAAGAAGAGGGGTAAGACAAGGATGCATTTTATCACCAAGCCTATTTAATATCTACACAGAGAATATCTTTAAAAATATAGAAGAAATGCCAGTAATCAAGGTCAATGGGAAAATAATAAACAACCTGAGATATGCAGATGACACTGTTCTTTTAGCAGAAAGTGAACATGAACTACAAAGACTAATAAATCAAGTCAATAAATCAAGTAATGAATATGGACTGGATATAAATATCCAAAAAAAAAAAAAAACCATGATAATCATCAAGGACACAGAAGAACAAGAGCTAAACATAAACATACATGGAGAGAAACTACAACAGGTAAAACATTATCAATATCTTGGACACATAGTCATAAATGATGGTATGAAACAGAAGTTAATAGGAGAATAGGAATGGCCAAAAGTACCTTCAATGCCATGAGAAAGATAGTAACATCTAAACAAATTACAAACAAGTTAAAAATGAGAATTATACAGTGCTACATCTATTCTATAATAATGTAGGCCTATGGCTCAGAAACATGGACATGAAATTAAACAATTAGAAGACAGAACTGATGCCTTTGAGATGTGGGTATACAGAAGAATTACTGTCATGATTTGCAGAGCCACTGAAATGTGAGATCGTTAACATCGCAGACCCTTACGGCATTAATAAATGCTATGGATTACTTTACTTTATTTTTTATATAGGAGAATAGAGAGCATGGAAAGAGAAGAAAGCAAATAAAGAGGTGCTAAAAACACTTAATATGAAGAAATAATTGCTAAGAGAAATAAAGATCAGGCAAATAAAATATTTTGGACGCATTCAAAGACATGATACCTTATTGAAGACCTTACTTGAGGGTAAAGTCAAAGGGAAGCGACCAAGAGGTAGACAGAGATACAAGTGGGAGAGTTCACAAGATGGACAAGTTACACAATAGCAGAGTGCACCGCCAAAACAATGAAACAAGGGATGTTGCAACTAACCTTCGTTGTGGAGATGGCACTTAATGATGATGAATCTACACAAATATGTTTTTGCTATTGCCTGTTTTGCATGACTGAATATGTACTGAGAAATTGGATCCAAGATGACTGCGATCATTCATGTATCTACTCTCAGGTAAATCAGGAGTGAGAAACAACAACAAAAATTGATACACTAGTGAGAAAAGGCTAAAGTAAATGGCATAGTGATGAAATGACATGGGTCTGAATTACTTAGGGAAATTGTGGACACACTGGAAAGTAATGAAGGGGAGTCTGAAAGAAACAATGTACATGTTGAGAGAATGATAGAAATGGTGTCACTAGGGAAGATCTTGTAGAAGGTAAATATTGTATTAATGAATATGTTACATAAAACTACTAATAATAATGAACATATTGAAAAAAATGATAATTTAAAAAAAATAAGGATGAAAAAAGAGGCATGTGACATGTTGATTGCAACTCAGACAGCAGCAAAAAGGTCAAGCAAGTTTAATTATGGGTAGCTTTGAAGTTGGTGTCCAATGTGTGTGGTACCAGAGATGGGAGAATATGAGAGATGTTCTGTCGTATGGCTTGCCTACTAGAGATATGATTACAGACGTCCACCACGCAGTGGAATTGTAAAAACACTGAACATATTAGTTACCACCACTAAAATTGGATGTTTCAGCTATTGGTACAAATAAAACAGCATCACAACTTTAATTTCACCGGACTACATCTACTGGAAATCAAGTAGATTCATTGTCATGCTAAGAAAGATCCTGTGTTAGTTTGATAACAAATGACAAAACATCATGCGTGCCTCATGCAATCGAACTACTGCACTGCAATGGCAGAAGACTACAGGCAATAGGAGTTTCTGTGACAAATATCCTCAATAGGTGCCTTCCTTATACACAGGACTTTTAACAGATAAGAATGATAAAAGCTAAAAGTTAACACATTGTGACAAGACAAGTTTGAGGAAGCAATGCATGGATGAAAGAACAAATATATGTATTCAAGACACTATAGAAAATCTAAAACTATATTATCTGTCTTAAAAAGATTAAACAGTATATGTTTATAAGTGGACACAACCACATAGTTGAATTTTTTCCCTTGTCTTTGTTTGTAAATTTCATGTTCATCATTTCATAATTTAACTATTAATTTATTTTAGAGTTTGGGTTAGGATAGTTGTGCTTTGCATAACTAACATTAACTCCAACCCTGAATAAATAAATATTCCAATTCAATCAATCAACCCATAACCCTTCAGGGTCGTAGGGGTACCACATTGGATGCTTCAGCACACAGAGTCCTCCAGCGAATTCTATCCTCATCTATGTGGATGAGTGTGGAAATATCTTGCCCTGTCCATTCCTTGTTGTTGTCTGTCCATGTATTTATTTGTCCTCCTCTGCTTCTTCCACCCTCGACAGTTCCCTGCAGTATTGTTTTTGACAAGGAATCGTGCCTGCATACGTGTCTGAACCATGCTAGTTTTCGTCGTTTCACCGATTAAAATACATATAGCTTTTGTAGTGTATATATGCTACTAATTATCTAAAATAACATTCCAAATATTTAAGTTTGTAGATTTATGACAAAACACTTGATTAAACCAGAACTAATGCATGCATAACTAAAATGTTGGGTATGAATGCTACGGTTATTGTTATAGTATCCTGGGAACAGTATACCATAGGTTTGTGTTGCATGGAGGAGAAAGATCAGGATTGGAATCAAGACAAATGAGGAAGTGATGTGACACTTAAAGCATGTATATTTGAGATGATACACTACATGATATTACAAGTGGTCCTGAGACTCCTTATACAAACTGCGGAAGTTTTTTTTTTATTGTTTGGATTGCTCTTGCTAGCTACATCCACTATCACCAAAGATTGCAGCTTATCATCATCATGTGCCATGCTGGCTGGCATAGGCGGTCATGGCTCTCTGTCCACAGTATTATGTATCAAGGACATTGTTGTTTCCTTACCGTGCCAGGCTGTCAAACTGTCTAATAATATTTTCTCATGTTGTCGCCCTCTGTCTCTGTTGCCTTCAATTTTGCTTGTTGTGACTATGTTCTCTAAACCTGCCTGTCTCATGACGTGGCCAAAAAAAGAAGATTGCCTTTTTCTTATATTGTTGATTAAGGTCCATTTCGCATTTAACTATTTCAACACCTCTACATTAGTTTTTCTGGCAGTCCATGGTATTTTCACCATTCTTCTGTAGAACCACATCTCTGTTGCCTCTAACTTCCCACTTTCCAGTTTGTTTATTGTCCAAGACTCACACACATATGTTAGTATAGGGGTTATATAGCACTGCAGAACTCTCTTTTTCACTTCTAATGACAAGGTCATATTACACAGTATATTTTTCATTTTTCTGAATGTTGTTTTTGCCTGTCCTATTCTGCATCTTATTTCTGTTGAACTTCTTCCATCTGCTGTAACCATTGTACCTAAATATTTGAATTGGTGGACCTGTTTTAATACTATATCATTCACTTTGATCTTGCAAGGTATGTTATTTTGTTTCTTTGAAATAACCATTACTTCTGTTTTCTTGATATTTAGGAAGAGGCCTTTCTCTTTACTTTCTGTGACTACTACATTAATTAAATCTTGAAGGTTTCCCTCACTTTTTGCAATCAGAACAGTGTCATCCGCATATCTCAAATTATTTATGTTATGTCCTCCCACTGATATTCCTGGGATATCTACTATTGCATACAATATGTTTTCACTGTATAAAGAGAACAGGTCTGGTGAAAGCACGCATCCCTGTCTGACTCATAATACAATAATCCTCAAGTGACGACTGAGCGGATAACGTTCAAACTTGCGCCATGTTGACACCGGAAGATTACTAAATCCAGCTTATACCCCTTCTTAAAGCACAACACACTATTGTCTGGAAAAACAATTGTCTACTGGCACCTATTTACATACTCCATTCTTCAATGATGAATTTCTAGATTCATACATGCCGATAAATTATTAATTAATTTAAATGAAAACTGTTGTCCTCATAAAATAATGTTACATTTTAACGTAAGAATGATGTTTCCATTTACAAATTTACATTTAAACTTAATAAGGACTGCTGTTTATATGATGTAGCATCAGCAAGGGTATGCAGCCTTTATCACACAGCTACATGTACCATTTCCCTGCAACTCCCTAACGGGCAACATGTAGTATTGACTCCCCCCCCCCCTCTTTTTGTGGACAATTTCCATAAACATTTTTAGATTTAAACTTGAAAACATGTTTCCATAAAAAATGTTAGAATTTAATTTTACTAACCTGAAGTAAGGCATATATGCGATAGTCATCCTGGGCCATTGATTTGACCCTTCTGCAGTAATAGACATGATTGTTGTGTAGCGAGACAAACCCTGTAGTGTTCCTCAAGATACTTGTTGGAATTTCTCCTTTAGGTGTCAGCCAGGCATCTTTTTCAATACTATAAAAGAGAGCTGACCGAAGTAAAAGGGTGTTCATTACACAAGCTTTGAGAGCAGCAATTTGGTCCTCTTGGCTGAGGCGTCTGAAGTCATCTAAATGCTTGACAAACATAATCAGTTTTCTCACACATACTTCAGAATGGTTGATGAGATCTGCTGCTTTCTGGTACTGTTTTGGCTCTGAATATGGGCCCATTTCAGGCATTGCTGCCAATGTTTCCTGGTATGCTTTTGTGATATGTGATAACAGGGTACTTTCATCACAAGTTAGTGTATAATACATAAGGGAATCCGATGGAAGTAAATGCTTTGGAACATGTCGGAATATCACATCAGATGTGTTGCCATGAGTCTTTCCATATGGAGTTGGGGGCCTCTCAACTTCAGTTATAGTTCCCAGGTTGTTAAGCAAACCCAGCATAGAATCATTTTCATCTATCTCTGACTTGATCTCCATCACTTGCATATCCGGGGTCACCAAATTGTCTCTCTTTGCCCGGTTTGCAACAACTTTGCTCATTCGTTTTTTTCTTTCACTGTCATCTGAATATAAATATTTTTTTTAAAAATTCATTAAAAATACAGGAATTTATGAAAAACTGCATTAAATACAATGTATTAAATTTAAAAATAAATTTATTACATACTTGATTAATAAATAATCTCATTACTCAAGATTTAAGGTTATTATCTAGCTTTTCAACTTTTCACACCTAAATGAACAGTCACAGTAAATAAGCCTGAATATACATAGAGAAAAAAAACACAGATTATAAGGCTGAATGCAGCTAATGGAAACCAGACTACAATAGGAGAATCATACACAAACCTTGGCAGCAACATGTAGAGGGGAAATGCGTCATATACATGGATGTGAAGATAAGGATACACAAAATGCAACAAAAAATTTCATTACGAAATGTATGTATACTACATCAAATACATAACTGCATCAAAACATTAACAGCAACACAACACATCTTTGTTCTCTGAACTACTTTCTGCTGGAAATATTGTAGGATCATTGTCCTGCTATAAGAAATCCAGCAGGAGTTTTAAAACACAGATTAAAAAATATAAAACTAAGAATGTTAGATTTAAACTTAACAAACTCATTAACCTTCACCACGCCTATATCAACTCCGGCCGCCGAAAAACAAAATGGCGACTAGCGCCGTTGGCGACATACCCCATCCAATGAGATATCGTTATAATAGACGCCCCACAGCCAGATTGGTTACTCGGGAACATGCGCTATTGAAGCCAGTTCATTCCTACGTCCGACATGATCGTTGTAACAATGGCTAGCCAGAAGATACAAATTTTATAGTAATTAATCTGACCACATCTGCACACCGGTACAATGCCATGATGTGACCGGTTTTATAGACCTTTCTTTCATCGTATTTTGAATAAAATAGCATTGAATCGTGGCTTGAATCATGAATTATTGAGTTATTTAGTTTCACAGCAGTGAATATACAGAATGCCGCGTTGGTTTGGAGACATGTAGACGTTTGATATCGAATATATTGAAGTGGCACCAAAAATGACTAGACCTAAGCTCAAAGAAGGATTTTACTGCAAATCTACATGTTTTATACAGTTCCTCCGGCTATATTTTCATAATTTCGCAGTGAAAGAGCATAAATACAACAGATTTGCATGATTTAATTTAAAGTGTTGCCAAGGAATTTGATAAATAAGGTAAGTTATTTTTTATTTATTTTTGTCCTCTTTATTTGTTATAAAATATATGTTTTTTTGTGAAAAACGTCTTTACCACTTATGTCTGGTATCACACACACACATACATAAATTACACCAAAATATGCATAATTCAATTCTTTATTTATATCTGCAAATATTATTTAAATATCTCTAACAACCAAAAAATTATCACATTTTCAAAACAGTCACTATCAATAAAGCAAATTTTCTAAAAAGAATCCAGTGGCAGGGAGACGTTTTGTATTTTTTAATCTGGCTTGCTAAAGGTTAATGGATGCTTGTTCAGAATACAGTGAAACAGTATGATCAGTTAATCAATGAGGAATTCATGGAAAGAACTAAACACACATTTTTAGAGAGAAAAAATCACAGCTTTGCTGAAGATTGATATGAAATACACTAAGAAGACCAACAGAATGCATTGTAAAATAGGAACTGTCTGGAACCCATAGGAAAGAGGGAGGCTATGATATATGTGGAGGAAAGAGATACACAAAGGACTGGTAAGACATGAAAAGAGTTGAAGCAATATTTAAAGATAGAACAAGATGGGAGGGATTTGTTGAAGGTCTATGCTCCACAGGAAGTGAAAGGTAAATAGATTATTCACATTCTTGCTCATTTCATACTTCAAAAATTGTGTGTACAAGAAGAAGTAAAATACATTACCTAGAATCATATCTCTGTTCATTCCAATCTTGTAGCACTTTTTAATTCTACATGCAGGGCAAAATCTTCTGGTTCGTATATCAACTACACACTTGTTGTCAAACAGGCACACCATTGACTGGAACAAGAGCAAAAATGTAGCTGATCAAATATGAACAGATCTTAAACTGTAACTTTTATATTTAACCTTTAGCATGCCACACAAAAAAAGCACACTTCTGGGTGTACTCTATTCACTCCATGGTAGCACAATTGTGATAGTTACTAAGCAGTTTTGCAACTACGATAAAAACTTTAAAATTTAGCTTTTTTTCCAGGAAAAAGGTGGCAACACTGTTGCATTAATCTTGCTTTCAAGTCAATGTCATATTTTTTTTTTTAAATGGGCAAAATGGAAGCTTTTTAAATCTGCTTAGACAAGACTCTCTGAACATTGATTGCAGGATTTTGAAAGTTTTCAAACCAATCTTTCCAATCTGATTAACATCCATTTTTTAAATATGGCGAGCCAAACTAGATTACTTTCACTTATAGGATCTCACACAGCACGAATGCAAAGTTACATACTTCTGGTTTCATACATACATTGGCACATGGTCATCACACGCAATTTGTATACAGCAATGCTCTATCTATTATGGTATTCTGGAGAAAAAAAAATCCGGGAACTTACTGAACAGCCTTCATAGGAGTGATAATAATAAATACGTAGATATATTATGAATGTCTACCACTACTAATAAAAAGATGATAAAAACTGATAATACATAAATAAGGATGCAAACAGTTGACATTTCAATCAAAAGATCTCTGAATGAAAACATAATAATAAGAACAATTTATACAGAAAAGATATTAATTTAGAATTAGTTTTAAACAAAAGATCATGTAGCATCCTGCCAAAGGACTGACAGAAATTAGAATACTTTATGTGGTATGTTCAAGTACAATAGTGTGCGATCATAACTACTACCTCACAGTAGTGCAATTATGTTCTAGTCAATTCTTTATATTTGCCACTTCCTTATGAAGTAATACTGATCATAACAGGTACAACATAATAGTTTACCTTATCTTTTGAAGCATTTCTCCTGAAAAATGCTTTACAAGACTCACAGGTAACTGCATTAAAATTATATCCCAGCGCCTTATCTCCACACACTCCACAAGTTTTGTCATCTTTGCACTTTAACTTTCGACGAGAGTAAGATGATGAAGTATCAGAGTCTTCGACAGATGTGCTAGGCTGTTCTAAATTCTCATACAGATGATTTGATGTGCTTGATGAAGCAATCATATCATCTTCAGACAGAAGCCCAGATGAGGCCTTAAAGGAATAAAATGTACATAATGAAATAAGATTAGTTAAAAATGCAATTTGTATAACTCATGAATTTACACATATTCATACAATTAATGACACACAACAGGATGTAAAGGGATCAACATTGCTCATGTAAATATCAGGATATGGTCCCTAACCAAGATTGTAAAGAGGGTCTGCAGCCTTTTTTTAGTTCGAAGGCAGGGTGAAGAAATACACAGGTGGTCATGGGATGGACAAAACTGAAATCTTAATTATACATGTTATCTATTATAATAATTATATTAAGGTAATATTAACCTCAGAAAAAGCAAACCAGTGGACCGGGTAATCTGGGTCCATGAGCTGCAGGTTGCAGACCTTGGTTGAAAAGTAACTCTATGGTGCATACTGGGGATGGGGGCAGAAGACAAAGATCTATCTAAATTCAATTAAATTGCAACTTTTTTTTGCCAACTCTTAGGGAATCAAGTAAATGCACATGTGCAGTTCAATCTTAGCACTTTCAGCTGTTTTCCATTATGCTGAAAACTAGCATTGCACACAAGTTAGTAGAAAACTCAGTACTTTTGTGAAATTCTCTCACATAGTAAATAATTTCATTATTTCTTTCAGTGTTCCTTTGTTTGCAAGGGAAAGCATGAGCACCTGATTACTCCAGACATTTCACAAAGATTGGTGCAGTTCCAACTTCTATATTCTTGGATTGCTTTTTGTTAGAGTATCGTACCGATAGAAGGATTACCTTATTGGACTAGTGTTATATCTACTCTTTACCTTCCAAACCTGAACTGTTTGCAAGTCAAATATTCTCAGCATGCAACAATCACCCTTGTAACAACACTGTGGTCGATTGGAATGCAATCCCTACTGACTAACTATTGGTGGTGTGTGTACAACAGCTGTTTTGTGAGCCCCGTTGCCTCCTTGTGTATGCGGGATCACTATATCATGCAAACTTGTGTTACTACAGTAATGGGCAGTATGACAGATCTACCAATTAGGTCGGATGTAAGCTGATCTGAATGGTAGTAATTTCATTATTATTGTTCTACACTGGTTTCGGTACACAATGTAAACATACAGTTGTACAGTTTATACCAAGAACACATCAAAAGACAACAGATCACATGATTTTCACACTTTCAGACTACCAACAGACAGCATGTCACAGATGGCCATGACCCTTAGACATCACGGCTATAAAGTCGGAGGCAGACCATGTAAAAGATGGATTACAGAAATAAAATAAGTCACAGGAACAAGCTTACAAACAACACACAAGTAGGCCATCTCCAGACAACTCTTCCACCCCTGAGCAGCAAGGAAAACAATGGCCACAGCACATAGATAGATAGATAGACAGTAAGAAAGGTGGGGCTTATTACAATTTATTGTGTGTGTATGTGTATTTGCAAAATTTGTGGGTGATGTTTTCTGAGATAACAGTCCAGTTAGCGTAGTTTTGAAAATTATTTTTTATTATCACACACAGTAAACACTATAAAACAAGAACAAAGTGAAATTACACAGTAAAAAATTGTGAAGTTTTGAATCGTGAACTATTATTAATTCTGGTACTCATGTTGCCCTGAAAATTGTGAGCGATAATGGTGGTGCACGTCTCTTTGAACACAGCCATAATGTATGTAGAACATCCTGATCCTGAAGATATTTTATTTACACTCCTATATTTATCTTTAACTTGCAATAGCAGTGATAGTTATGTACATTAGTACAGTGACTAATAAATTTTGTTCTTTTGTTACTCTCAAACTTCTGCGGGTTAGCAGAATATATTCCAGTGAAGAGAATGGGCACCTGCTTGATGTAGACACTGCTATTGATGACACATCTAGGCTGAGATTTGAAGATACCTTGCTTCATTCATACCATGAAGATAGATATGACTGTCATTACAAATATCCCTGCATGTGTTACCTGATCTATCTCACTTTCTGAGCCATTTTGTTGTAGAGCAAAAAACAGGTAACACCATCACCTATCATTTAATATTGAACATTTTACTAAGGAGGTTGGACATGATGTTGACTATCCCACTCAATGATTTCAGCGGTGATGAAGTCTGCTGAAACCCATACTGTACTGCTGAGAAGGAATTAGCCTTTGTAGCATGCCTCGAGATTGCAAAAATAGTCAAGACAATTTCCCCTCTGAAGCAACAGCTGAGAACATGTACTTCTGTCAGAAAGCATTTTCCTGCTCCAAAGCAAGAAGTTATTTCATCATCTCTCACTCATGACAGGTTTTTAGCTAGCTTTACCTTTCTGCTCTATCACCAGTTAGGATAAGTGGAAGATGGTTAAAATTGTTAGTACGCCTTGCCCTAGCAGTTTGAGTTCAGTTTTTACGACTCTGCACAGCACCTACTAAGCATACCAAAATTTGTGAAGATTATTTTTCCATCACAGCAGAATCAATTGTCTGAAGAGACAACAAATCATTCTAATTCGGGGCCTAGCCTAGTGAAAATAAAAATGATAGGCTTGGCAGGCGCAGCAGTTATAGAATATTATATATAACTAGGCCTAGGCTGGCCAACTACGGATCAACTCTTCACTGTGACCTTTATTCTTAGTTTCGAGGTGTTACCTAACCTTTGCAGTGTGATTGCAGAAGATGTAATTAAAATTAAAGTATGCTATTTGAAACAGAATGAGAATACTAATTTGGCATTAGTATTTAGATTAGGATCAGTTAAAAATTTAAAAAATGAATTAGTTATAATAATAATTATAAATTTTGTTGATATCGTTTGTGTCGGGAGATGTGACGTCACGACATCCATTAATTTCATTGGTGTTAAAGGAAATCCGTGACGTCTTCTAGTTAAAAATGTAAACAGTGTGTGCTATTTATAGCACAATCAATGATATGAAGAAATTACCACCTAGGCTAACTAATTCTTTATAAGATTAAAAATTAGGCCTAATGAAATGATTAACTAAACTAATATCACTATTAAATCTAAATACTAAGACTAAATGTGTTAGTAAATTATGTCAGTCCAAATGATCATCTGCATATATTTATTAAATATTTATAATTTTAATTAATTATTAATTAATCAATCACAATAATACTTAATACAATACATAATAATATTTATCGAAATAATGGGTCAATTCAGATCGCCGATATCATTAACTTATGGTAACAATAAACCGATCTTTAATTTACGCACGTCTTTTTTTTCAAAGGGATAAACCGTCGTTTAAACAAGATGCATGACAATCTAACATATTCATTAGGTCTATTACTTACAATTGAATCCGAGTCCTCAGCCATTTTCCATCGCCGGAAGTTGATAATAATTTTGTTTTTAGTAAAATGCCAAACGATCTCGTAAGAAGAAACACAAAACTTCTAGTTACACTCTCGTGTTAGTAAGCAGTAGTAATATACAAACGTATGTGCTGTTTTTGTAAGCATAACATAACAAATAAATAGTAGGTATATCATGTATATTATAATTATGTAATAAGCTTTTTATAGGTTAATTATAATAATAATAGCGACGGATACAAAGCCAGCGGCAGAGTTCATTCAAAAGATGGATTCTCATTCTGATTAAGTCATCATAATCATTAAGTAGGTAGTAGACTATTTTTCTATACTATAAATAATATATTATTTACTATAGTCACCATAGTGAGTGCGTTCATAAATAATTGTCCACCGATATTGTCTATATTCTCTGTAATTACTGAACGTATTGTCGTATAGGCTTCATATTTTTTACCCATTATTTCTTAACCACGTTACAGAATTATATTATCTACATTGAATGAACTGTCAAGATAAACAAAAATAGGTATACCTGTTAGTGTTACCAAAATAAAACATAAAACAACCTAACCACGAGATACAGAGACAGACGACGTTTCGATTAAAAAGCCTTCATCAGGACAAACGAAAGACAACAGTGCAATGAATCTTACATGGAGACAAATGTGGTTGATAGGGCGGAAAGAGGAAGAGAGATAGCGAATAGATAGTAGAGGAAGCAAATAGGGAGCAGCATATCAGAGATGAAGAGAGTATGAGGAGAAAAAGTGAGGAGGGGAAAGTGCACAGAAGGAGGTGAGGAGTGAAAATAGATAAGGTGTGGTAGCAAGTAAAATAAGATAAATAAGGTTAAATTAAGATACTTACCTCAAAAGTGGCAACAGGCAATGAGTATAACGAATAGATAGCAGAGATGGAGCAGCCTAGCAGGGAGGAAGAGGGTATGAGAAGAAGTGAGGAGGGGAAAGTGCACAGAAGGAGGTGAGGAGTGAAAATAGATACGGTGTGGTACTGGTAGCAAGTAAAATAAGATAAATATGGTTAAATTAATATACTTACCTCAAAAGTGGCAACAGGCAATGAGTATTAGCATACAGTCGTGATGGAAAAGCAAAATAGGATGGTACAAGAGATCAGATGAGAGAAAGAGAAAAAAAGAAATGACAGAGCAGATATGGGCAGTGGAGAGAAACTATAAGTAGGAGCAGATAATGGTGGGAAGAAGATGCAGTTATAATATAATGATGTATGCAAGTGAGAGTAAAATATAAGTGATAATTGGTGAAAAGGAAGAAAAAAACTATCTGATGCATTGAGAACTGGCTTGCTTGAGACCAATAGTCACACTCGTGGGTCAAAGAGTCAATGGACAATGAAAGCTAGTGAGGCAGTCGCGCCAAATAAATACCAACATTGTCAGATTGTCACACCATGGGAGACAAGATGACTACAGAAACAGCCTTAGGGAAGAAAGAGTAATAAAGATAATGATCTGATAGTACGTCGAGAGACCAACTGAAATGATGGGCAGGGTCGTAGAGAAAGACCAGAGGCGGGTAAAGGTTAAAACCGTGACTCCTACCAAATAGCCATATAGACAGATAACAAAGGCTAAGAGGAATGCAGAGGAGAAGAAGAAGCAAAGAGAGAAGAAGAAATGGGTGGATAGACGTGGGCCCTGAGCCGGAAATACGTCGTGTAAGGAAGGGATGTGGAAGTGGGAAGGAGCCTATCCTGCAAATTTGTTTATTTGCTGCCAGAAAAATATGTTTATTTGTCTTGTGTTCTATAGCCTTAGATTATTATAGCTAATTCTTAACAAACGCTGCACTTGTTTTCAAGTCTGAATCCTTCTTTCTATGTCTGCATTGTGTGTCCAACTTCCACATCCCTATAAAACTAGACCTACTTAGCACTAGTGATCTGAATAGATTGATCTTTACTGTTATACTAATCCTATTTTTCTAAATCATATGCAACCTTGCCATTTCAGTCATCACTATCTCGAGTCTTAGCTTAATTTCATTTCATGAGTTGCGATCATAACATATTTTGGACCTTGGATATTTAACCTTTAGGACCCTGAATTAAAATTAAGAATTATCTCCCTGGGCCTGAATTCTTTTTTGGATATTTTGCGTTATTGATGGTGGGTCTTTTGAAAACGCGATATCTTTTTTGTTTTAAAAGATATCAAAATAATGTTTGCACATCTAAATAAAGGAGTGAATAGTGAATATAATCATGTTTTTGTTGTTGTTGTATGTGTGATATAACAGTTGTGAGCAAGTTGTGAAGTTGAAAATTCGGGAAAAAAATCACAAAATGCCATTTTCAAAATCGCAAATATATCTTCTTGATGACCCTAATACATGAGCAGTGTGTGGCAACATTGATAAAATCCTCATAAATACCTATACTTATTGTATATGTATTGTTTTATATCCAAACTAATATAATATGAACTAAAATAACTAATAAAACGTGAATAAATTGCATATAATGACTGTCCGGTCAACACTAGGTCTATGCCGACACGCAACGTAATTATTGTCCATGCACACATGTGGCACCTCTGATATTTTTGTGTTTTTTAATGAATAAACACACATTCTTATTAAACAACAACATATTAAACACAAAGAACAGCAATTAGAACATGTAGTCACGATCATTTACCCATGCCACGCGGTACTCAATTTGATAGTAAAATACGGCCGAAAATGGCAAAAGTCGCTCTCGAAAAGCGTTGATAACATTTGCCGGCTTTCTCCTTCTATACAATGCTAATGTGTAAAAGAATTTGACCTTTACACTGTGACGTGTTCCTAGCTTCGTTTGGCGGGCTTTATACGCCACTGGTTCATTACTTCATGAAGTTCCGAGCTCGGGAATCGGGCGATATCGTATGGTGCGTGGCCTCGCCCACCGACACACGGGAATGTGTACTCCAGGTGCGTGACCTCACCCATAGGGGCCTAAAGGTTAAAGGTAGTAATTTCTTCAAGTATGAGACTGTTCAATTGGATATTCGTGGGATCATGCTTGGTTTCATTAGTCACCAATATCTTGATTTTATCAATACTAATTTTCATGCCATATTTTGACTAACTTCTTCCAATTTTGAGATGAATTTCAGGATTTAACCTTTAGCAAGCCAGATTAAAAAATACGAAACGTCTCCCTGCCACTGGATTCTTTTTTGAAAATTTGCATTATTGATGGTGAATGTTTTGAAAATGTGATAATCTTTTTGGTTGTTAGAGATATTTAAATAATATTTGCACATATAAATAAAGAATTGAATTATGCATATATTGGTGTAATTTATGTACGTGTGTGTGTGATACCAGACGTATGAGAAAGTGGTAAAGACGTTTTTCACAAAAAACATATATTTTATAACAAATAAAGAGGAAAAAAATAAATAACAAAATTATCTAACTTATTTATCGAATTCCTTGGCAACACTGTAAACTAAATCACACAAATCTGTTGTATTTATGTTCTTTCACTGCGAAATTATGAAAATATAGCCGGAGGAACTGTATAAAACATGTAGATTTGCAGTAAAATCCTTCTTTGAGCTTAGGTCTAGTCATTTTTTGGTTCCACTTCCACATATTCGATATCAAGCGTCTACATGTCTCCAAACCAACGCGGCATTCTGTATATTCACTGCTGTGAAACTAAATAACTCAATAATTCATGATTCAAGCCACGATTCAATGTTATTTTATTCAAAATACGATGAAAGATAGGTCTATAAAACCGGTCACATCATGGCATCGTACTGGTGTGCAGATGTGGTCAGATTAATTGCTATAAAATTTGTATCTTCTGGCTAACCATTGTTACAATGATCATGTCGGACGTAGGAATGAACCGGCTTCAACAGCGCATGTTCCCGAGTAACCAATCAGGCTGTGGGGCGTCTATTATAACAATATCTCATTGGATGGGGTATGTCGCCAATGACATTAGACGCCATTTTGTTTTTCGGCGGCTGGAGTTGATATAGGCGTGGTGAAGGTTAAGATTCCATAATAGCCAAGATATGGACATAAACGCATTTACATTTCTAAAAAAAAAAAAATCTGAGCATGGGTTAGGGAACCCTGGTCACAGGATATTTATAGCCTACCTAAAGGCAATATTTTCTGTACATCCACAGTCCATATGTCAGAGTACCTAATTATATATTATGGTCTTAAATATTTATATCCACCGAAGACAGATGTTTGGGCCATAGGCACAAATAAAACGGTGACACAACACATTTTCATTCTCTGTACTATCCTGCTGAAAATCTAGTAGGATCATTGTCTTGCTATAAGAAGAATCCAGCAGGAGTTTGAGAATGAATGCCGAAGAAGAAGAATAATTAGTTTCTATTTAAACTTTTCAAGACTATAAATGTGAGTTACAGTGTTTGATGCCCAATATTGAGTATTCCCTGTTGACTGTTCTATGTAGAGTTTCTTTGTGCAACCCACTTTTATTCTGCCATCCACGTAATGGTTGAATGTGATTTGGTCAATGCCATGTCCATATATGAAGGGGCAGAACATGACTTTTAATAGGCAACTAGGAACTTTGAGAAAAGGTGGGCCAAAATTCACATCCCAACCCCTTTAGTGACTTTTCACAAAAAAGGTCACCATATTTTTCATCAAAAGGAAGAATTACTACATGATAACACATATAGACCTTTTTTTTTTGTTTAGGTAAAAACTCAATTTACTTTGTTATTATAAGCTTAATTTATGCTTTAGATTGCAACATCTTTTTTGGTTTTCAATTTTTGAAATGTAGTTTAGCAATGGAAAAAGCATTTTCTTTTCCAGAGTGGTCTGATTGAATGACCTCGGAATACCATATCTTAATTTCTTGACCCTCCCATGTGTTCTCAGGTCTGAAAGGAGAGCAAAGAATAGCAACATTTTACTTTCATAAGAGGTGACTTAGGAGATCTTTGGGTTGGATTTGGCTGTCTCATCTCAAATAGATTCAAAGTCACCCAGAAGCCATGCTGACATTGAATGTGTCAGCAGAAAGACACAAATATTGAAGCTAAGCTGTAAACAAAGAAACAATGCATTCCGTTCTACTGACTACATCCTGCTAATCGGTAAGAGTGTGCAGAAGATTTCTTGACACTTTAACTTTATAGATATCTTTCTGTAACACAATTTGTCTTTTTAAAATGATGTTGTAGGTAATAATAGTAGCCTTGAATGTATATCTCCACCGAAGATGGATATGTCGGGCCATTGGCGCAAATAAAACGGCGACACATCGCATTCCATTCTCTGGACTACATCCTGCTGGAAATCTAGTAGTCCTGCTACAAAAGAGATGCAGCTGGAGTTTGAGAATGAACTCTGAAGAAGAACAATGTATATCTATTTTAATGTGCTTTCATTATACAAGAAATTCCTTTATAGTGCTGAAATGTTGTATGTTCACTTTTACTTGTTAACGTCACACAGAAGGCACAAGTTGTACTGAAGAGTATGAGCCAAGAACATTCACCTTCACCAACACCTGAAAGAGCAATATATGGCTTCGTCCTATACCTGTCTTCATTTATTGGCTTTGGTATGTCAGATAAAGTATAATCATGTCACTTAGGTAGAATTTGTTTGTGTGTATTATAATTGTGACATAAGATTAATTGATGTCAAGATGTACATAAGGATATAGTTTTCATGACTGACACACATTCTTCACAAATTTTGCTGTTCAAGGAATAAATGGAGAATATGACCTATCTAGACATTGCTTTCAAATTTGAGAGGACAATATAAATGACCTGAATTAAATCATGCAATTCATCAGACTTGCTGGATCTTTGGTATGACAATTGACAGAAAAAAACAAGAAAAACAGCTAGCAATTATTAATATTTTATTACTGGAGAGTTCTATAGGATGAAATTTTCAACACCATATTTAACCCTCCTTAGTCACTTCTTATGACATGCATCACAAGTCCCAGTATAGTTATTCTTTCTATCCTTTTGAACCTGACAAAATATGAATGTTTATTGGTTTGAACCAATGTTATTGTGCTATTGAAACTGAGTTTGCTGAAGCAAATGTCAAGGAGTTTGCATGCTAATAATTCTCATAGCTCTGTTTGAACACATTCTTCACAATAACTTCACAGATGCTTAGTCTTGCTCATGCCACATTTTTCATGCTTACATTTTTCCAATCACAACCTAGATGTGTCATCAACTGCAGTGGCTATATCAAGCAGGCTCTTGCTAGACATTTTCAATGCATCCCTGTGTCCATTAACAACTCACTAAACTATAAGTGCATTGTTTCTTTATCATCCAGGAGATTCATTTTGAATACATTTGGTAGATGTTGAACAGTACAGATGGTAAAGGGAAACCTTTTGATGATCCCCAATATATACATGTCCACGTTTCTTAAAGCCATGGTCGTCTTCCTTAAATCACAGTTCACAATCTGATGATTTCTGTGCAATTCAGTAGAGAGTCAAGTCCATACATTAAATACTTATGTGGGTTAGAATCCCTCATAACCATTTTATGCAAACATGACAGCAGTATCACAACATATTAAGAAGGATGTGTTCTGCCTCTAGATAGTACATTATCTATGTATGTGGTAACTATTGTATTTAGCAATTTACCATATATGTTTTTATAAAGTGATTTATTTTTATTATAGAAATATTTGTATTATGGTATTTATTAAATTATATTGTTTTAATTAATTAACAATTATTGCACTATTTTTCAGGTTTGTATATTGTTTGGGCATACATTCCAGATTCTTTGCTGCACTCTGTTGGATTAACATACTGGCCTCAAAAGTATACATATACAATTCTTTTTACATAGTATTTAGTAATGTAGGTATTTCTTTAGGTGTATCCATGTGACTTCAAACATGATCAGGTACCTCATATTTAGTCGGACAATTAGCAACATTCTGACCTACTATTTAAGTTGTAAGAGGCGTTTAGTGGGATTTTTTAAAGTTGAAATTGGCTATCCCATAGAACAGGGGTGGGCAAACTACGGATATTTTGGATATTTTGCGACCCTCAAACACATTTTAAAATAAAAGGACGATCATCAAAAATGATTTTTCCCCCATTAATATTACACAGAAATCCATTGGAATTTTAATTCGACTTTCTTATATATACAATATTTTTCCCCAATTTGACATCATTTTATATATATATATATTGCCAAATATACATATTATATGCGGCCCTCCAATAGCTTTACAATTTTCAATGCGACCCTCTGCACAAAAAGTTTGCCCACCCCTGCCATAGAAGATCAGTGACCCAAAACCATACTGAAGTTGAATATGTCAAGTTTAAGAGCACAGATATCATTACCCAAATATATATGATAGTACAATGCATTTCATTTTCTGCACTACCTCCTGCTTATTTGCTTGATTTTGATAACAAGGCTCAGGGAAAGAGGGGAACAATTGAGGTTTGTAGCACCATATTACTGTGTCCCAGCAAATCTTTGTTAGAAAAAAAATTTGCCAGTCCAGCTATTGTTAAGAATATAAATACCCGGTAATAATAACAATTTTTGTAATCAATTGCCATTAATATTGTTCTTATATTTTCTATAATTTTTATATTATTAATACCAATTGTCCAAGTAAAGTATTAAGGGCACATGAGCAAAAAGACAATTGCTGTTTGTTGCAATAAGAGATAGGAAGATCTACTGTATAGCAAAATCTAAAGAAGAGGAACCATTCACACAAAGAACGTTTTCATTGATGCAGAGACATCAGACTCAATCTTAAGCTGACCTAAAGATAAATTTTTTGTACAGGGTACAGTAGCAGATATGATCCTGTGACAATGGTAAACAATAATTTTCTGGTTCCCTAAATGAAAAGACAGAAAACATAAATGTGGTTGCTGATGTAATCAAGTGTTTAAAAGTCATTGATTTTTTTCAATAACTATGTTCGGGAAATATAACATTGTACCGGTATATCCCTTGTGTTTCTGAGGCCTGAAAGAGGAGCAAAGAATAGCAACACTGTGACCTATCATGCATGTTATAAGCAGCAACTAAGGAGGTTTTATGGATGGGATTGGCTGTCTCATTTCATATGTTAGTGACTCAAAACTATGCTGAAGTTGGATGTGTTGAGCTGGAAGGTGCAGATATTGCAGTCCAGCTGTAAACTATGACAATAAATTTTGTTCTATATCTTGCTATTCTGCAGAAGTTTGGAATGAACACAGAAAAAATTGCAGAAGTTTAATGTGTTAGACAATTGGTACAAATAAAACTTCAAACGCATCTCTGCTTTCTGCTAGAAATCTAGTACAATCATCCCTCAGTTATCGCGGTTAATAGGGACCAGAACCGGCCGCAATAAGTGAAAACCGCGAAGTAATGTCATCCTCTCATTTTTAACACACATACATTTTTTGTGTATGTATAATATCAGTTAGTGTATATAAAACCATATAAGTGCATATGTTATCATTAGAACATTAAAGAATAGTTTCAAATATGTAAATAAAATATTAATAGTATCAAATAACATACATAAAATAATGTATAAATAATATAAATATGATACGTGTGTGTGTGTGTAACATAAGTATACATACTGTAAATATGTTTTTTTGGAAATCCGTGATGTACTGAAGCCGTGATAAATAAACCACGAAGTATCGAGGGATTACTGTAGTTTGGTTGTCCTACTACAGAGAAGATCTGGTAGGAGTTTTAGAACAAATGATGTAAAAAAAGCAAAAGAAGAGTGGCATTGTGTAACCAAAAACATATTTAATTCTACTGGAATGTGATTATATCTAAAGCTCTTTCTCTCCTATAAACTTTACTGTATTTTTTACTTTACTGTATATAACATGTACATAGGTCTATAGGGTGTTTTGTTCACACATTGTTTCTCTGGGCCAGTGTTTGCCGTAGCATTTCATATAATGGACATTCTTGAAGAATGTGCTTTGCTGTCTGAGATGCCTCCTCACATGTACACATGGCTCTGATTAGTGAGAATTTCTTAGATAGAGACATTATTTTTTGTATACACTAATGGGTTCATGGTTTGGCACATGCGCAGTGCTTGGGCATTCACGGCTCAATGCAGAGGGAAGTGTATTAGGGAAGAATGTGGTGATTTCTGTACAACCACTAGTAGTATGATGATAGTCATGACGGATTGGTCTATAGTTGGAGACTCTGCTATTGTTTATTCCTGGTTTTGGGATTGGTATAATGATTGCTTCCCTCCATGTCTCTGGAACTGTGCCTGTAGTCCAACATATGTTGGTGATCTGCAGCATTTTTTTCCCTGCAATTTCCAGATATTTAATCATTTTATTGGACACTCAATCAGCTCCTGGTACTTTTTCAGTTTAGATACTGCATGTTTCAGTTCTCTGTGTGTGATTGGTGCCTCCCTAACTTTACCAAGAACTAATTGCCATGCCGTATTAGGTTCTAGACTTCCTGAGTTGTGAAAGGGAAGGTAGCAAAGAGCTGGCTACTTAACCTGTATTGTTAATATCTAACATTTTGAAGTCAATATTAAGGCATGAATGATATAGAATAAACTTTGCCTTGTAATATTATCTTTTTCTGACACAAACTTGTCTCGTTTCTTTTATTATTTCCTTTACATAGGTATTGGGCTGTTGCATTGCCAGTGTACATCTGTGTTGTCATTATTTTGAGTTTCATTGTGTACACAGGAATAATCCTGTTAAATACACCCCCACTCACTGATATCAGAACAATAACAGGTATGGTGTAGTTATCCCTATTATTATATTCATTGAAGTTTAATAGAAAATATAATTGAAGTTATCATGTGTCAGACATTGTTTTTCAGCTATTGTTGAGATTTAGGCAGAACATTTACGCTAGTAATCTTGCCAGTATTATGTGAATTGTACAACATCCACTGGGCTTAAAACCTAGAGTTAGTTTGTGATAGCTGCAATTTTGTTTCAATAAACTTTTCCCAAGCCACTTAACAGGCCATTAAAATATAGCAGCATTTATATACATTTTAAAGTAATGTTTTCCCATATGCGAAATGTCTATGGATCTCACCAGTGATTTACTAGACACATCACCCATGCAACAGAAAACTTTAGAAGATGGTTTACATGTATATTGGGGCTTCTTATGGGGGCTTCATAGCACATCATCTATACAATTATACTTTACTAGCTTTTTGGTGTGTATTTTTATGCTTATTCGTGTACATGCATGCATCCTCTGTGGTTGGTAGGGAGTCAGAGATGTATTGTGCAGCACCGGGGAGAGAGAGATTAGATACACTGTTTTCCTATGGCTGGGGCCCATCATAAAGGCATACTGACTCAGGATGTGACACACATTTTGCCATGAACACTTGGTTACATGCCTGGAGACATAGAGGAGTTCAGCATAAACAGTAGACAGTTGTGGCGGGGAATGAAAACAGTAAACCATATCTTGGCTGCAAAAGCTTGGAGCAGTGCATAGACATAAACCTACCTTCCTTATGATATGAAATAATATTCTAAAACCTTCCTGTTTTCTGAGTCTGGTCCAGGGTGGGTAGAATATCCATAGACTTCCCAACACAGTAATGCTATTACAAACAAAATTGATTCTATCTACAGACAGCAGAGTTGAAAGCCTCTACTGTCATCATTGGTGTACATATGTTTTTGCTTGTAATACTCTAACCACTCCCAGAACTACTCCATCAGAATTTTCCTTCTAGGAGGATCTACAAAGCTAAACAGATCTGAGTTGTTAGAAAGAAAATTAAGCATTAGGGTTACAAATCCTGTCTTTAAAAATTTCTAAACCAATTACATGTTATAAAAATAACAATAGATGTAATGATTATTGTCTATTCCCAGGATGAATCTGGTTGATAGCACCTACACTTGCCATTAAGCATAGGGGTGGGAGCTGTAAGTTTCTGTTCAAGGCCAAATGTGATGCCTGAGTCATACTGAGTCTGTTTTTATGAAGGGTGGTCATGATGTTATCGATCCATCTCTTTCTTGGTCTTCCCTTTGCCTTGTATCAAGCTGATCATTTGTTACAAGCTCTCAGTGGTAATTGGCTTCTGTCCATTCAAAAATTATTGCGATATTATAACTCAGCCAGATATGATGGCCATTGATTGTTTTATCAGTTTATGATGAGAACCCATCATTACAAAGTTTGAAGTGGAGAGGGGGAGGGTAATTTAAGTCTTTTATCAGTTTATGATGAGAACCCATCAGTACAAAGTTTGAAGTGGAGAGGGGGTGGGGGTAATCTAAGTCTCAGATTTCCTGCTTCTGTCTAGCAGGCTCAGCACATATGAATTAAAAAAATTGGTCTAGTGTCAATTAAGGAAGATGAGGGGTTTCTACGTAGGAATTAATTTCTTGTATGAACCAAAAGTCAAGGCATATTTTTAAACCGGAGACCCCCTTCTGAGTGCTCAGTATGCTACCATCTTTTTCCTGACTTAAAACAGAGGTAAGTCATCTAGTAATACAAAGAAATGGTGCAAAATATAAAAGAAACAGCCTGATCTTATGCTGCCAAAAATGTGTGCTGCATTCAAAATGTCAGAGATATCAAAGGTTTGTACCATTAAAGCTTGGTATCAGCTGTGAAGAAGCTGCATCTTGGCATCAGCTTGTAAAGAAGCTACATCTTGGCATCAGCTGTGAAAAACTAATAAAATAAAACACTAGTTACAGAAGACAACCAGATACTGGAAATTCCAGGGCTAAAGTAGCACAGGACAAATATCTAGAGAAACAGAAATAGGTATATGTATCACCAACATTTCTAAACAAAATATACATGCTGTCTCGTTGCTAGTATGTTTGTTTAGAAATATTGGCAACACATATACTTATTTTGTTTATCTTGTGTGAAAAAGTTACCAGCTTTGCAACTCTAGTTATCAAAAATAAAGGAAGGATGAAGTATAAAATTAAAATGAGAAATGATGAGTACATAAAACTGTGCCACAATAATACAACTACTTGTATAGTTCAAGATCAATTCAACTGCAAGTCAATTCTATAAGATTTTTGTTTTATTTCAACGCAACTAATTATTCTTTCTTCTTCTGCATTTGTTCACAAACTCCTGCATATTAGCAGGATGTACTCCAGAAAATGGAATGCGTTGTGTTCTGGTTTACAGTTCTGCTGCGATATCTCAATATATTGACCTGACACATCTGACTTCAGTATGACTTCTGAATTACATTGATCCTAAATGTGATGTAACAGCCAACTCCACCCCATTACCTCCTTAGTCATTAATTATGACATGCATAGAAAGCAAACATTGCTGCTATTCTTTGCTCCTATTTCTACCGGAACACGGGCAAAAACTCATTATTAAAAAGCGATATTAAAATTTAGTATTTATCTTTTGTTTCAGACTGTTATGCGATATATGATTCTCCTACTGAAACTCATCCCAGTGCTATACCACCATTGAGGGACTTGCATATATCTACAGTCAACAAAATACTTTATCTAGACAATGCGCATGTTTCCTGATAGCATCTTTTTAAAAATCTATGTTCATCATTATAAAATAATAATTGAATCATATCATCCGCTGAAGATGGATGTGCCAGGCCATTGGTGCAAATAAAACGCAGACACAACACATTTCCATTCTCTGAACTATATCCTGCTAGATGTATAGTAGGACCATGGTCCTGGTACAAGAGAGATCCAGTAGGAGATTGAGAATGAATGCTGAAGATGAGGAATTATATCCTGTATAAGATGCAGTTTTCTAAACTTACTATCACATTTTCAAGCACTACTTATATGATTCAGTAACTTTGTCAGATCCAAGTGAAACAACATAACTTACGCAGCATGTAGAATCACAACTAAATCCAGCAGGTTGAAACTACTTGGCTGTTGGACTAGCTCCACTGCAATGGATGCCTTTTATGCAAATTACTGATCTGATTAAAAATAAAGGTGTTGACTGTTGCTTGCCACTATTTTGGTTTTGTTAATTGAATAGTACATGCTGCCATTGTCTATCTGTTAATTTGAATGCAGTCACAATGGCTCCAATACTTAATTACCCTGTTGTCAATTTTCACTTCTCTGATTACAATTTTGCTGTAATTGTTACATATTATCTACATTATTCCACTTCTCTGATTACAATTTTGCTGTAATTGTTACATATTATCTACATTATTCCACTTCTCTGATTACAATTTTGCTGTAACTGTTACATATTATCTACATTACTGTATGTTACAGAATGCAAGAGAATAACAGAAAAAACAATATCCAACCTTCAACATAGATGATGCGTGGGGAAAATCCTATGTTTAGCCTGGCACAAAACTATCTTTAAAAACTTGCGCAGTGCCAACAAGATGACATAAATTTGAGAATTTGAACCAGAAGCCGCCGAAGACGGATGTGTCGGACCATTGGCGCAAATAAAACGGTGACACAACGCATTTACATTCTCTGGAATACATCCTGCTGGACATCTAGTAGGATCATGGTCCTGCTACAAGAGAGATCCAGCAGAAGTTTGAGAATGAACGCTGAAGAAGAAGAAGAACCAGAAGGAATTTGAGAACAAATACAGAAGAGAAGAATCGTTTGAAGCTTAGATTGAGAATTAGAATCGACAAATGGTGTCTCCAAGAACCATCGGAGGGCTTTAGTAATGACCTCAACCTCCGTACTCTTATTGAATAGTAATTGTCCCATTAACCTCTGATGATGACCCTATCCCAAGCTATAAAATCTCAATCATTTTCTTATGGTGGACAGATTCATCTGTGAGTACAATGACAATTATCATCCCTGTTGTTGTCAGCTATCAGTTGATTAATCTCAAATTCCACCTTTAATTGTTCCAATCTCTACATTCACTACCAAGAATAGTTATAATGCTAGTTTGCCATTGTTTCATCTGAAGGTCATCTTTTTTTTGGTTGTGATTACAAAACTGTAATACGCTCATTTTTTCATCCAGTGCCATTAACAACATACCACACGTAGTTCTCTAAATTCTTTTAGTTATTAGTTTATTGATTATCCTCCTCGCACACCGGACACGTTCATAGGTGCTCAGATTTCCTCTTCAGTAAATCTCTCAGGGTATAAAAACTGATGGTTCTGGTTCTATGCTGGTTCACTGTTCTTTTTGAAATCTTTGTCAAGTATTCTCTACGGGCCACACCCATCTTCACTCCCAATTCTCGCATTAACTGTATTGAATCACGCTTATTCATCTCAAACTTCTCTGATCATGTAGACTCACCAAGAGAAATGATTATGTCCACTCTGTCCATAGGTTATGGTGGCGAGGCTAGCTAATTGGTCGGTCCGTGGAGGGAAACGAAAGGGTCTACCAATTAGCTAGTCTTTTCGTTTCCCATCACACCCTCGTGTCCTGTGACAAAGATAAGGTTTAGTTTCTGTAATGATGCCCTTCTGTAATTTTAGCTCTTTATAATGACTACACTCATCACCTACGTACACAACCTGTTTTGACTTTCTGAATAATATTCATTGAATCACTTAGTATGCACGCATGGGAATAGGCTTGCGATTCCAGCCAGTTAAGTGCCTGCGTTGCGGCAAATACTTTCATTGTGAGACTGCTTGTTGTTGTGGTAAAGGCTCCACTGGTGCCGTGCACTGTTCGTCGTGTGATCTGACTGTAAAGGCCCATACGCATCGGTGGTGACGGATGACCAACCCATCTGTGTAAATCACAACATGTGTCGTCGGCATGTTCGCAGATGAGTGCCTTGACCTCAGAATCTATGCTCACATGGTTGTGTTCCCTGCACTCTCTATTGAGTGTAGTGATGGTCTTAGCTGCCTCCTGAAAGACCATAGGAATAGGTATCCATTCCTCTCCAGGAGTTATGCCTTCTTGATCGCAATGGATATGTTTAACGGTATACTCAGTATGATCCATCCACAATGTACCTCTCTTGAACCTGTTTCCCTTCACATGAAGGAGCTCACTGTCAGAAATCACCCTGAAGTATGCACGGGCATGCCACATATCAATTCTGTGAGATGTGCTCGGAAAATCAAGAAGAAATCTCATAGCCACACAGGGTGTTGCCCTTGTACAACCAAGGATGATCCGAAACACTTTATTCTGAATTCTCCCCAGTCTTTCAATCTGTGTGTGACTGGCAGTGATAGTGGCACAAATCAGTCTGGTTTCAGAAAGAACAAACAAACAATTGACCAGCTGATACGGATCACACAATATATAGGAGATGCCTATCAAGAAAAGCGTATTGGCAACCTTCATTGACCTCAAACAAGCCTATGACAGAGTCTGGAGAACAGGATTATTCTTTAAAATGAAAAAAATGGGGATATCCGAAAAATTGTACAACTGGCTAAAAGGCTTCTTCCAAAACAGAACAATTTAAACAACCTATAATGGGAGCTCATAAAAACTAAGAACTCTGGAAGAAGGGCTGCCCCAAGGATCGGCACTAAATTGTACATTATTCCTCATACACATAAACGATCTACCAGACGTCATCACCTGTCAAAAAGCGCTATTTGCTGATGACCTGGTTATCTGGACAAAAGGAATATACCCCAAAACCATCAATAATAACATCAACAAAAATATCACTACAATATCTGCGTATTGTGAACTGTGGAAGCTCGAGATGAACAGAGAAAATATAGTTTACAGCCTGTTCAGCTTAAACACCAAAGCAAAAGGGGAAGACATGGAAATAAAAATTGGCGGAATAAAATATCATACGAAAGATTCCCTATACCTCAGAGTTGAACTTGATCAGAGGCTCACAATGGAGCACCACATAGACAAGCTGAGCACTGGAATCAAAGCTCTATGGGACACTGTATGAACTACAAAAGACAGTGAGTTTTATTAAGGAGACAGAATTACAGATATAGACATGTTTCAAGTGAACGAAAGAAGAAGAAGACAAGCTGATTAAGAAAACGACCGCAAGAATAAGGCTCATAAAGCACCTTGCCTCATGCAAATGGGGAGCTGATTTTCATGCTCTGCGCCAGTTATATACTGGATATGACCGATCAGAAATTGACTAAGCACTTCCTGTACAGGCAATCGCAAGCAAAAGCCTCCTACAGAGATTGGACAACGTCCAAAATAACACTGCGATTTATATGCGGTGCCATGAAAACCACCTAACTGCTGCATTTGAGATCAACACAGACATAGAACCATTGCACTTAAGAAGAGAAGGAGTGGTAGTAGAGGCCTTTGAAAAATACATGAGAATGGATACCACAGAATACTCAAAACATCGTTCCTAAATAGCGCAAGACAAGCAAGCATAAAACACCATCAGTCAACAAATAGAGAAAAAAAGGAATTGATAGACATTGAACCACCCTGCAGGCAAGCAATAACCCCTACCATAAGGACTGAACTCTCTGACCCCTCTGCAGATAAGAACACTGTAACTCCATTCTTGAAAACCGTTGCCCAAGAAACAATACATACATACCCACCAGAAATAATCCATGTATGCACAGATAGATCTGCACAAAATGCTACCACAAACGCTGGATATGGAGCTGTAATAATACCCAAACACAGATCCAGAATACTATATCCAAAATTGTTTGGCCCATGCGGAGATATCTGCTCTAACTAAACAGCAGAAATAATAGCAATTGAGAAAGCTCTGAATCGAATTATTGTGGACTTTGAGAACGGAACTACTCCACCTGAAGACATAGTCATCTTCTCCGACTCAAAATAAGCACTCCAAGCATTAGAGGGCACAAAACACCCCCTGGTTGCAATATCAACAGACAAATTGACCAGCTGTCCACATCATATGGTGCAGAAATCACCCTCCAATGGATACCTGGCCATACAGGAATTGGAAACGAAATGGCTGATAAATTAGCTAAGAAAGGTGCTGCAGCCCCCCAGTTTTCCCCAAAAATGCAAACAAATCCTGAAAAACAACTACAGACAAGAATAGTTACAACAGTGGTCCAGCTCAAAGACTGGACGCTCACTATATGAACACCAACATAAACCAAATCCAATGGATCCTCTGAAACAACTCGAGCGAGCAAACCAGTCTCACATTCCAACTAAGAACAGGTCACGCCCCCGTTAATAAACACCTGAAGAGAATAAACCCATTAAACGAACCAAATTGCAGATACTGCAACGCACAATAAGAGACTGTTGAACACCTACTACTGCAGTGTCCAAAACTAACAGACATCCGACAAGAACTATTGCCACCACTTCCAGCTATACACAACACACTCTACACAACTGCACCACAGCTGAGGAAAACCTGTGCATTCGCCAGAAGGGCTATGGGCTGTCACGAGCTTCCTGCTCACAGCGAAAGGGATTGAATCATCATCATCAAAGTGTACACCAGGATCTCCGAGGCAAGTAGCACTTTCAGCAGACTGTATTCAAACGTGTGTTATGGGAATGACATTAGCTTACAGACTAAACTGATGGTTCTAGTGGTACGTTTAGTGTTGTTGCATGCTGGTGAAATATAGACCACATGAAGACAAGAGAAAGTTCATTTACTTCCACACAATTTGTCTGAGACTGATCTTTCTTTTCGCTTTATACCACGTTTGCAAAATAGGCGTCAAAATTGGACGAATTTTGCCAGGAGCACACGCGAAAAGTCACTAAAATTGTTCTGGCGTTTACACAAATCCATGAATGGTCTGACAAGACGCGTGACTATTGCCGATTTCCAGAGCGACGATACCGTCTGGCGGAAGACGGACGAGACAAAAGGTGCGGCGTTGCTGGCACACTACACCGCACAAATTGGTCAGAGAAATGAGGAGGCATATCAAGAATCAGGAAAACTATTACAGACACGTGTAAGAACTTAAGCATGGAAAACCATATGATAATCACAGTTGAAGAAATCAGGAAGGCGCTGAAAAGTGCAAAAAACACAGCACCAGGACCAGATGGCATTAGATACGATGACATTAGTCAGAGAACGGATGAGGAGTTGGGAGAGTTGGCGGACATGTTCAATAATAGCCTTCTAAAGGGCACAGTGAGAGAAAACTGGTTGCACAGCTATTTAGTTCCACTACCCAAACATGGGAAGGACCACACCAGGATACAAGGCTACAGAATAATAACAATGCAGAATACGATAGGAAAGCTTTTGGAAAATATTGTGGCCTGGAAGGTATCGTGTTATCTTGAAAGAAATAAGTGTTTACCAACATTGTTAGGAGGGTATCACCCAGGAAAGAAGACATGGCAGAATGCAGCCATATTTGCGCAGGATGTTTTTGGGGGGTTCGATTCGCGCATGGAGACATGTGCGGTCGCAATAGACCTTGAGGATGCGTACAATAGGGTGTCCTTGGATATCTTGATGCATCAGCTGTTAAATCTTGCAGTAAATCCATTTGTCGTGCGGTGGGTTATAGCCGCCCTGATACACAGGATAGTAGTTCTTAAGTGTGGTAACTGGATATCTGCACCAACGGTTATTAGCCCTGGTCTGCTACAGGGATCGCCTCTATCTCTTGTACTTTTCAATGTATACACAGTACATATCGCTGGCAATCAAATCACAGGTGTTGGCAGAACGATGTCATATGCCGATGATATCCTGGTGTATAGACAGGGCAGAAATCGAGAAGAGTGCGTCGTAGAACGACAGGAGCTGGACAGACTGAAAAATTGGTGTCGAGATACGGGAGCAGTGGTTAATCCCTCTAAGGCATTTGTGACGTGGTTTTCCTTGAACAATCACATGGTAAAGACACCCATGTCACAAGTTTCGTTGTACGGAAACGTTTAGAAAGAACTAGCACAATGAGATATCTGGGTGTGTTTTTTGACAGAAGCATGAGTTTCAGGGAACATGTTGACCACGTTATCATAAGGGAAGGCAAAGGCTTAGCAGCAATGAAGGTTATGGCTGCTGCGCAGTGTGAGCAGAGATTGTTATTTCTTTTGTACCAGGATTTGGTTGTGGCTGTGGTGGAATATTCACTGGCAATTCTGACTCTTAGCCAAACTCAGATCGAAAGACTGGATATAATCCAGAATGCAGCAATACGTATCATACTGGGATGCACTAGAGACACATCGGCAAGAGATATGCGATACCTATTTGACTGCCCAACAGCTGAGCATAGATTACAGTATTGCGGTGCACTGGCGTACCTTCAAATATATGCAGATAAGGAACACCCGTTGCATTCCGAAATACAGAAAGTTAAAGGCAGCAGACTCAAGAGAGGGAGGTCGTGGATGGGTCGTGCTGATGATGTCACACAAAGCGTGTGCAGATTGCAGGATGTGGCAGCAGGTGCGGAATGGATACGTTTACCCACATATTTCGAAACTTGTTTGAGAGTAGTAATATCACTTAGCAGGGAATGCAGAGAAGGGTGTCCCACAGCTGTGGAGAAAGAAGTGCAGGCATTAATTAGTTAAATTTTTAAGGAGGGGGGTGTGATTATATACACTGATTGATCTGTGATAAGTCATATTCGCAGTGCTTGGGCCTTCACAGGTCAGTGCGCAGGTAAAACGATCAAGGAGGAGAGTGGTGCCTTTGCGGTCACTACGAGTAGTATGACCATGGAGACTATGGCGGTGACCATGGCATTTGAGTGGCTACGCACACAGAAGGTAACGCAGGTCTGCATTTTGAGTGACTCTATGAGTATGATTAAGAAGGTACAAGTGGGTCTCGTTCGCGAACAGTGGATTGAGGCCTTGAGAAAGGCTGCTTGAAAATGGTTACATTTATTTTCGTGCCTAACTAACTAACTAACTAACTAACTAACTAACTAACTAACTAACTAACTAACTAACTAACTAACTTATACCACGTTATGCCTTGCAGCATCAGAGGCAGACGAGTTCTTTGGAGACAGCCTTTTTGTGTGCTTCATATATGTTTATTTTCGTGGACTCTTTATTTCTGTAATCCATCTTTCCAAAACTACCTTGCAGCGAACATTTGCGGGAGGAAGAGGAGGAAGTCAGAGGAAAGTACGGATTGATAATATTTAAGACTGTACAGGATTAAGATTCTTCACAAGTAAACAAAGAACTGATAACAGAGAGACATGGCGAAATGTTTGTGTTGATATTTCTCGTGTAGCATCCCTCTGACCCTGAAGAGTTATGGGTTTGATGATGATGAATCCATCTTTTGCACGGTCTGCTCCTGGCTGTGTATCCATCGTTTCTGTAGAGCATTTTTTAGGAGCACTATCTGAAGGTAGCCTGGAAGCATGTAAAAACCACTTAATCTGTTGTCTTCTGATGTAATCCAGAATTGACATTATACGTGTTAATCTTCTGATGTTTTCATTTCTGATTCTGTCTCTTATTGTTACTCCGAAAATTATACATAGGACCATTTAAAAGGTCAATTATGTTGTAACACATTTTCTGTTGGCTTTGTTGTTAGTGTCCAGTTTTGACATTGGTAGCATAGTGATAGTATGATGATCGTTTTATATAGTGCAGTTTTGGTGTTCATGTTCATATGATTGTTTTTGAAAACATGAGAGATCTGTTCAAAGATCTGGTATGCTATGTTGCCTATATGTTGGATTTCTTTCGTGTTTTTTCCCGCTTGATGATAATTCGTTAGGCAGGATACGTAGTACGTATATCATGTCACCACCTACAATACTCCTCTATGGTGGAATAATGAAGGGCAGGATATCTTGTGAACCCGTCAGAGTCGTAGGGGTACCACATTTCATGCATCAACTCGGTGTCTTCCATTACTCCAAATGATGAACATAAAATGACAAAATAAGAATCCGGAAATCATTGTCAGTGAAAGAGCATCCCATGCCCAAACTTTCCAATGACCTTTGTGGCCACTATCGGGTTTATCAGCCACATACGAACTCATAAACAATGTCATATAATGGAATTGAATTTCATAAAATAGGTGTAACACATGTTGTAAATTCAAGTAGGAAGCATGAGGATAAATGAAAATAATTCTTACAGCTGACGGGAATTGAACCAGGTATGTTCTATATAAATAACCAAATGGTCAGAGGGTGTCCGACAAAGTGGATGGTGCCGCAGTAACCTAATGAACAAATAGTTAAGCAAAATGAATTAAACAGGTTACTAAAACACTTACCTTGCCTATTAATAAAAATATATAAAAAAGTATATATAAAAAACAAACAATAAATACTAAACAGGACAATTCTCCACGTATCGGCTCAAATTGAACCTTTTTCAAGAGACAAACAACAGAAAACAACACAATAAAAAACAAAATAGATGACTTTAGATTTCATCAAGCCCCGTCTCCATAACGCAGGGATGGCAACCTAAATATAAAAGATATTAAAGGCCTACATCATCACAAAATCTGTGTTTGTTGCCATCCATGCGTTATGGAGACGGGGTTTGATGAAATCTAAAGTCATCTATTTTGTTTTTTATTGTGTTGTTTTCTGTTGTCTCTTGAAAAAGGTTCAATTTCAGCCGATACGTGGAGAATTGTCCTGTTTAGTTTTATTGTATGTTTTTTAAAATATATTTTTATTAATAGGCAAGGTAAGTGTTTTAGTAACCTGTTTAATTTATTTTGCTTGACTACAGGTATGTTCTAGCAGCACCGAATCGCTTTGCAACACAAGTAAACAGGTTTTCCGTACTTGACCAACCACATCCCCCAAAAAAGTTGTGGCGCGGTCAAGACTTTCAGCCTGTGTACTCAAGTCACTGAGAACAGACCAATCGAAACAAGGACTATTACAACATTAACGAACATCCCGTACAAATATTAAAGTATCCTCAGGAACACAAACACAGAACATGCATATTCGTACACAAGGACCTAAAGGCCTTCTTGTAAACATAAATAACATAGAGACATAACAATGTTGCTTCAAATAAATCTTATACAAGTAAATTCAAGTAGGAAGCATGAGGATAAATGAAAATAATGTTTACAAGAAGGCCTTTAGGTCCTTGTGTACGAATATGCATGTTCTGTGTTTGTGTTCCTGAGGATACTTTAATATTTGTACGGGATGTTCGTTAATGTTGTAATAGTCCTTGTTTCGATTGGTCTGTTCTCAGTGACTTGAGTACACAGGCTGAAAGTCACATCTTTTTTTGGGGGGATGTGGTTGGTCATGTACGGAAAACCTGTGTAATTGTGTTGCGATTCAGTGCTGCTAGAACATACCTGGTTCAATTCCAGTCAGCTGTAACACATGTTGACAAACTTGTGGTGAAGGAACTAAAACATCTCTTCACAATATTTTACATTACCAATTCGGTCAGAAGATGTCGTCACCCGTTACATAACAGTCTCATCATCATTAAGTGCCGTCTCCGCAACGAGGGTTGGCTGCAACAGGTCTCCAACATCCCCTGTCTTACTCTGCTAGACTGGTGCACTCTGCTAGACTGTAACATGTCCATATGGCGATGTTACTCTGCCACTTATAGCTCTGCTTCCATCTTGCTCCAGCCCCTTCGACTGTCTACATCAAGTAAAGTCTTCAACAAACCTAACAATTGGTAGGTAGGTAGTTAATGAGTTTGCCTCTCTTTTGGAGAGGCGTGCTCCTTTCAACCAGCGGACAAAGTCCAATTAGGTTATATCAGGACACACTACCATAAAATATTAGAGGTAACAAAGAGGTAAATTAGAGGTAAATCTATTAGGTTGTTAAGTCTTATAAACCTAACAATTACAAGGTGTCATGTCTTTTAAGGTGTCAGTCTACAGTTTGTCAATTAAAAAGCCAAGATAACCAAACGTGTGCTATCTTCCTCAAGTATAGCACAAATGTTATGTCAATAGGCCTTTAACATGGTATAAGTGGGTATTATACATTTTTATTTTAGAAAGAAGATTACTCTTCAGTATGTCTTTTCTTTTATCATTTACTCGTAGATACAAAAAAATCTGGACAGACGCGGGATATATGGATTCCCATAAACTGGTACAGAAAGAATTTTAAATTGTGTTTGTTATTAAATCTATACTAAGATAGCAAATATAAATTTGCTTGTCAGCTTCAAAAGTAAAAGGTATGGAATATTTCTGCATACTCTATTATTTATTATAGGAATTTATATACTATGACTATTATATATTATGAGGCATCAGAATTGAGCAACCACAGTTTTGGTCATAAAATAATTTATTATAATAAATTAATACCAAAATACAATCAATACTGCATATGAACTAACATTATACAAGTTACCCAAGTTTGCAATACCGAAGTATGCCTATTATTTAATAATATAAAATGTTATTTATAATCTAAATACAAAATTAATTGGACTTGAATACTTTTAAATAAAATAATATTATTAATATATATTCTGAATATTCATCATTACAGACGATATCGGATAAGTAGATCTCTGAGTCTGATCTGATTGAATCATTGCATTGATTGATCCGATTGATGGATGAATAAATTAGATGATTTAATTTAATGCTATTGTTAGGGCCTAATTACTCCAGTATCTTCATTCCATCCATTATAGGCATATCATTACTCACAGGCCTCAGTCTAAACAAGAACACAACAGTAAAGGTTTCAAAGAAAAAGGGTAAATTTTTCTTTCAGGTGTACACTGCGCTATAAATAGCACATTGTTTAAATTAACTAGCCAAGGTCATGGATTTCTGTTAACACCAATGAAATTGATGGCTGCCATGACATCACATCCTGACAATCACTGACTATACTGAGTTCAACTCTAGACACAGACGAACTTATGCATAATCTGTTTCTTTTCCAATTTACATATTTAAAAAAAAATTCCAATGATTCGTACTGAATGCTCATTATTTATGCACGCTACACACAGGGTGATGTGCGCGCACACAGAAATATTTGTGCACACAGTACACCCGAAAGCAAAATGCGCCATAAGGATATTAATATCAATGAAGAAAATTAAATCAAGTGGTGTAGGTGTCTGACTGTGACAGTAGACAATTAAGATGCAAAACAGCAAAAAAGGTGAATCATTTGTAACTGTGGTTAGCTTTAAGCGTGGTGACCAGTCGTAGGTACAGGAACCAGTACCTGTTCTCTTGTACAGCTGGCTAATTAGACTATTGATATGACTAGTATCAGTATCAAACGTCCGCCGCTCAATGGAAGTGGTAGAAACAATGAATGCATTAGTTACATGTGCAGAAGTCGGTATGTCGGGCCATTGATGCAAATAAAATGCTGACACAACACATTTTTGTTCTCTGGACTGTATCTATGAACCTATAACCTGTCAGGGGTCTAGGGGTACCACATTGGATGCATCAATATACAGTCCTCCAGCAATTTCTATCTTCAACCATGCAGGAGAGTCTGGAAAAATCTTGTCTTGTCCAACCCTTGATGTAGTCTGTCCATGCTTTTATGTCTTCCTCAGCTTCCTCCACCCTCGACTGTTCCCTGCAGTATTGTGTTTGACAAGGAATTAAGTCGGCATACATGTTTAAACCATGCAAGTTTTCTTTTTACTATAGAAAGCAATGGTTCTTGTGAACCTGTAGACATCTCTTTTTTATTTCTTATGTACAGATGTGTCTTATGTTCTCTATAGGAGATTTGTTGAATTCATCTGCAACAATTGCATTTAAAGACTTGTAGTCTCTAAACTACATCCTGCTGGAAATCATGTAGGACTATTGTCCTGCTATAAGAGAGATCCTGTGGGAGTTTAAGAGCGAATGTAAAAAAAAATCAATTGAATGGTAAGGGCAAGTATCTTGGCTTCATATGTGTGTTCGTCCATCACAAGTGGTGATGACCATTTTTTACATCCATTTTTGAAAATTCAGTTAGAATTATGATCATGAATAATAGTTTCTAGATGGCTAATGAGCCCTATACGAGCCATGAAAATGATTTGGCATCATATAACATCAGATAGTCAGTGCTCCGTTGAGATAAAAATCAGGATAGCACAAGACAAATCCGTATTTAATAAAATGAGAAACATTCTTTGCAATAGAGTACCATTGCATTGGAGAATCAGTGCATATGTGAATTTGAGTACTAGGATGTTAAATCAAACTAATTCTTTATGAATGGTAAACACAAATTCTCAGTGTGAGCTGGAGAATATTGAGATGTGATTTCTAAGAAGAATGATGAAAATTCCATGAAGAGCCAAGAAAACTAATATAGAAGTCTTCATAGATGCTGGACAAGTTATAACAAAAATTAGAAAACAGACTCACGATTTTTAGGACATGTGATAAGAAGAGTAACTACCAGAAAGATTAATGGAAAAAGATACAGGAAGATAAAGAGAGATTGTTATTGTTGCACAAGAAAATGTCACCAACTGAACTTATTAACAACACAAGAGACAGAGAGTTGTGGAGAAACATGATTGTCTACGTCACTCAGCATGAAACTTGATTTATTTATTGATTATTCATATTTTATCTATTTTAATTTACCGGGTAGACATTCTCACTGGGATGTCTTGGAATTGGTACAGTTCAGTGCAGAAAAGAGATCACCTTATCCTGCATTGCTCTTGCCAGTGGGAAAACATCATTACAAGTAAGCATACAAATTCTGAGTATAGTAATAACTAATTTAATGCAGAAGTTGGGTGTGTCAGCCATTGACGCACAAAACCGGCGTCACATTTTCCATTCTTTGAACTGCATCCTGCTGGAAATCTAGTGAGCACATCCTGCTACAAGAGAGATCCGATGGGAGTTTGAGAATGAACCAAAAAAATTACTATTTAACTCAGTTGCTAAATTATTACAATTTGTTTGTCCCATTTCACATTAGCTATAAGCCCTAGTAGTTTTCTTAAAATTGGCAACTAATTTGTCTCTTAAACCTCCAAATGAATACTTCTTGACCAGTGTATCTCAAACTTTTTCCTACCGCTGTCCTTTTTCGAATACATTTTTATAGACTTTTTCCCTCCACCTCAGCAGTCTACCACAATCCCATATTTAAAAAATTTCTTAGGTTTATACTTATTCTATACATAACAAACTTTTACAATATACAAGCATAAAATATGGGTAAAGTGAAAACATAAATTGAGAAATATTAATTAATTAATTGGCCTACTCTTATTTTCTAAATATCAGTCAAACGAATGTAAAATGTTCATGAAAGATGCACTTTAATGGGCGAAATACAACTGATACAAAAGGAGATTGATTCCTAAAAATTCTGGCTCATGTTGATGAAACAAAGGTGTAAAGTCTGTTTGGTAAGACAGATGGCTATTTCAGTGAAGATATCAGTGCCACCTGATATCTATTTCCTTATAAGCAACAATATTATTTTAGTATGCTTTAATCATCAAGTTGAAAATATGTGTTGCTCGTTGTTATTCCACATTTATATCTCTCTATATATTGTCTTTTCTACAAATGTTATTAGGCATCTTGTAGAGTGGAAGTTTTCTGTCTTTGGCCATCTTTATTGCGCTTGTCATGGTTAGGCCGTGTTTTTTTAAACAATTTCTGATTGAATCTTTCCATCTTGTTCTTGGTCTACCTCTTGCTTTGTAACTGTGTTTTCTGCTGTTGTATGGCTGGTTGTGATGGTTCCATTGCATTATGTGGAGGAACAATTTATCGGTTGTCTCTCTGTATATTGTTTGCATGATATGGTCTTTACTATCTTTTTGATGTCTTCATTTTTCATTCGGTTTTTGTGACATTTATAGTTTATAGCCTTTCTCAGGCATTTCATCTCACATGTTGTAATATTTTTCATGAGTATTTTTGTCGGGGCACTGGTAACATAACATAATAAAGGTGGTATTTATTATATGTCGTTTAGTCGCCATGTTGATTGCTGGGTTTTTAAGCAGCATTGTCAAGTGGTGTGTTACAACGTTTGCTTTTTGGTACCTAATCTCAATTTCTCTGTAAACGTTTCGGTCTTCTGTAAACATGCTTCCTTAGATAGTTAAATTCTGATGTCTGTTTTAATTTTGTGCGCTAAACGTTTATATACTTCTCTAAAATATTGCAGTTACATGCTAGAGCTCTAACAACTTTATTACTTAATCAGCAGATTGCTAGAAAATTGTATGGACTATATGACAAGTGTAACAAAAACATGAATCATGTGCAAGTTTATTTGATTATCTGTTTAAATGGCTGACAAATCTTTGGATAATATTGAGGAACAGATAAGGAGATTAGTGGAAGAAAAGGTAAGGATTGCAAAATTAATCTTTGAAACTTTCTTTTATTGGATGTCAATTTAATTTTGAATGTGTGAGTGCAATGTAGATTATAGGTCCCCCATCGAGGCTGCTCCTTGGCGAGGAGATGGGGCTTAGTCCAGCCAGCAGAGACTGGAAACTAAGACTGGCAGGGCCCTCCCACATTCGGGCAGGACCACAGTCTTGCCTAGCCAGTAAAGGCGCTGAAGTCAGCGACATTTGGCCAGAAGGCGCACTGCAGCAATAATAATGTCATGCATTATTGCACATGAATGTCTGTATCTGCATTACCCCATTATGGTGTTAAAACAAAAAATGAGAAACTACAAGATAAGTGTAAATATGTATAGATGGACGAAAGCCTTTCTTCACAATAGAAGAGCCAGAGTACAAGTAAATGGCAAAAAAAAGTAAGATGGTACTACTATGCCATGGAGTGCCCCAGGGAGGAGTTCTATCATCCACTATTTTCCTCACATTTATCAATGATCTAATTGAAGAAATACTCTGTGGAACTAGAGTGGCACTATATGCAGATGACTTAGTTCTATGGTGCACACATGAGAGAGCTGTGGTTGCCACAAAACGGCTTCAGAGAGCCATGTACATTTTGACTAATTGGGCAGACAAATGGTGTGTAAGTATCAATATAGACAAGTCAGCCACAACCCTTTTTACACTCTCACCAAAAGAAAGAGCAGGAAACATCTATGTAAATAATACTGTCCTAAAGGTAGATGACCAACCCACATATCTTGCTGTAACATTTGATGCCAAAATGACATGGAAATATTATATCAGCAAAGCAGAAACAAAGGCTAGAAGGAAGATATCTATACTAAGGAAACTGAGTGGGACAACTTGGGGAGCTAATGAAAGAATTCTAAAAAATATATACCAACAAGCCATTCAACCACGCTTAGAATATGGTTCTACAGCATGGAGTTCATCATCAAACACCACACTACAGAACTTGAATAGAGTACAGAACCAAGCACTTAGAATCATTACAGATGTAATGAGATCCACACCAATCATAGAAATGCAGAATATTGAAGGGATGCTGTCATTGAAAGAGCGTAGGGATACTAAAATTATAGACCAATCTCTAGTATAGGTCTCCGCTGTGACCATTGTTCTACTTTCGAGGTATTACCTAACCGTTGCAGTGTTAGATAAGTTGCGTACGGTTATAGATTTTTGGAGGGGGGGGGGGGAGGGGGTTAAAAGGATTAGAATTAGTTTATAGATTTTGGGGAAGAAGGATTAGAGTTAGTGTTTCTGAGTATAAGGCGTGAATCAATATGATTGGTTTTTCAAAGGAAATCTGTGATGTTAATGTAAAGAATGCGCTATTTATAGCCCAACAGAGACCTATACTAGATTTTCACCAATTTATAATTCATGGGGAAAAGTTCCTTTCCCACCATAGTCACCCAATGAAAGAAATATTCCAAAATCTGTCACAAGGACAACTTAAAAGAAGCAGCTTCATACATCAGGCCAAGCATCTACGTAGACAGGTATAGGATCTGCCAGAAGTAACAATACCATTGATATGTCAACCAGAACACAACCCATGGGAAAACGGACATGCCTACCAGTGACAATCCAAGCAACAATAACAGGTGTGTATGGGGATGGACAGCAGAATAATCTGTAGAAAAGGGTGGCAGCTCTCAGCTTCCTCTGTGATGCTTATCCAAGTGATCTATGGACCAGAGTATATACAGATGGATCAGCACAGAATGCAGTAAAAAATAGAGGAAGTGGTGTATATGTGGAATACCCATATGGCACAACTGATATCACATGTATACCAACGGGGAATTACTGCAACAACTATGACTCTGAAGTCAAAGCTATTTGTACAGCTGCAGAGAAACTGTTAACATTGGACAGAACCTCACACCCTATTGTAATATTTACAGATGCAAAATCAGTACTAGAGGCACTATAATCTAATAAACTACCAGAGTTAAAAGAGGCATTGTCCATAGTGCAAAATAGGTGTAGAATTATACTGCAATGGATTCCATCACACTGGAATAGCAGGAAATGAGAGAGCTGATTAACTTGCCAAATAAGGTTCTAATATGCAGCAACCATATGTATCAATCAGCTATCACCTAAAGAAATCCATGATAAAGGCACAACGAAAACTTAACTCACCCTCACGTGACGACTACTGCCTACCTAACAGACAAGAACAAGTCATCGTATTTCAACTCAAAACTGGACACAATAGACTAAACAGCCATATGTATACAAAATTTTTTATTGATGCAACAGCAAAGTGTACATGCGGGCAAGCCAACCAGACTTCAGAACATATCCTTCAAGAATGTATAAACTGTGATACATTAAGGTGCACATACTGGTCTTCTTATACACCTATGAATGTTAAACTTTATGGTACAAAACAAGAAATGGAAAACACTGTCCAATTTATACAAGAAACAACACTGCAGATATAGACATTATTGGCGAATGAAGAAGAAGTAGATTATAGGTGATTGGAATATTTTTGTAGCATAATGTTTCATGTAGCATGTACACGCGTATCGAAGATTCTATGAATGTGAGAGTGCAATGTAGATTATAGGTGACTGGAATATCTTTATTGCATGGTGTTTCATGTGACATGTATAGTCAATATCGAAGTCTCTATGAATGTGAGAGTGCAATGTAGATTATAGGTGACTGGAATATCTTTGTTGCATGGTGTTTCATGTGACATGTATAGTCAATATTGAAGTCTCTATGAATGTGAGAGTGCAATGTAGATTATAGGTGACTGGAATATCTTTGTTGCATGGTGTTTCATGTGACATGTATAGTCAATGTCGAAGTCTCTATGAATGTGAGAGTGCAATGTAGATTATAGGTGACTGGAATATCTTTGTTGCATGGTGTTTCATGTGACATGTATAGTCAATGTCGAAATCTCTATGGTTTGTGAGTAAAAGCAGCAACAACATAACAATATAGTGAACTTCTATAGTTAAGGGACGTAATATGGTACAAGCCCCACTCCTCAATTGAAAACTGTTAATAAAATCTTTTTTTTTAAAATAAAGGAGGAACTTCAAAGAATTAATAGAGAAAAACAGCAGGAACAGAGATTGCGATTATTGAAAGAAAATGTATCAATTCAGACTGCTGGTGGTAAGTTATAGTGTATGAGATACTTTGTGACTATAATCTGCTGATATCTAGATAGATAAAATATAGTTGCTAAAAATGTTTAATTATTTTTTTACAGTAATAATTAAAACATATACCAACATAGTAGACCAAAATAGAACCTGAACCATCAGCCATTATACCCTGAGAGATTTACTGAAGCGGAGATTGGGCACCTATGGACACGTCTGGTGTGCGAAAATGATAATCAGCAGACCTAATATCTAATTAAAAGATATGCTTGGTATTGTGCTTAAAATTGTCCTTTGCTTATACTCCATTGCCATCTATGAATTTCCAAATAAATTTAGAAATATATTTATACCGTATATTTCTGAATATAAGCCAAGAATTTTTGTACATTTATCTGAAATTCTTCTTCTTCTGCGTTCATTCTCAAACTCCTGCAGATTGTAGGATAGCAGGATGTAGTCCGGAGAACGGAATGCGTTGTGTTATGGTTTACAGCATTGCTGCGATATCTGCGCCTTTCGGCCTGACACATCCGACTTCAGCATGGTTTTGGGTCACTGACCCTATATGCTATATGGGATGGGACAGCCAACTCCATCCTATAACCTCCTTAGTCGCCTTTTACGACATGAGTGGAAGGTAAACAGTGTTGCTATTCTTTGCTCCCCTTCGGGCCCTGCAACACACTGGCGATTTAGAGGTCTCGGCCTATAAACGAATACAACACAATTTTAAAAAAATATATCGTCAAATACTGGTAACAGGAAAAAAAACCTAACGGAAAAAACACCAGTGACTCGTATGTTCTTGTCCGATATATTGAAGCCAGGATAAATGCCTAGGCCGTAGCACATAATAGCTGTAGAAACGCAAAATGGTAATGGAAAATAATGTCAACTACAAGAAACTAAACAAATTATTGCTGGTAGAATCACAAAAACGGTAACATAGAATACAGTCAAATAGGCTTCCATGTAGCAGTAAAAAGACTTATCAGTACGAAAAGTCATTCAAATCCTTCGTCAGAAACACTGAATTCTGATACAGTTCATGAATTTCATCTTTTGTTGTGCATATCATCATATCAACTTCACTGTCTACCGGTACATTGTTGACATCATCCTCAAAGATAGTGTTGTCCCCTCACTTCCAACAATTGCATTACTGAATGATCCTATGATCATTTTGGACTGAATGTCTGATCACAAGTTTTTTTATCCACTTAGCAATTGTAATGTCAGTTCCAATTTTACTTTGACACCCTTCTTCACAGCTACATCAGATGACAGTACCGGTATTCATTTCATTTTGCTCGAAGTCTGTCCTTAAATGCTTCTAGTGGCTGTATGAAGGAGAAAAAGCTCCCAGGAATTAGATGTGGGTCCGCAAAAACCATGACCTTTGACAGTACAACCAATCATGCACAACTCGCGACCGTCTACTGTACTAAAAATCTGTGTACAAAAAATGTACACATGACCTCAAAGGCCTATTTTCATTAATTTCGTTGGTCAGCCTTGGCTATTTTTGGCATGAGACTCCAAGAATATAAATAGTAACCAACAACAATAATAAAAAATGTAATGAAGTCCTAATTTATTCTGTACAGAGGTCTTTATAAGGAAGAAAAGTATGGAGAGTATTATTTTTAGTTAGATTATAAGATGATAGAGAGAATATCGTTTAAATAATCAGATGATCATCATTCCATGGTAATGCAAATTTAATATCATCACTGGCATAGAAACCCCAGCAGTGAAATTTAATGAGATCAACATTTCTCAAAGATCTTCTTTTGTGTTTGCTCTCTGATAACCAACTCGAAAGTTCATGTAATTTTCACAGGGGGCGTGAAGCACGGTGTGCTGGTAGTTTACAGCATAGCTGCATTATTTGCACCTTGGAAGGCCAAGTACATCTGTTTTCATCATGCCTTTAATTCGGGTAGTGGTCTTCCCTAGTCTGATAGCCTTCCTATCAGTCGCCAGGCGATGGATGTGTATCGACTATATGCCGTGATAGTTTTTTTTACCCACTGTGGACTTGGATTTTACAGACCAAAACATGTCTTTGGGTGGCAGTCTTTGTGGATATGGTAGTCAGGGATTTAGACTTGGGTGGACTACGTCAATCTCGCATGAGATGTTCCGCTAGCAGTGAATTCGTTTCATGTATTTAGATATATTGTCTAAATATATATATATTAAATAGATGTTAAAATGTTACCAGTGATATTTTGATATAATGAACTTTTTTATTTTTCAAACAGCTAGTTCAAGTGCTGGCAGCAGGAACTCTGGTGGTGATCTTTCTGGAGATTTAAGTGCTTCGCTTATGGAGTCTCATGCTCGCATCCGATCACTGCAACAAAATTTACTCAGTTTGCCAAAAGATGGTGCTTCAAATTTACTAAATGACTCCAGAGATGATTCTCAAAAGTCATCAGATGATACTGAAGGTAATGTAAACTCAAATATGAGATGAATTTTTGAAACGTTCTTTAAATTTTAGTGTTAGACATATCAAAATGTCAGTATTAAGATATAATTTTTAATCTTGGATGCTTGTTTCCATGGGAAATAGCAGTGTTTCTGAATAATGTGAAAATGTGTAAAGCAGGACAGTAATTTGCTTCTCTAAGTGCCAAGAAGGGCATTGCAAGCTTGCAGATAGAAGGATACAGTAATGTTTTTTGTGTCCAACTCCAGTCTGTATATAAAAGGGCGGAGGTTTTAACCATTAGGACCCCACGGGTACTTGAAAAAGTCGATGAATATTCGTACTGAGGGCCTGACGGCATCCTGAAATGGCTGTTGCTATGGCCTGATTCATCAATATGAAACTACTCGAAGTTAGGCTCATGTGATAGATGATTTACGTAATTCGAAGCTAGAATATGTCACATCCTCATCATTCATTCTTTTAAAGGTATGTTGTAAATCAAGGTATACTTAATATTTGACTGCCGGTTCGCTACGAATTATGTTGAATTGTGACACCATATTTCATGCAGGACCTGATCGACATAGTAGCTAGGTGACATCTCCATGTTTTATTATTTGCTTTCCTAGAGTTTTATTTGTTTAAATATTATGAGAATGTTCGTTTATTTATGGAATAACATAAGACAATATTTAGCCAGGGTGCCACACATCGGCATTGAATACAATTAATTTGTATGTCGGCCTAGGTCTAGTCTTGATCGGACCATCATTGTATGTGATATTTACATGTTTTATTTGTTTGTTCAGCCCATATTATTTTAGTTTGGTTATGAAACAACATATATATAACAGGCATAGATATTTAGAAAGATTTTGTCAGTGTTACTACACATAGCTCAAGTATAGATGTGTCAAGAATTCTTTTCCAATATTTTATTAGATTTTTATGTGATTTTTATCTGAATTTTCAACTTTACAACTTTCTCACTGCTATCATATCACATATGCAACAAAAAACACACAATTATATGCATTATTCACTTCTTTATTTACATGTACAAAAATTATTTAAAATTCTATAAAAACAAAAAAGTTAGTTTGTTTTCCAAACACTCACCAAAAATAATGCACATTGTCACACAAAAAACCGGCCCCAGTGGGGAAATTACGTAATTTTAATTTGGGGTTCTAAAAGTTAAATGGCTGATGATTAAACACTACACCACTGGGGTTCCCTAAACTCTGTACAAATAACCAAACTATCAGAGGATATCCAACAAGGTAGAGAATGCTAATTTTGTAGTAGTGACAAAATTAAGCAGTGATAAATACTATATTAATGTAATATTGTTACTACGTATCTAACTATCAAATAGTAAAACTAATATAGAAATAAAAATAAACAAAGGAACAAGGACTTTTCTATGTTACTTTTCTAAATAAACTAATAAAAAATTGTGAAGAAATCACATAATATGTCAGTCTGTCCAACACTAGGACTAAGCCGACATAGATAAAGGTCCTTGTTGGACTGTAATGGAGAAAAAGTCCTTGTTCCTTTTCTATTTGGTAAGTAGATTATCTAGTAATAATCTTACATTAACATAGTATTAAACTCTGTACAATATTGTAGAAAAAACATTACTCTTGTATTATTTTTTTTCTGTTGATGCTATACTGTGCCTATTATCACTTGACACTCTATTTTATATTTTAAATCTGTATGATTTTCATCATTTGCAATGTTCCAATTATTTCAGAAGATGATGTCATGTCATCAGAGCATAAACAGGCTCTGAGAGTCAATCGAGATATCCTTGTGGAGAATATGACACCAGATGATATATTTAATGATTTAATATCAAAACATATTCTCACAAATGCTGATGTTAGCCGGATAAAAGATAGGAACACAACTGAAGCTGTAAATGAGGTACCTGTTTATGTGTGCAATCTTCCTGCTATTGTAGTTAATCAATACAAGGTTACTGCGTGAAATGTAACAACAATCGTACTTATGTATTACACAGGTTTATATAATCGCTTCAATCAGACACGATAGACTATATCTAAAACTAGTGGGAAATGATGTGCACACAAGAAAACATAGAAATTACAATATACAAATCATATTCAACGTTTCAACCAAAAGGTCTTTATCAAGATACACACAAAACGTCACCAGACGACGAATGGAAAAACTATCACAACAAACGTATCCAACGGAAATATGGAAATGAGATGCAGAAAGGTCCGGATTACATAAAAAACGTAAATATATGTCGAAACAAACAAAAAGACGAGTAAATGACGGAACAAAAAGAATAAAGACAAAGACCACACCAACCCAGTATTAAACATAAGAGTGGTCGGAATTGAGTCCTAAAGGCTTGAGTGTACCCAATTCAAAAATGAGACGATTTTCTAGAGCGTACCTAGATCTATCATCGGTGGTGCAGGATCTGATGACGGTGACCTGAATATCACAAGCACCATGATGACCATCACCGTTTAAGTGTGTGGCCACAGGAGTGGGTGTTCTATGCTTGATGGCATGAAGATGGTTACAAAAGCTTAAGCCGGTTTTCCCGATGTACTGTTTGCCGCAGCATTTACATATGATCATGTAAATGACATTACAGGACTCACATGTAAAAGCCTCATCGATGGAGAAAGTGGCCTTGGGAAATGAAATAGAGCGCATCTGAACCACGTAAGAACATGTATAGCAACGACCACGTGAGCAACGAACCTTGCCAAAATGTTCGAAACAGAAGACTTAAAGTGGCTATGGACCAAGATGTAAAATGCTCAACATTTTTTTATTATAAAATATAAGACATTCAGCCCGTGTACTCAAGTCACTGAAAAATGAATAGAATGAAACTGAGAGCGAAACTGTCACTTGTAGTACAAATATAGCTGTTCTATGTTTGTGTTTCTGAGGATACTTCAATACTTGACAGGATGTTAGTTGTTGTAATAGTCCTTGTCTCAATTGGTCCTTTATCGGTGACTTGAGTACACAGGTTGAATGTCTTAACGAAATCACAACTTTTTTTGGAGAAGTCTATGGTCAAGTACTGAAAACCTGCTTTCTCGAGTTGCAAGGCGATTCGGTGTCGCTAGAACGTACTTGTTTCAATTCCCATCAGCTTTAAGAATTATAACATTACAGTGTAGGTTTATAATTTTACCTCTGGGAGATAAAAATTCAGTCCATACTGTGATATGAACTGAAAGCCATTCATGTGTTGGTATAGCCTCAAAGGGAAACAAAACTTGCAACGCTGTGACCTGCTCTGCAGATTGTAAGTGGCGACTAAGTTCATTGGGGATTTTTGAGTTGACTGCCCCATCCCATAGCTCAGTGACTGAAAAGCCTTACTGAAATGGATATGTCAGGACAAATGGTACAGATATTGCTGTCAAGCTATAAGCCATGATGAAATGCCTTATGCTGTCTGGAGTTCATGCATTCTTTAACCTACAAGAGGGGGAATGAACATAGAAGAGAAAGTACTGGGAGCATCTATGGGTGTAAATTATTTCTGTCATATTATTGTACTCTACCAGACTCGTTAATAATTATCTACATTTAAATGCCAATACATTCCAGGAACTGCTGAATGTTCTTATAAGAAGATCAGAGAGAGCTTTTCATGTTTTTGTGGCTTCCCTGAGGCGAACCTTGCAAGGATGGCTGGCTAATAAAATAGACCCAGACTCACAACAAAAGAATAAGAGGAAAAGAAGAACTGGTGAGATATAACGGTTAAAACTCAGATGTGAAGATGAAGAGACAATTCCATGTTTATGTTGTAATGACAAAAGTATTTTTAAAAAGGAGTTTAAATGCAAGTTTACAAACTCAAATAAGAAGTCAACACTTTAACATCAAAGTTATTTCATTTTTTTTATTAGTTATTTTCAGAAGAAAACTTATTTAACTTTCATTTGTATATCTTTTTTTATCTTTCTATTTTACTCTATTCTACTACAGATTTTGTGCATTCAGAATAATTTCTTTACATACTTTATGTGGTTTTTTTTTACATCTGAATAAGCCAAGTACATTACTTTTCTATAACAAAAGTGTCCAGTCCCATGTGTCCACATATAAGCCAAACTGAAGTTATGTCAAATGGGAAGTTCTTATGGAGGCAGGATGAGATTGAGTAAATTAAAAGTAGCATGAATACTAGCATTTCTTCTGCGCATGTTCTCAAACTCCTGCAGATTAACAGGATGTAATCTGGAGAACTGAATTCCCCGTGTTTGGTTTTCAATTTAGCTGCGATATCTGATTCTTCATCATGGGTTCTAGATAACTTTGACCTTATGGACAGCCAGCTCCTCCCCCATAGCCTCCTTAGTTGCCTCTTATGACATGATGGATGGTAGACAATATTATTATTCTTTGCTGCCTTTTTGAGCCCTGGCAACACATGGTAGATTTGCATTTCTTACATTTGAAACACGTTAATGACATCTATTTTTTTCTGTACTCAGTATTAAGTTTGTGTAATAACTGTTTCATGTTATCTCTTCAGGTGAGATAGACATAAGCTTAAACTGTGAGCGAGTTGTTCCTGTCAGCAAAAAGAGACATACTTGCACATGCCAGGAGGTAGAGGAACAGCTTCTCATTATGGCTAAAGGTAACCCTTTGCATTTATTCTTAAACTTCTGTCTAGCAGGATGTAGTTCGGAAGATGGAATTTGTTGCATCTTTGATTATAAAATTGCCTGCATTATATATGTCTTTTGACCTGAGACATACAACTTCAGCTCAACATTTTTGGGTATCCATTGCTTTCCCTATGATCCATAGTTCTTCCCAAGTTGTCTTGTTGCACCTTGCTGCCCTGGATCTCCTTGATGGGGTGAATTACATTCTTGATAGCTCTAGTTTGCTGACCATGATATTAACAGTCAGTTGTGAGAGACTAACCACTACATCTTTAGGATACTTAGAGGTAGATTATTTTCAGTGTAATTTTAATAGAAGTTTCACTAAGAAATGAAGGTCAAGATTTAGATTCACTTTTGGTCTGTTTGTGTGGCTTTGTCACTCTAACTGGGAGGGCCTTTTAAATCAACTCTCTATGTTTGGGTGGAGCTTTTAAATTAACCATCTTCATGTTGGGGCTATTTCCTACTTGACTTCTTGAAAAAAACAACTGCATATGCAGCCAATGCATACTATTAATGGAGGGCCAGAAACAGTTCATTTACTTTTGGATTTCCAGAGATAAATCATCAATTAGATATAAACTCTGTTGATGTAAAAGATATTTATATTAAAGGAGTAAAGGGTGACTGAAAATAACAAAGTAAACGTACAGTATTTAATGCCATATGGAGTAGAAGTGTTAGGAAACTTCATTGATATTTCTCTTCCTTGATATTGCTTATTAACATTATTGTTATTGGTATTGTTTTGTTGTTCGTCCATTACAAGTGATGATGACCATTTGTAACATTCACTTTTGAAAATTCAATTTTAGTTATGTCCTTGATTATGAGTTCGTAGATGGCTAATGAGCCCTATTCGAGCTGTAAATGTCCTTGGACAGTTTGGACATGGAATGACGACTGTAGACGGATCTTGGTCTATCCGTGACTTTCTAGCTGCTCTCCGCTGTTGAGCTGCTGCATTTCTCCTCTTTTCACAAGATAATGCGCTCTTTTTTATTTTAGAATGCTATGTAGATCTATTTTGTGCAAGTTATTCCCATGTATCGTTGTCTATTTCAAAGGCTTTCAGTGAGTTCTTTAACGAGTCCTTGTAGCGCTTCCTTTGGCCACCTTGAGATCGTATACCCTTCTCTAGCTCACCATAGAGAAGTATCTTTGGTAGACGATGGTCTGGTATACGCACCAAATTACCCGCCCAACGAATCTGTGTCTGCATCAGGATCGTGTCAATGCTTGGGATACCAGCTCTATCAAGGACAGTGGTATCTGGAATCTTGTCTTGCCATCTGATGTTCATAACTTTTCTGAGACAATTTGTATGAAAATGATTGAGTTTTTTCACATGACGTCTATACACAGTCCATGTTTCGCTAGCTTATAGCAGCACTGGAAGTACCACTGCTCTGTAAACTTTCATCTTAGTCTGTTGGTTAATTTCTACACCAAACATTTGCATACAATCTGCCGAAAGTACTGCTTGCATTGGCGATCCTTGTATACACTTCATCATCAACGTTGGCATTTTGTGATAACTTACTGCCTAGATATGTGAATCTATTCACAACTTTCAGTGCTACACCATTTACCTTTATCCAGGGCTCGAGATAGCTTTAGCCAAGTGCTGGTTGTAACATGACTTCTGTTTTCTCTGTGTTAATGGTAAGCCCAAAGTTGGTACATGCTTTGGAGAATCTGTCTATAATACATTGTAGATCAGCTTCAGAGTTGGCATTTAGGGCACAGTCATCAGCAAATAGAAGATTCCTGATTGTGTGTGATTTAACTTTGGTTTTTGCTCGAAGCCGCCGAAGGTTGAACAATTTTCCGTCTATGCGATAGGTGATGTTTACTCCCAGGTCTAGATCTCTGAAAGCATCATTCAACATAGCAGAGAACATGATGCTAAATAGGGTAGGTGCTAATACACATCCTTGTTTTACTCCATTTGAGACAGGAAAGGTTTCAGATAACTCTCCATCATCCTGAACTCTAGCTTGCATTCCATCATGCAATTGCTGCACCATTGAGATAAATTTCTGTGGACATCCATACTTTGCCAGAATCTTTCACAGACCCTCTCTACTTACTGTGTCAAATGCTTTTGTCAAGTCTATGAATGCTGTGTACAGGTCACAGTGTTCTTGACATTTTTCTTGAAGCTGTCTTTCAGCAAAGATTATATCAGTTGTTCCACGTTCTTTTCTGAAACCACATTGGCTTTCTGGTAGTAGTCCTTCATTTAGATGAGATGTAAGACGGTTCAAAAGGATTCTGGCAAATATCTTTCCAGCAATGGACAGTAGAGAGATACCACGATGGTTGTTACAGGACTGGCGGTTCCCTTTACGTTTATACAGGTGTATAATTGTAGCATCCTTAAAATTTTGTGGAATTTTTTCGCTTTTCCGTGTTTTTTTGGTATACGAGCATAGGTCATAGCTCTCCAGGCAGACACATAATGAGCTTAGAGGTCTATATGTACTCAATCTCCTAGAGCAGGTATCACTGGATTTTTCATGCTGATTGTTTTCTCATATTATTTGTTAAACAAACTCCAGATGTTGCTCTATAGATGAAATGTCTGTTGAGCACTAACGATGGAATACCACAATGGCAAATTCTGATAGAAAGCACATAACTTAAGATCATCTGAAATATTATTTGTCTCTGTTCTGAGAAAGGGTATTAATTTTGTAAGGAAGACTTCTATAATATGTAGTCACTGCAGAAAAAGTGAAAGCCAACAGGAAAAGCTTGGAACAGTGTAAGGAAGTTTTGCTAATCACTGGAAACACACACAAATAGACATTTTGACCAAAAAGCATTTATCAAGACTACATAAACAAAACAAAAATTATACGCAAGAATATAATGCAGCACCTTAGTAGTCAGGATTATCTTAAGAGTTTAAGAGGGAAGGAAGTGGCGGATTAGGGGTTGGGTTAGAACTGATTCTAATCCTAGCATCCACATCCTCCTCTATAAAACTATGTGTTAGAGGAGATTCAATTGTGCCATGATGCAATGATACACCCTAGTAGGCTGGAGTTTACTTTATCCTAGAGCTTAGGGGAGGGGGGATTAGAGGTTAGGTTAGAACCGAATCTAATCCTAGCTTCCACCACCCCCTCCCCCTTCTAAACTCTATTGCATCTTTTCAGTTGTAGACAAGTTTAACATTGATATGGCATCCATTTTGATGCTGGAATATGAACCAGCAGGGGAAATCACAATTTCTAAACAATTGCATTCGTTGATGACAGCAAAAACATACTTAACAAATACCATCTGACAATTATTTAAAAACTATGATCATTGTAAACATTGGTAGGCACTACTTGCAAACAAGTACCGACATTCACATCACAGAGCAAAATGTGGAGATAAACTGAAATTAGGTCAGAAGTAAACCACACAAACAGAAAATATACAAAACACAAGACTTCAGATAAGTAGGTTTCAATTTATTTATTTGTTTGTTCATTTTCTTTTATCATACTTATTCTTTTGCTTTTTCTTCTTACCTTGTTTTCTTTCTTCTTTCTCTTCTTATCCACTATCCTTTAATATCTACTTTTTCTCCTCTTATCGCATACATGTTTTTTTGTTTTTTGTCATGATGAAGACTTTTTAGTCGCAATGTCTGTTTTTGTTAGTTAGGCGAGAGATCATCACCACTGCACAAAGGACACATTCAAAATACTCTGATTTTCACCTGAGTATGTCCACAATTACATGGTGACCGACAGTTTCAATTTCATGTTGGTTAACAAACATTCATTGCGGACCATAATAATGTTCATTTCTTGCTATGCCACATTTCAAGCCCAGTTCCTTTATTCTAGACATGGAAAAGGAATCATCATCTTTATTAATTTCATTTGATCGTGCAGTTTCTCTCAAAGAGTTCACCACTATGTCTGCATAATCCATTACCCTGCCATTCTACATAGTAGCAGAATCTGGCAGTTTATCTGCTCTCATTGCTTTGAATATTGAATGACCAGGCACAAAGATAAATGTGACACCCTCCTACAAGACCTCCCCACAGCATCAAGCCACTGTTCACAAATACAGTCAATTGTATTTTACTGATCATGTGTTTACACTTTGTGCCAGCAGCCAATGAAAAGCGTGGAAAAGGTATTATCAGTCAAGATAGGTGAAGCTGTGTGACATCAGCTTGTAGACATGTATTTTGGAGTTGCCTATTTTGTTTACATTTGTTTATTTTTACTACTTTGGGTTTGAATTATTAATTTTTTAGTAAATATTTTTACTAGATAAAGATGAAAAACACAATCCCCAGGTGCACTATCTCACATCCGTCGTCGAGATGGAACTTCAGCTTCCTTTGAACAGTTTAAGAAAGAGCTGAAGCAGACTAATGAAGCCATTATGGTATGTATTTTCTCTCAATACCAGTCTTATCTTGAATAAAAAAAAGTAAAGTAACCCTTAGCATTTTTTAATGACGTAGGGGTGTGAGATGTTAGCGATCTCACATTTCAGAGGCTCTGCAAATGAGGGCGGTAGCCATCTCCTCTCCCTTGCAGTCTTTACTTTCTGGATTAATCTGGTACCCATTTAAGGCTGGGTTGACCTGGGAGCCATTGCGATCTGAAAAACATTTCCACTTCAACTGGGGAATGAACCCAGAACCACTCAAGCGAAGCCAGTGCGCTAACCGCTGTGCTACGCGGCTCCCTCTTGAATAATCTTGAATAATTCCAGCTAGAGTTTGTCACATCATAATAACAAGAAAACTGGTTGTTTTTTTTGTTCATATAAAGAGATCTAACAGCATGGAAAGATACATAGATAAAGGCAGAGTTAACAGCAACAGGGTAAGAGGGCACCAAAGATGACAATGTTGCAGTGATATATCAGATTGTTTAACCTTTAGCACACTGCATTAAAATTACACAATCTTTCCCTTGCCACTAACTTCTTTTTATGACAATTTTATGATTTTATGCAATAACATTTTTGTTTTTATAGATTTTAAAATAATTTGTGCACATTTAAATAAATAATTCCATACTGCAAATAAGTGTGTAATTAATATTTGTGTATGTGTCATATGAGGGATATGACGCTAAGACGTTTTTTTCGCAATATATTTTTTAAAAAGCACACAAACATGGGTGCTACGGTTATGGAAAACACAATAACTTATTTTTTTTATTATAGATTTTAAAATAATTTGTATACATTTAAATAAATAATTATATACTGCATATATTGGTCTAAGTTTTGTTTGTATCCATGTCATACGAGAAGTGTGAGAATGTTATAAAGATGGGAAAACTGAAAAACTTCATAATCAAATCCCAAGAATGTTTTTTAAAAATTGCTCAAATTTATTTATTTTCTGGTATGGCAACCCTGAAAACAGTAGTTTTACACACTTTAACACACCTAAATATGTTGAATATGTTATTTCCTAACAAATCTAACATGATATAGCTGGGGAAATAAAACACGTATAAGTAACGTACCTTATTGAAGAAATGATTAAAGAAATGTCGACCTAATGTTGTTGGTAAATATTCATCAATAAGTTTGTTCCATGCTTGTTCAATTTTCATATGATTAAATCAATTTGTTACGATATCTCCTTGGTAATAATATTATTACCAAGTATACCTTACTATTTGAATCACAATCCATAATGATTTTATGTCAATTAGGCTATACACATTGACAGCCATTATAGCCTGCTGCTTGAGTCCGCAATGGACAGATTACTCCCGATATCTAACAATGTTTTGGTCCTATCCTTTCCATTTTTCCTAGACTAGAACTGAGAACAGAAGCTCAATACTTTAGTTAAAAACGATTCACGGATTGTAACCAACCAACCAAATTGTACCTGAAAAAAGGTGGGGGGGGGGAATTCTTCAAGTAACTCTAAACTAGAAAGCTCTATTAATGCAAGTTTTGAAATTGTGAACAATTTTTAGACATATTTACAAATGGTACTAATCACAAGTATTGCTATTTCAGGAAACTATGGAAACAGTGAATGCACTGAAAATTCTTTGTCGCCATGGTGAAATTACTGATATGACAGAAGGTAGTGTATGTCTAACCATTTGCTGCTCATCACTGTCCTCCTGTCAAGCCCTGTGGGATGCTTATGAATCTGGAGTCTTGTTTCAAGCTTGTCAGAGAGGTCTGGTTACTCCAGCTTTGCTTCAGATTTGTAGTGCCAAACATATACAGCTATGTGTGAGAATGTCAAGGCTGGAGTATCTCACTTGTGCCTTGGAATTAGGTAGGTATTATTTGTATGTTTTACTTATGTCAGCTACTTTTGTCTGCTGCTGCTGTTTGTGCTTTGTAATGTTATAGCAACTACAGAAGTAATGTGCCTAGTAATTATGTTTTGGAATTTTACGTATACCATTGACAGCTAAAAAGACAAATCAAGAAGTGTTAATATCAATAAATGTCGAAAAGGGCTGGCTCCTTAACATCTTAACAAGAAAGTTTTTTTCTTGGTCACATAAAGAGACATAATCGCATGGAAAGATTAATATCTAAAGGCAGAGTTAACAGGAAGAGGGCACCCAAGACAATGATGGTCCAGTGATATATCAGATTGCTTAAACATGTCTCTAGCTGTGGCAGGTCAATTCGCCCAGAATTGTGCAGTGTTCAGAGAATCCATAGGAAGACCATGTTCTGGAAAGGATATATCACATGGATGAATTAATGTTACGACTGACTCATTGAACAGGCTCAGAACAGGGACACATTTTGTTGTTTCATATGCATCATAAGAAGGAGAGAACTGATGTCTTGTAAAAGAAAACATACAATTACTTACTACCATAATCGTCTGGGCGAAGAGTCGCCACTACGCGTGCCTGGAGACAGATATAGAGGCTGTCACAGGCTAAGGGTAGCCCACCCGAATTGTCAAGGCATGCCGAAATCGGATGTGCTAGGCCTACAAGGCGCATAACGGCACAACGTAATCACGCTCCTGGCGGAAATCGCACGGATATCCGTGATGGTTACAATGGAGCGAACGCAAAACAAACAACAAACTTACTACCATATAAGATGGCAAAAACAATTTGCAATTTCTATAATTTCAGTGAAAGAGAGATATGGATATCGATCAGAGACCAGATCTACATAGACTTTCTACATAGACAATAACAGATCACCAGATTTTGACTTTGAATTGGTTACTGCAAACTACACAGCCAACTATGTCGGCTTAGAGTAGCATTCTGCATCTGTTTATGCTTGCATTTGATTAAGGGATACATTTGGCAATGAATAAAACATGTAATGAGAGATTTAGACCCAGACTTTATCTTAGATCTTGAAGGTAAATTTGGCTCTTCTATCCAATAGTCACAAATGGATAGTTGCCGGAGTCGGATATGGTTTTAATAGCTATTGACTTTTGCTGTTGACATCAGAATTTAAATATCTAGGAAGCAGTTTTACAGACAGCAAAATAGAGAAATTGAGATGAGGTGCCAAAAAGCAAACGCTGTAACTTACCAACTGTCACCACTGCTTAAAAACCCAGTGATCAACATGGTGACCTAACGGCATATAATGAACACTATTTTTATACCAATGTTACGTTTCCAGTGTCAGACATGGCCCCTGACAAAAACACTAATGAGAAACATTACAACGTGAGATGAAATTCCAGAGAAAGGATATAATCATCACAGAATGAGAAATGAAGACATCAGAAAGATAAAGAAAATTTCATGCAAGAAATATATAGCGAGAAAACAGATCAACTGGTTCAGCCACCTTATGGGAATGGAACCATCACAACCAGGCATACAACAAAGGAAAGAACGGCTATAAAGCAAGAGGAAGACTAAGAACAAGATGGGAAGATTCAATCAGAGATTGAAAATCACGGCCCAACCATGACAAATGCAACAAAGTTGGTCAAAGACATAAAACTTCAACTCCCCACGACACTTAACAGCATTAAAGACACTATATAGATAGATACTCTTGCATGTCTTGTTCAAAACTGAAAGATAAGAGTCTGTCTTCTGTTTCATTTCCTGATAGTTAACTATGTCCAGAGGTACTTCAGAAGTACATGGTCATGCTGATTGGATATGTGGAGATAAGACTGTGCTCTGCTCTTGCTATGTAGAGGATATGTTGGTTTTCATATTGAATCTGTTTAAGTGCCTCCAAAACAGACATGGAGTCTGTAAAAAATGACTATGATGGTTTTTGTTCCATAAGATCAAACTGTTGGTATACTAACTCAATAGATTTCTTGATGGCCTCAGTCTCTACTTCATAATTTGAGCAATTTTCACAATTAGAGACTCAGAACTGATATGTAGATCCATCAGGGTGAAGTACATGGATACCATATCTAATTTTTTTTCATTAGTCTTGAAACCGATCCATCAATGTAAGCCTTGATTGCTGATAGAGGGCAACTGTTTATTATTTCAAGGGCACATGTTTTCAGGATTATTGGTAGTGTTCTCTTATTGGCTGTTTTATATAGCAATTTTGTGTGGATAGTTGGTTGGGTTTTCTCAAAGGGGTGGTCCGAGGTATTTGTTTTCCAGTTCTCATGTTTATGAAAGATCTACTGACGAGATCATTCTGTTATATCCATTATATCAGGCATGTAAAAATGTGGTTTCATTTTGTGTACACTAAGAAATACTGGGTCTTCTGTGATCATATATCTCAAACCTCACTAATGTTCATACACTTTAAGTGTGAAAACGAATGAATAATTATTTACTTATTGTATTTTTTGTGTCAATAGCCAGGAAAGAAATCAAAGATGTGCAAGAGAAACAGTCCAAGTTAACATTTTCTAAGGTAAAATTAATTGACAAAAAAAATCAAACATAAAGTATATAGTTTAAAAAAAAATAATTCATCTTACATAGGTTTTCAACAAATCTTTTCCATTTTATCCTATTTTTAGATATTACTTCCATTTCTTTCTATGTCTTACCATCCTCTTGAGTATCTGTTATCTAACACTTTCCTCCATATATGTCGCAGTTTTCCCATTTTCTTCTGTCCCTATGGGTTACAGAACAATGCATCTTAATATAGCTTTACAGATTATAAATACAGACTTAATCAATATTCTAACCAAGATCTTTGTCTTAGTTCTAAGAAGAAATTAAAAATACTCTTCACATGCATTTCATCTCCATAGCACGTATCTTGTACTCTGTAGTTTTCACTAGAAGCTTTTGTCCTGTATTGATGATCCAATATTTGGCACAAATGTGTACAAAGGTGGCTATCGGCTAAGCAGCGTGGACTGCATAGAGCATAGTTAGCACTCAGAATATCCTGGTCATCCACTGCATCCTGAATTTTGTCCAGTCATTTCAACTTTCTCTTGCTACTGGTTTCAAATAGTCATGATGAGAGTGAGCTTGACGAATAGCACGTTTCCTCACTTTAGCCGTTTTGATGCTTATAAGACATACCAGAACGACTGCTGATATTCTTTTAGTGCATTACCGTTTTCATCATTTATTATTTCTGTTGGTTCATATATATCTTTGTTTCTCATGTTCTCAATTTTCTAGTAGAACTTCTTTTGTGCTTGTTTATAATCTGCGTTGATCATGTCTCCATATTCTTTCCATGTTTGATTTTGGCAGTTTAAATGATTTTCTTGGCATTTGTTTTTGTATTCTATGTAATCTACTTGGTTTTGACTTTTTTGACTCCTTCATTCCACTATGCTGTTATTTTTATTTTTTTTGTTATAGTGTTCTTTTGTCTGCATGATTCTCCTGCTGCTCGTGTGGTAGCGTCTTTGAATAATTTCCATTCTTCTTCTGTTGTTGTATTATCTACTGGTAGTTTTTCAAATTTTTGGTTTTTGTTTGTGTGTGTGTGTGTGTATTGCTTCTGCACCATGTCATCCTTATGTTTATGTATTTTAATTTGTATTGGTTTAAATCTTTGTTTTTGTCTTTCTTCTTTCTGCTTCGGTTGTTTTTATAGCTACTATTACTGTTTTATGGTCAGCGTCTACACATGTTTGGGATTGCTCTTGCATCTGTTATTTTCCTTCTGTTGGTTCTTCTTGTTAATATAAATTCTATCTGGCTTTTGCAATGGTTCCACTTGTACCAGGTGTGAACTTGGGATTCTCTGTGCTTGAAGAATGTGTTAGCTATAAATAGATTGTGTTGAATGCACATTTCAATTAACCTGTAGCCATTGTCATTTGTCTTGTTTATTTTGTCTCCAAACGGTCAAATGTATTCTTCTATTCCATATCTTTCTGGTCCAAAGTGTGTGTTGAAATCTAATATGAATAGATTTTCTTAATTTTATCAGTGGCATTTTAAAATAGCAAAATTTCAGAATTTAGCGTGAAATGGTCAATATGGCATCCTTAACCTTCACCAAGCCTATATCAACCCCGGCCTCTAAGAAACAAAATGGCCATGCGCGCTTTTGGCGGCCCGGCCCAGCCAACGATAATATCGTGAGATTTACACGTACCACAGTCCGTGCACATAGCTGGGGACATGCGCAATCGAAGCCGGTACATCCCCCACTTCCGAAATGATCGTTTTTGAGAATGGCTAGCTATTCGTAAAAGTTTAAGAGCAATCAATATGACCACATCTGCACACCGGTACGATGCCATGATGGTGGATCGGTTTTATAGACCTTTATTTCATCGTATTTCGAATAAAATAACATTGAATCGTGGCTTTAATCATGAATTATTAGGTTATTTAGTTTCACAGCAGTGAATATACAGAATGCCGTGTTGGTTTGGGGACTTATACGTTTGATATCGAATATTTTGAAGTGGCAGAAAAATAACTCTAGGTCTAAGCTCAAAGAACTATTTTACTGCAAATCTACAAGTTTTATACAGTTCCCCCGGCTATATTTTGATAATTTCGCAGTGAAAGAACATAAATACAACAGATTTGCGTGATTTAGTTTACAGTGTTGCCAAGGAATTCGATATGTAAGGTAAGTTATTTTTTTTTACTAATTTTTTCCTCTTTATTTGTTATAAAATATATGTTTTTTGTGAAAAACGTCTTTACCACTTTCTCATACGTCTGGTATCACACACACACGTACATAAATTACACCAATATATGCATAATTCAATTCTCTATTTATATGTGCAAATATTATTTAAATATCTCTAACAACCAAAACATTATCACATTTTCAAAACAGTCACCATCAATAACGCAAATTTTCAAAAAAGAATCCGGTGGCAGGGAGACGTTTCGTATTTTTTAATCTGGCTTGCTAAAGGTTAATCTGTGCCTTGGAGTCACTAATATTTTAATATTCTAACATTGAAAAGAATATACTTCTCACTATATCCACATTTACTTCAATATTCTGATACCAAAATGTACACAATTGTAAGATTGAGTTGTTTAATTCTCCCCAGAAATTGCGAACAAAGAAAGTATTCACTCTTCAAGATGAAAATACACCTTCAGTATTGAGAAAAGTATTCTTACAAAACAAGGGACAGGTATTTCAAGAAATGTGAGTAGAATTTTAGTGATTGTTAAGCAGATATAGACATGTTTCAAGTGAATGAAAGAAGAAGAAGAAAAAGTAGAAGTGATTGTTAACATTAATCTTTGTTCTAGAAGATATTGGATATTGATTTAAAATCCTTTTGTGTAAGTATTAAAGATATTTATTTTTATGTCAGGAAATTTGTGATGAAAATTACATTATGGCACGTGTGATGTAAATAAAAATGTGTTTTTAAATGAAGGATTTTTTTTTTAAATATAGAACGCTACATCCCCATATGACAATGAGTTTGTCAAATATATTGTAAAATAATTTGTGTATATGCAAATAGAGAATTTAATACTACATATATTTGTGTAAGTTTTGTTTGTGTATGAATGTATGATACAATGTGGTAAACATTGAAAATTGGAAAGAAAATTGAAAAAAATAGGGGGGAAAAATACTGAATTTTCCATTGTGTGGCATCCCTGATAGCATACTTCTACATACCTGGGTCTATTATTTCATATAACCAAACTAACGTTCTCATAAAATATAATCTATTAAAACAAATAAAACACAGAGTCCATTTGTCTAGGTTGTTAGTAGTCCACAACGTCCATATATTAATTGTTTTCCCCCAGGGGGTTACTGACCCCTACCAGGCGCGTCCACAGGTTTCGGATGGTGGAGAGCACTCCATAAATGTCCATATATGGAGTGTTTGCTGCAATTAAGCAACCGCTGACCAAACCGGTGCTGTTGCCTACCAGGACAGGGCGGGATATCAGTCGGTGCTGATATCCCCACTGAAATACCCCATGTGTCCAGTGATGGCAGCTTCAAGCGAGTATGAGTCGCTATAAGCTCACGCTGCTGGCGTGGAGTTATCAACACCATGCCGGGGAAGGGGGGGGGGGATTTTTTTCCCCTCCCAAAATTGCTGCCTTGCAGTCACCATCGGGAGATGGAAAGGCTATGGGAGACAACCCTGACAGTAAAATAGGAGAAGGCAACTCCACAAACCTCCGATGTCTTGCGGGCAGTGCTAAGATGTCCAAGAACATGGATAGGAAGACTCCATAACTTCCCTCACCGAAGACGGAACATGTCAGCCTGAATAGGCGTGGGTACCCAGCAATGGAAATGGGACATGTACGCATTATACAGTTAATGACTATGCTCGGATTCGTTACACGAAATGGGGCTGCCCCTGTGGTTCATCGCCAGGCAGGAGGAGCTCTGGACCCCCAGCCTCGAATGGGTCCACCAAAAGCTACTGATGATGACTCTGTGTATCGCGACCCGGGATTAAACAGAGTAGAGCAACCGGCCAAACCAATCATGACAACAAAAACACAATCAAAATTATGCAGTGGAACAGTGAGGGTGTGGCTGAGAAGAAACTAGAACTGCAGAATTTCCTTCAAAAACAAAAGATTGATGTCTTGTGCATTCAGGAGACACATCTTAATGACAGCAACAGATTCTCCATCAGAGGCTTTGAATGCTTCAGATTAGATAGATTAGGCCACAAAGGAGGGATCATCACAATGGTACGAAATAACATACCTACTACAGAAATCGCACGTAACCCAGAGGACTCAGAACATCTCACCATCAAATTACACACAACCCCAGAACCACTGATTGTCACAAATTTCTACTGCCTAAACAAACAAAAATTACACCTCAGGACAATACCTCTCACATCATCAAATCATATTATAGTTGGAGATTTCAACAGTCATTCCCCAAGCTGGGGTTACCCAACTATGGACTTGAGAGGAGAAGAAATAGAAGACTGGATGATAGAAAATAGGCTAATCCTTATAAATGAACATCAATCAGAGCCAACCTTTTACTCCAGACGATGGAAATCTCAGAGCATTCCAGATCTTGCCATTGCAACAGAGGACATCCAACGTGTGACAGAAAGAGTAGTGGCACAACAGCTTGGTGGGAGTGACCACAAGCCCGTAATATTAAGAATAAAAGGGAACCACAAGACAGAAAAGCAACAACACAAAATCGCTAGCTGGAACTACAAAAAAGGCTAACTGGGACACTTACCAACACCGTACAGAGGAAAAACTACTAACACATCTTACAGCAAGAAATATACGGAAAGATGCAAAATTAATAACAGGAATAATCCTGGAAGCTGCCAACAACAGTATACCTAAAGGAAGAAGACAAAACTACAAACCCTTCTGGAACAAAAAACTCCAGGCTATGCATGATGAAGCCTCTGCTGCAAGATCCAAGACGGAAACTAGACCAACAGAAACCAATATCATTGAACACAATAGACTGCAAGCAATTTTCAGGAGAGAAAAGCTAAACAGCATTAGATCCAGCTGGAAAGAAAAAACAGCAACACTCAACATGGAAAAAGACTCAACAAAAATGTGGAAACTTATCAAGTGTCTCAATGAAGAAAACAACCCCCAAAGTAGTATCATCATAGAAGACAAGGGGAAGTCCTACACTGGCACACAAGCTGCAAATATTCTAGCAGATTCCTATGCTGAAGAAAGCAAAATTAAGATAACTAGAACAAGAACTGCCGAAGTAAGACGAGAGACAAAAAACCTTGTAAATAAACATCAACCTTGCCCAGGCACAATGACCTCACCTTTTCACAAATCAGAACTTAACATGGCAATTCAAAATCTAAAAAAGAAGAAAGCCCCTGGACCCGATGGAATCACAAATGAAATGCTCCAACACCTAGGTCCTGTGGGTAGAAGCAGAATCCTAGACCTTTTTAATGAATCATGGGCGCAAGGGATCTTCCCAGAAGAATGGAAAGAGGCAGAAATAATTCCAATTGCCAAGAAAGGAAAACCAAAAACCAACAAAACAAGTTACCGCCCTATCAGTCTACTTAGTTGCTTAGGAAAGGTCATGGAAAAAATGGTGAATAACAGACTCTTAAACTACCTGGAGGAAAACAATCTTCTAGATGACTGCCAATCAGGCTTCAGAAAACACAGATGCACTGAGGACCAAACAACATACCTTGCCCAGGAAATAGAAGATGCTTTCCAGAAAAAATCAAAACTCCTAGCCACCTTCTTTGACCTCACAAAGGCCTTTGACAAAGTCTGGAAAGAGGGGCTATTGCTAAAACTTGCCCAGAAAGGAATCAGAGGCAAAATGTTTCAGTGGATAAAAAGCTTCCTACGAGGCAGACATGCAAGAGTCAAACTCCAGGGAATGAAAAGTAAAATGGTCAACATAACAGAAGGTGTCCCACAGAGAGGAATTCTGTCCCCCACACTCTTTATAGTTTTTATAGACGATCTGCCAAAACTATTCACACCATATGTACATAGAGCTCTCCATGCAGACGATCTTGCTATCTGGACCCAATCAGAATACATTGGAGTTGCAAAAGTTAGAATGCAGGAGGCAATAAACAAAGTTGAAGAGTGGGCAAAAACCTGGGGTGTTCAAATAAACAAAAGTAAGACCGTCACTACACTTTTCACCATCTCCACAAAGCCTGAAAATTATACTCTCACTCTAGACAATACCCCACTCCCAAAAGAAAACACCCCAGTCTAACTGGGGCTAAAATTTGACAAAAGACTTACTTGGGGATCACACATTGAAGAGACAGAAAATAAAGCCACACGCAGTGGGACAGATTGGGGAGCCAACATAAAAACCATAAGACAAGTCTATGTAGGTCACATTTGTCCAACTCTGGAATATGGATTGACCACATATGCAACAGCAGCAAATACCAATCTTCAAAAGCTGGACAAAATTCAAAATGCAGGTCTCCGAATCATAACAGGAGGACTAAGGAGCACACCTATAACATCATTGGAAGCAACAGCAGGATTACAAAACCTAACAGACCGCAGGGATGAGAAAATCGCAATAATGACAGAAAAATTTAGACGCCTGAAACATCACCCTATGCATGAAAAAACAAAAGAACTAACAAAAAAACAGATTGAAAAGACCAAGCTTCAATCACCTATCAAAAAAACTTATGAAAGCCAATAAAGAAGTAACCAGCAACAATCCGGATGAATGGGAACAGCTAGAAGCATATTGCAACATCACAAACACTTCACCCATATATACTGCAAAACTTACAATACCAGGCATTGAGAGCAAAACTATGGAAACCCCTACTGCCCTTAAGGCAAAAACACTTGATCACCTAGACACCCAATACCCTACCTCACAGTGGATTCATGTCTTCACAGATGGATCATCAGAGGGTGCAGTAAAGAAAGGAGGAGCTGGGATACTAATACTCATACCAAACACCCCAAAACTAGAACTCTCAATCGCTACTGGCAAATTATCAACAAATTACAGGGCAGAGCTACAAGCAATCTTGGAAGCATCAAAGGCTCTAGAGGAACGGAGGCTCAAAGGAGCTAACATAGTCTTCTTGTGTGACTGCATGTCAGTACTCCAAACCATCCAAAAGGAACCTAAAGATTTCCTAACAAAAACAACTGTAGAACTTCTAAATCAACTATCTGCCAACAATAAAGTTGTGCTGCAGTGGATCCCTGCACACTGTGGAATAGCAAGAAATGAAGGAGCTGACAGACTGGCAAAAGCAGGTGCAAAAAAGGAACAATTCCAGCACAGAATATCACTGACAAACAAAAACCCTCATCAAAGGAAAATACAAACATACATGGAGTCAGAGAACAGGCAGTAACTTTCCACAGGGCCCTATTCTAAAGCTAAACAGGTCACAAAAAACCACAATTTTTAGACTTCGCACAGGACACTGCAGACTACAAGCACATCTCCACAAAATTAAGGCTGCCCAAACTGACCAATGCCCATGTCAAAAGGGTCCCCAGACTCCAGAACATATTCTGCAGACATGCCCACTCTTTGATGACGTGAGAACCAAAATATGGCCCCAAGAGACAGATCTGAAGGTGAAGCTGCGGGGCAACCATGAGGACCTCCTGCTGACGACTGAATTCATGGAGACGGCCCACCTTCCTGTATAGACTTATGAGCATAGGAAACTGATCGCAGAAGAAGAAATTGTTTCCGATGGTTGGAATAAATTATTTTCATAACCGATATGATAACAAAACTAATATTTTGATATCATCTATCAAATCTGGAAGACAAACAAATTAAACCTGTCTACCTCACTAATGTTATCAGCTAGGCCTAACAATCTCACAACTTCAGAAAAGTTGTGAAGCCAGATATGGCTATAACCTGAAGGTCCCCAATCGCTAAAGTCAATATTGTCTACCCAGACATGCTTGACAGAGCTGTTATATCTCCATCAGCCTTCATATCAGCTAATGGAGCAATATCTATGGCAATAAATCCCAAGAACTCTCATTGTAGGAATAAAAAAAATGGCATCAATTTCAACAGATTTTGAAATCTGCTGTTATAAATCTAAAAGGGCAACTCTGAGTTACAGTTTACTTCAGCACAAAATGGTCAAGAAGGATGCAACATATTCCCAGCCTCTGTCTCGCAAATTCCAGGTCACATTACATTACTGTTCATGTAATTCCACCTCACCAAATAAGGACATAGTAACAAGTCCCACCTCCAACTGTTTGCAAATAGAAAACTGTTGACGGGTGTATCTGTCATTGGCGTGCTGAAGGTTAATGGTATGGAAAAGGGAAAACTTTACTTCCATTTTTTACAAGGTGGGGTTGCAACATCATGCTCAGTCCTTCTTAGTCACATCTTATGACATGCAGGCAAATTAGCAGTGTTACTATTCTTTTCTTTCATTGGAAGCTTCATCAATACATATGTGTTGCAATATATTTATAATAAAATATACCATTGTATTCAGCACTTGCATCATGTTAAGGACACAAGCAGGAATAACTAAATTCTCAGTTTCAGAATTGTATCTATGTAGATTAAACATAGGAGGTAAAAAGCTAAACTTTCTATAACTTAAATTGCTTCCTTAGTACACATGCCATCTGGCTTATCTGTCTATAGAGCAGTATTTCCCAACATGGGGCCCATGCCCCACAGGGGGGCAATTTGATTGTTCAGGGGGGAATAATACAATTTGTGAACATTAAAAAATATGTATATGTTAAATAGGGGAAGGGGACAATCAAACTTTTAGAAATACTTCGGTGGAGCATGGTGAAAAAAGGTTGGGAAACACTGCTATAGAGTGTTAGAACATAGTTTCATTTTACTTTCTACTGAAGTAAACAACAAATTTATTTCAGATTTCATGTTACATATTGTCCAATATATTAACACTTTGTTCAATATTTTCAGCCCTGTCAACATCATTCAACATTCCCACCTCAAAAATGCCAAAAGACTTGTTAATGAGTGCAATAAGTCTATAGATGTCACAAAAAGACAGTCTATAAATGCTTCATCTGTAAAGCATGTACCACTTGGACATAATCCCCTAAAAATGCATTCTATGGAACAGTGCATACTTGCCACAGAACAATTTACACGGAGTGATATGAGATTGAGATCTTATGGAAAAGATACTTTACCTAGCAATAAGTACAGATACAGTAAAATGTTGCTTCAAGACTGCTCAATAGGCAGAAGTGACTATGATCAACAGTTTACTAGAGGTTGTACAGCAAATATTCTAGGAACTAAACAGAGGGATACTTGTCCTTATAACTTACGTTACAGACTATTTAATCATAAAGGAAGCAGTATATGAACATATTCTTGTCAAATTTTATTTTAGTATGTTATACTTGTAGGAAGGAACTGTTGTGTAGAGATTACACTTATATAGTCTATTTTATTTGTTTATATCTCTTGTTGACTAATAATTTAATTATAGCCATTATTGTTTATGAACCTAAAAATTTTTGGAAATCAAAAACTTCTTTTTGTTAGAAAGTTATTGCTATTGGTTATTGGAGTATGTACATTTTGTGTGCTTCATATGTATTTTGTGTACACACACACACACAAATATATATATATATATATATATATATATATAATTTTGTAAATTTTTTTCATTAATATTTTTTATTTCTGTGATCCATCTTTTGCATGGTCTTGTACCCATCATCATGTCTGTATAGCAATGCTATTGTGAGGAACACTATCTGATTGTAGTTTGGAAACATGTTAGAACCACCTAATCTGTTGTCTTCTGATGTAATCCAGGATTGACATTGTGTTTGTTAGTCTTCTGATGTTTTAATTTCTAATTCTATCTCTTATTATTACTCCGAGAATTCTATGCAGACAAGTCATTTTTTTTTTGTAACAAGTTTTCTTTCATCTTCTTTTTTAAGTATCCACATTTTACATTGGTTTTATATAGTGCAGTTGTGTTGTTCATGTTCACATTTGTTTTTGAAAATAGGAGACATCTTTCCTAAGATTTGGTATGCTATGTTGCATATATGTTGGATTTTTTTTAGTATTTTTTCCATTAGATAATATGATGCGTCCAAGATAAATGAATTCTATCACCTGTGTCAGATGTTGGTTATTGATGAAAATTTGTTTTCTGACTGTTTTTGCTATTGACATTACCTGGTTTTTTTCTGTATTTATCTTCATGTTAAAGTCCCTTCATGTGTAGTCTATTTATATGTTGTTGTAGTTGTTCTTCTGATGTTGAAATTATTGCTTGATCGTCTGCAAAAAGAAGTTCACTCAGGAGGTTGTTTAGGTTGTTATTTGAGTTCTTTATTGGTGTTGGCAATTTTACATATACAATCAATATATGTAATAGTAAGGGAGATAGAACACATACTTGTTCTTCTACAGAGTATATGTAGAATTTGTCTGAAAACTCTGCACTCTTTCTAACTGCATATTGACTACCTGTGTAATTACACGTTGATTAGATGTTGTGAAACTCTATCTTGTGATAGTATTTTCCACACTTATCTGTTTACTCTGTCAAAGGCTTTTTTTTGGTAGTTAATGTGATATACAATTCTTTGTTGTTTCCATTTGTTTTTTCTGCCAGTTGTCCGAGAGGAGATTATAAAATCTCTTTTGTTGCTTTTTTCTTCCAAATAGGTATTATTATAGCATTTTTCCAGTCTTTGGGTGTTTCTTGTGTATTCAATATTATGTTAAGCAACCTATGTAACCATTTTATTCCTATATCTGCTGCTGCTGTGATTAATTCGACTTATACCATCATGCCCTAGAGCTTTGTTTGAGGCAGCTGTTTGTATGGCATTCTCTATTTCTGCTAGCAATATGTTTGGGTATAATTCTTCTGTTATATTGCATATTATGTCCACTTCATCTGCTAGATTTAGCACTTCTTTTAAATACAGTGTTTCTACCTTTCCATGATTATTTTCGGGTCATTGATGATTGTCTTTCCATTTTCATCATTTATTAATTCTGTTGGTTCATATTTACCTTGCCTGTTGCTCATGTTCTTAATTTTATGTATAATTTCTTTGATGCTTGTTTGTACTCTGTATTTAATGATTTGTCATATTCTTGCAAAGCTATGGTTTTGGCATCTTTAACGATTCTCTTTGACGTTGCTTTAGCTGATCTGTACTCAATATAATCTTCTTGGACTTTGCTTGCAGCGCATTTCTTGAATTCTATTAACTGAAAGTTCATCAACTCAGCTCAACATTTTGGAAACATCAACACAAAAATTTGGCCATGTCTCTTTGTTATCAGTTCTTTGAGTAAATGTGGGGAATTGTAATCCTGTCTTGTATTTAATATTGTCAATTCATACTTTCCTCTTACCGCCTCTTCTCCTTCTCCCCTCAACCTTTCCCTGCAAGATGGTTTTGGAAAGAGAATCGTGTCTCATTACATGGACAAACCACACACGATGTGATACCCCACCACTGCCATGAGATGTTCTTGTTGGGCTGCAAAAGTATTTATTTTGCTTCTCATGTATATGTTGGTTTTATGTTCTGTTTAATGGATGAGAGAAAGAAGGAGTTGATAGATGGACTAGTATCATGGCATGGGAGAAGGTCACCAACAAAGCTTATTGACAACACAAGAGAGTCATGGAGAAACATGATTGCCTACGCCATTCGGCATGGCACTTGATTGATTGATAATAGATTCTGCTCTTCCATATGGTATTTAATCTGGACATTGCAGCCGAGGTTATTTCAAGTCTAGTCTTTATTTCTGTGGTAGTGCTTCCATTTTGCTCATATAAGATCCTAAGTATTTGAAGGTGTCATCTTCTAGTGTCTGCCCATTTACCCAAATGTTAACAGGAGTCATGTTTGTTATTATTTTACTATTCTCAATGTTTATTTCATTACCATAATATTTTCAAGTTTTAGAAGTAAGTTATTGAAGTTTTTTCTCACAGATAGCCATAAGATCAATGTCCAAGTGTCAATTACACAAATCTATTGACAAAAATTAAGAGGTGATTCACATTATTGTTGTGCTGAATATTAATTGTGACATTTAGTGAGCGAAGAGGTTTGCTTGGTGATGCCCCTCATCTCCAAGTATCCTTGTTACAGCTTATATGAAAATATTAGTTCTAGTCTACCCCTTACTCACATTGTAAACAACACATCCGTTCTAAAACATACATAGTTACAACCATTGAAGTAAATGAAGTCAACAGATAAACTTCACATTATTAAACATAACGGCTCTTTATAATAGAAAAAAAATATCCAGTTGACATCTTCATTATATCTGCTTACGAAAAACACTCAATGTTATCCAAAGACTATAAAATAACACAAAACTATGAAAACTCAATGACCTTCATGGCACATAAAAAAAATGTAGCGCCATATTGTTTTGACATAGAACACATTCCAAACAATCTAATAGTGAGAATTATAAAATAATACATCTATTCTATATTAATGTATGGCTCAGATACACAGACAGTGAACAAACAATTCGAAGATAGAATTGATGCCTTTGAGATGTGGATATATAGAAGATTGGAGAGAACTTCATGGAAAGAGAAGAAGAAAAAAAGAGGATCTAACAACACTTTGTATGCAAAAAGAACTATTAAAAGAAATAAAAAATCAAACAAATAAAGTATTGTGGACATAATTTTAAAAAATGACACCTTGTTGAAGACCTTGCTTGAGGGTAAATTCGAGGGGAGGCGATCAAGAGGAAGCAGAGTACAAATGGGAAAGAAACATCATGAGATAGACAGGTTGCAGTCGCATGAGTGCACAACCAAGGCTAGAGATGGGATGCTGACGGTCTGTTGCAGCCAACCTTCATTGCAGAGACAGCACTTAATGTGATGATGATTGGAGAACACAAGACAATGAGGAGGAAAAATAAGAGCTAATTTTTGTGTGAATCGTCTGTGTTTGTTCTTAAACTTCTACAGAAGTTAATATATAGGGATATAACCTAGAGAATGGGAAAAAGTGTCTTGTTTTTAAGATCCTGTTCACATCATGTTTTCTGTGTTGATACAAAAGGAGCATGTATTGTTGACTGCAGTTGTACTTCATGCAGAATCTGTGCCAAAGTGTGTTCCTTTTGATGGTTTCTTCATTCTTCTTCCTTATTCTCCAGTTGAAGTCAGGTGCTGATATGGATTTCAATGAACTGCACTGTGGCCACCAGTCCAGAGATAGGTTTGCAGAACCTGTCTGGCAGAGCTATCCCAGATGACCACTGCCCTCCTGTGGGGTTGTACAGTTGGTAGCCCTATAAAATATGTTCAGGTCATCTGGAGACCATCCACAGGGGCACCCAACAGTGTTGCCAACTCCAAATCCCCCCTCTTCTTCAGGCACATGTGCCACCAGAGGCTGCTGCAGTTCTTTCTCATTCCAAAATTACTGCCTGTTCCTCTTCTCCAAGCCTGCAGACAACATTGTTGTCGGACTGCACGGGTGAGGCGAGCCCCATTCCATCCCAATGGAGCTCCTGATGATCAACCTGACTTTCAGAGATAACAATGAATCCTCTATCTATCGATGGCTGTCACTTCCAGTCTATGCTAGCTGGTCGGCTATCTTATTTCCCCTGATCTGTGAGTGGACTAGAATCCACTGAAGAAACACCTCCCCTGCTTGGCTGTCCAGTTGAGACAGTAGAGCAGGAATTTCAAGTCACTCATGTGGAATGTGCCTGGGTGCTGGAGGGCCCACAAAACATACTCGAGACCGATCAGGATCACCACCCCTACCTCCAGGTGGGACGACACCAGCAGCAAAATAGTTGTTTCTTTGAGCTGCCATGCTGGTTTCATAGTAATTTATAGCTAAAAAAAATATAAGGTAGCTGTGAAAAGTGTAACAATAAATTAATTTACAGCCTACCCGATCTGTATATCGGTGTTTAGTATTGGAGACTATTTCAATTGTCATCTCTCATATTTCAATTGTGTATCTCTCATATTTGAATTGTGTCATCTCATCTTTCAAATGTGTCATCTCTCATATTTTAATTGTGTCATCTCATATTTCAATTGTGTCATCTCATATTTCAATTGTATCTTCTCTAATATTGTAATCTCATATTCTTTGTTGGAAATATCAGTTTGGTATGTTTTTGCATGTTGTAAAACTACTTTGAATTTTAGTATATAGTTTTATGACATCACTGCCTGTTCATATCAAATATTTGTAATGCTATGTGCAATTTATTAAGATTGAAAATTCTTAAAATTAAAAAAAATCATAGTGTAAAAAAAAATTGCTTTAACCTTAAGCATGCTCCATTAACATTCCACACTTTCTCCCCTGCCACTGAATTCTTTTTTGAAAAATGTTGTTATTATTGGTGGGTGTTTAGAAAATACAATAAGTTTTTTGTTTTTAGAGTTTTTGAATAATTTTCTGACATGTAATTAAAGAATTGAATATTCAATATATTGTGTTAGTTTTTTTCTGTGTAAATCTCATATACCGGTAATAGGTGTATGAAAATTGTAAAGGCGAAATTAAAAAAAAATATTGAAAAAAAATATTTCTCGGCTAAACTATACTTTTCCATTGTGTGGCAACTCTGGTACAGTCCTTCTAGCATACCTAGTCTATTGTATTTATGTGGTTACATAACCAAACTAACATATCGCCTGTGAAAAAAAGTAGATGTCCCTTACAATGTTGGTAATTCTAAATTAGATCTAATGTTTCTGTAAACTTCAATGCATTTGCAGAAATGCTTGCTAAATAAAAATTCCTATTTCTGATGTCATTTCAGTACCAATGTAATGTGCTCATAAATATTGTTTGTGAAAGCAAACAAAATGCACCAATCTCATGTACTTTATCAGCTATGCTAGGCTTAATTGTTCCTACAACTTTTGAAAATTTGTGACGCCAGAAATGACCCTGTAACCTGAATGGGTGCTGTTTAACTATATTCATGATACTTTACACATACACTCGACAAACAACTACTGCACCACATTGTCAGCTATCAGGTGATGGGAAACACTGTCTGCATCCATGAAACCAAGAAATTCAGCATCGGAGTAAAAATAAAAATATTCAAGAATGGCTGTAATTCCAAAATATTTCATTGAATTGAGAAAATAATTCCCAATAATTGAATCCGATATCACCATGCTTAGTTTTCAATGTAGAAATGAAAGTACATTATGTCTACTTCCGATTCACGTGTATCCTGGATGTACAACTTAGTTTACATGCGTTAATCAGTGTTGAAAGAGTGCATAACAGCTGGGTGGAATTTTTTGACAACAGTTGCTCAATATAACTAAACTTTGGTGGAATTTGTGGACTGTAGTGTGCTAAAGGTTAAAACTGTTAAGATATGTATTCTTGGTTCAAAGTATTCTTGATGTTTCGCTAATCGCCATATATTTTCTGTAGCAAATTTATTGTTTCGTTTTGTGACCAAGCATTACAGTTTATATGTTTGCATTTTCAGTAGTTTATGCATCAGTATGTATTTAACAAGTTTCTTATTTTTGTGTGTACATTTCACCAATTCCATTCTGTGACAGCAATTCATGTCAAAGTCCTGTAAATAATTTCTGGTGAAATGAGGAATGATTTATTGTTCCAGTAGGTCACTTTCAAATTGGTCCAAAATATACATTTTACAAGTCTGTATGTTTGATGCATGCCTTTAGTGTGTGTTATATATAATATATATATATGTTTGGTGTATTTTGATTTTAATGTATATTTGTTATAAAAACTGACTTAAAGATTATTAAACTGTGGCAGAGTTCTATTGTCTGGATTACATCCTGCTTACCAGAAGGAGTTTGGGAACAGAAGCAGAAATGATTGTACAAAGGACTATTGGTCGAAATGTTGAATCTGTGTATTTATCCTATTTGTAAAACTTATATTGAACCATTTTTATATTATTTTACTAATTTTCATTTACCACATGGTAGACAGTTTTACTGCAGTGTCTCTTGTTTAGTTTTGGTGTAACTGTAAAGTGATATTATAAATAATCTACTTTCTTAAGGGTTAGTCAAGAGAATAATAAAGACACTTAAAATAACATAAATACAAATATATTAACCTTTTCTATGGTTGACATTTTCTGAATGCACATGGCAATCTAATGTACACATCTTAATCCTGGAATATATTAAATAGGAGAAGAGTCTTCTGTTATAATTATCACCTATGTAGGCTGTAAGTTAAACTCTTGAATTACCAGAATAAATGATGCTCATCTGGACGTGGCATCTATCTCTTGCTGAAGTTCTTAGTCTCTTCGATGCTGTTCTCTCTCTATCATTCTCCCTGTCCTTTCTGTCTTATCTTACTACCTGGTTTCTTGTGTGTTCAATTTGTCTACACTTGGTGCACTATTTATGGATCATTCCAGAGTTTCCTTATTTTTTACATGATCCCTCCCACAGTTATTGAAATTCTCAAGGTATCAATATAACTTTTCTAATATGTACTTGACAGCCATCATAATTTTACTATTCATTTGTTCTCAACCATTCATACTATTTCTACTAACGCAAACAATCATACTGTTTTATCTCCTCTTTCCTTTTTCTTCCCCTACATCATATCTAAATTCAAACATCATTAGTTTACATTATTAATGGCCACACATAAGTGGAGACCAAATTTGTTTGTTGGAAATTGTGACCCACAGCTGTAGTTCTTTTCTGAAGTCATTCCGCAATAAGTCCTACGGTAGTGGTATCACTAGAATTGTGTGCTGTATTAAGGAGAACACTTTTAAGGGGATTAGAATTGCATATTTCCAGGTAAGTCTTTGTAATTTCGCAACAAAATATCAGATAATTAGTGAATGGACCATGGTTTACTATGTATACAGTTTTAAATTATTGAAAATATATTTGTGAATATACATGACTATATTCTATGAATGTATTGGTACATTTTGTACAGTTATACATTATACCACATCACATGATTGGTGTCCTGCAAAGTTAATAGTGTGATACATTGCAAGATGTGTTCAAAATAGAATATTGCATATTGTAAAGTAGTCTAGTTAAGATTTAAAGAATGAAGCATATTTTGTATTGTATATGATTGATGTACATCAATTTGTGTGATGTATATTTTTCATATTGATCAGATCTCATTTTCCGCTATAGCTGTTATGTAGTTATTATGACATGGCACTTATTACTTTGACTTCATCCCTGTGTTAAAATTATAATTGTTGAAAAGTATTTCACATAAAAAAATGAATAAATGTAAATATAAATGACATTTTTTTAAAATTCATCGTACATATGTATTTATTTCTATATATTTATAGAAGTTGAACATTTGGAGATGAGATTATGAACATTCAAGAAGTATATAGTATTTTAAAAAGATAAAACTTCCTTTAGAAATTGGGGACTGAGCCAAAATGAAATATGCAATGTACATCTGGTCAAAAAATATGTGTAAAAAGTGTAGTGTTGGGTTGCAAAGATGTAGAAAATACAGTTTTACTATAAGCTGTGACATGATATAAAATATGCCCTATTACCTTTTCAGAACTGGACAAATGAAGATGAGGTTTGAGAATTTACAATATTTCTAAATTAAGAGAATTTGTGACATGTCTGATCTAAGAGAAACTGTGACATTTCTGATCTAAAAGAAACTTGACTTTTTTTTATCTAAGGGAGACTATGACAATTCTGATCTAAGAGAAAATGACATTTTTTATCTAAGGGAGTGTGACAATTCTGATCTAAGAGAAAATGACATTTTTTATCTATGAGAAACTGTGATATATCAGATTTAAGAGAAAATGTAACTTTTCTAGTGCAAGAAGAACTGTGACATTTTTGAATTAAGAGAGACTGGCTTTTCTATTTCAAGAACAACTGACTTTTCTAGCTGAAGATAAACTAACTTTTCTGGTTCAAAAGAAACTGACTTACTTGTTCAAGAGAAAATGATTTTTCTAGTTCAGTAGAAACTGACTTTTCTAGTTCATGAGAAACTGACGTTCTAGTTCAAGAGAAACTGACTTTTCTAGTTCAAGAGAAACTGACTTTTCTAGTTCAAGAGTAACTAATATTTCTGGTTCAAGAGAAGCTTTCATTTTTAGTGTGAGAGAAACTTACATTTCTAGTTAAAGAGAAGCTGATATTTATAGTTCAAGAAAAATTAACATTTCTAGTTCAAGAGCAATAACATCTCTAGTTCAGGAGAAACTTGACATTTCTAGTTTCAGAGAAACTGACATTTCTAGTTCAAGAGAAACTTACATTTCTAGTCCAAGAGAAATGAACATTTATAGTTAAAAAAACTGACATTCTGGTTCAAAGAAACTGATGTTCTGGTTCAAATGACAGTTCAAGAGAACTGCAAATCAGCACTGACATAGAGCATCCACTGCATTCTGAAATACACATTGTGAAAGGTAGTAGACTAAAGAGAGGAAAGCCATGGATGGGACATGCTGAGGAAGTTATACAAAGTGTGTACACATTGGAGGAACTAGCACATAGTGCAAAATTGATAAATGTTCCCGTAGGCTGCCATACTTCAATTCTGGTAGTGATAACTCTTGAATGTAGGAAGAGGTGTCCTATTGTTGTTTAATCTGAGGTGCAGTGAGTCTCTGAATCTGAGAATTTCAAGGATGGTGATATGGTTATATACACATGATCTGTTGTTAGACATGCACATAGTTCATGGGCCTTCACATCACAGTATTAGAGAAGACTATTAGAAATTATAGCAGTGACCAGGGACTTGAAATGGATAACACATTGAGTGCAACTCATGTCTGCTTTCTCAGCTACTCGATGAGCAGGATCATTAAAATACAAGGGGGCTGTATTTGTAAACAGTGGCTTGATGCTGTGGGAAGGTCAAAATTGGAGGGTATTTATTTTTGAACCTGGTCATGTAGATGTTAAAGCCAGTGGGAGCAGATAGATTGGCAGGTTCTGCTACTGTATAGAATGGCAGGGCAGTGGATTGTGCAGACATAGTGAACTCTTTGAGAGAAACTGCACAATAAAATAAAAATAATGAAGATGATTATTCCTTTTCCATGTCTAGAATAAAGGAACTGGGCTTGAAATGTGGCATGGCAAGAAATGAACATTATTATGGTCCGCAAAGAATCTTTGTTAACCAACAGGAAACTGAAACGGTCAGTCATCATGTAATTGTGGACATACTCAGGTGAAAATCTGAGCACCTATAAATGTATCCTTTATGTAGTGATGATTATTTCTTGACAAACTAACATGATCTAATTATAAATAATGTTTAATCACAGGACAAGACCAAGTGATTTAATGTGCACAATTTGTCGATATCTGATAATGACAGTACCTACTCACAACAGAAGTCACTTCCTGAAATTCATTTATGTTTTTAGGGCTTGAAAAAGGAGTAATGAATAGCTACACTATTTGAGATCAGTCATGCATGTTGAAGGAGGTGACTTTGGAAGTTTGGGGCAGGTGTTGGCTGTTCCATCACATAAGTCAGTGACTCAAAAACCTTTCTAAAGTTGGATGTGTCAGGTAAAAAGGTGCAGATACTGCAGCTAAGCTGTAAACCACGACACAATGCAATCTGTTCTCAAATTTGGAATTTGAACTAGAACCTGCAAGGCATGAATCAGTGTCAAACTTCAACTCCAAAATGATAAACCCCCCCCCCCCCCCCAGCATGAAGAGGAAGTAACAGAACTCTATCTATACAATCTGGAATGGTAAGAGTTAGTTACCTTTGTTATATGTTCCCACAACAAAAATAATGAATCAATTGGGACTGCAAAAATGTTTTGTATTGCTGGTATGTTTAGAAAGAAAAGTTGGTTAAAAAGATGCTTTAGGGAAAGAAAATAAATAAACAATGAGTAAGGTTTCTTTAAAAAATCTTGTTTCATTGAAAGGACTATTCATAGACACCATAAGTGGGTTAAACTCAACTTTAGGATGTAAAGGGACACATTGCTTTTGTAAAATTCCAGGCAACAATCAAGATCCTAAAAGTACTTCTACATTGTGCATCCACAACCAGATAGATTTGTAGCTCGTGAATTATCTCACTAACACTTTAGAGATTGACCTGTGTGAGACTATGATGGAATGGAAATTGACTGCATGCAGATAACAAACTGCAAATATATTGCAACACAGTGTCTGACAACCACTGACCAGGAAGCCTGGTTGCTAGGTCTTGCAAATCACCAAATTGATACTAATATATAAGCCCCTGTTACAAATGGGCCTATGGTACTGGACTTGCTGAGAACAATTGAGAATGTCTATAGTGCAGGCATAACTGCTCTAAACAATGTTTAGTGCAAGTAGTAGCACTTTTACAGTTACAGTGTAAAGATAAATTAACATATTAAAAAAAGAATGATTAAAGCAGTCAAATACTACAAAAGTTCATTTAAACAACATCAACATAATTAAATCAATGCAATGTGTTGTGCCATGATCTCGTGTAATTTCTAGGTCTAGAAAATAGCCAATACAATAAAAACACCCTTCCTCCTCCCCCCTCTCTTGTGCAACCCAGTAATAGGTAGTTGTAAAACTCATGTGAAAGACCTGGCTAACATTTTAGGAATTAAAAGTGATAATTTATTGCACTCGGGTAAACAATATCTCTGATTGGTACCTCATGGTCCCCACAACCTACATTTACAATAGGACTCTGTTCTCTCCATTGCTAATGTTTGTTTCAATATTACAGTAAGACTCACTTTCTCCCTTCCATCGCTGATGTCTGTTTCAACATTGCAGGAAAACCCACTTTCTCCCTTCCATTGCTAGTGACTGGTCGAACATTGTCAGAAGACTCATTTTCTCTTTTCACACCCCACTTTCTAGTGACTGATTCAACATTACAGTAAGACCCAATTTCTCCCTTTCATTGCTAGTGACTGGTTCAACATTGTAGTGAGATCTACTTTCTCTGTTACATTTTTAGAAATGTGTACAGTTGAATCCCTCTATAGTGCATTGTTTTATAACAAAAATTTCCTTATATAACAACAATTTCCAAAATTCCCAAATAGATATATTCTATATTGTTTGTACTATATATATGGTGAATTTCAGTTATTACATACATATTGTGTCTGTCCGGACCAAGTTGTTATAACAGGATTCCACTGTATTATTCTTTATTATTCCAGAAATTATGTTGTTTTATTAATTATTAGTCAAATGCCATTGTAACAACTTGGTCTGGACCAATGAAATATGTATGTAATAACAGAAATTTGCGATATACATTAAAAATAATAAAGAATAAATATAATTGCGATTTAAAATTGTTTTTGTTAAATTGTTGTTATAACTGGATGCATTATAGAGGGATTCTACTATATTGTAATATTTTATACATCTTCTGTGTTCTGTTTTGTTATAAAAAATACCAACACTGTTATAATTTGTTGTCATCAACTTGTATTTTGTTTACAATGTAACTATCAACAAACACGAAAACTAAATCTAGCACTATTAAGGAATTACTTTATGCTGACGACTGCATTGTATGCTGACTCTCTTGTAAACATGCAGTACACCATAGACCGCTTCTCACAGGCCTGCAACAACTTTGGTCTCACTATTAACACCAAAAAAAACCAGAAGTCATGCACCAATTAACATCAAATAGCCAACGTACTGCTACTTCCATCATTGTCAATCAGGAAAAACTGTAGGTAGTCGACAATTTTACTTACCTTGGAAGCGCTCTCTCTCGGGATGTCATCATCGGTGTGGAAATTAACAATAGACTGGCAAAAGCTAGTGCTGAATTTGGTAGATTACGCAACAATGTATGGGACAGAAGAGGTATAAGAACAACCACCAAACTTCAGTATATCATGCGGATGTTATACCAACCCTACTATATGCTTGTGAAACGTGGACAGTGTATGCTAGAAATGCAAGAAAATGAAATCATTTCCATCTTACCTGCCTGCGTAAATTACTAAACATCCATTGGTGGGACAAAGTACCAGACTACGAAGTCTTTGAAAAATCAACCACAATAAGCATCTACACATTACTTATGAAGGCGCAAGCACGCTGGGCAGGCCATCTTGTATGTATGGAGGACTCGCATCTGCCAAAACAAATATATTATGGAGCACTCAAGGCAGGAATTTGAAAAGCTGGTGGACAGAGATATGCTCAAGTCATCACTGAAACATATTAAAATTGACGGAGGCTCTTGGGAGAGCCTCGCTCAAGATAGAACAGCATGGCGTTACAGCCTTAGAACAGGAGCACTAGCGGCGGAAGATACCAGGCAAGATACTGCAAGACAGAAGCAGGCACATAGAAAAGAAAAAACATCTCAATGTCCCATAGACAGTTGTCAATTCTGTCAAAGAATATTTTGTGTACGCATTGGACTTGTTAGTCATTTAAAAATGCACTATTAACTTTATTATTTTGTATTATTTATTGTTATTATTATTATGGTTGAGTTTTTGGTCATCGTCGATTATGACGGACGAACATCAACTATCAAATGGTATTTTTTTAATCTGTAAAAGTGATTCCTATTTGTTGTCTGCATTTATAGATTATATGGGTTTTTAATTAGTTGTTTTGAGTTTAATGAAAATCTACCTATTTGTTTGTTAAGCTAAAAATACCTTGATTCTTGATGTATTTTGTTGCTTTCACTGTGATTAAACATTAGATGATACATAATATTGTATTCACCTTTTTAAAAAAATCTTTGTATCTTATAGATAGCATTACATCAAGTAACATTCTTTCATTCATTTTTCCTCGCTTTGTGAAGGAAGGCATGAACACCTAATTACTCCATGACACAAAGCACAAAGGATGGTGCCGCTTCGACTTTGGTGGATTTGGACTGCTTTCTTTTTGAGTGTTCTTCCCATAGATAGATTGCTTTACTGGGCTTGAGTGCTCTATCTACACTTGACCTCCACCAACTGAACCGTCTGCTATCTAGTTATGCCTAGTCTGCAGCTGTCATCCTATTCACACTATAGCTCACAGGTAGGCAGTCCCTCTCACACATTGACTCCTAGCTGTGGATGGTGTGTGTGGGACAGCTATTTAGAGGGCCTGATTGCCTCCTGTGGTACCCTGATCATCATGTCATTGAAAACTTGTTCTGCCACAGTGGTGGATATTATAGTGATAGATATGTAGGCTGGTCTGATTGGCTTTGGTCATGCATGCATTGGCATCTTGTCTAGGAAGAGGGCGGTTAGCTGCTAGCTGCAGCTCTTCTAGATCCTCTCAGAACTTCCTTTCAATCTCTGTACGTACAGGCCATACCTGGTTTCAGAGATGTTGCGGATTTTTACAGTGTTGTAGTATATGGTGTGATGTGTGTGTTTTCTTGACATGGGCACCGAGGTGATTTGCCTATTCTGTGCATGTGGGCGTTTTAAGACACAGTAATAAAGTAACAAAATTGAACATGACAGAATCTAAAATTGTTGTTTCAATGGAACTAACATCTAACTAATGTACAATTTATGTTCTGCCAAGTTCATTCAATGTTCTACCAAAGCTCAACCAATGTTCTACCAGTGTTCAACCAATGTTCTACCAGAGCTCAACTAATGTTCTACCAGTGTTCAACCAATGTTCTGCCAAGTAATGCTATCTGTTTATTTTTAACATTTTAAAGTGGAAGCTTTTGTTCTTGTTACCACTCTTGTTTTGGGAAAATCTCTTTATAACTCACTTGCATACACTGATGACTTTTAGCTCTTATCTTAGTGTTACACTTAGAAATGAGGTGGTCTTCTCAGAGTGGGTCAATTGTAACAGTATATAGTCATGTCCACTTTTTCACATTGTGTTGAGAATATTTCCATCGGTAAACATCACCTCTCGTCGGGACCTAGATTTCTTGTAACTGCCAAATTTACTTCATATTTCGTGTTGTCACCAGGCACTGAGCCCATTTTTCTTGGAAAATATTCTGCAGAAATAAGCATCATCATCATCTCAAATCATTGGGGGAATAGATCACTCAAGATTGCTCAGACCTATAAATTTTCAGTCTCTTTTAGCAGATGATAGTATATTCATGCTAATAGTTCCCATATAACATAACTTATTGGTCTCACTTGAATCCTGGCTAACTCTGTGAAATTGTTCATATCACCTTCCAATAACATGCTAATAGACAAGTTCAAAAATAAGTCTATAGTATCAAAGTCACAAAATTTGTAATGAATCATAAGTTATAGCAACAAATAATGGTATCAGTACATTCACAAGATAGACTGTATATTCCAATTTATAGTCACTTTCTATAACTTATTTAATCTATGAATGTTGATCACATCTGTTTCATCGGGCAACTTCTAGCAGATTTGAGATCTTGTCTTTTCTGTCTTTAGAAAATTCTCAGCCCGTGTGTTGAGTTCTCATGTTCATTGCTAGTGACTGGTTAAATTCTCTGCTCATGTGTTGCATTGGCTTAAAAGGGAATCAAAGAATAACAACACTTTTGCTTTCCATGCATGTCATAAGAGGTGACTTAGGAGGTTTTGTGGTGGTGTTGGCTGTCCCATCCCATGTAGTATCAGAGTGACTCAGAAGTCGTGTATAATTTGTATTTACCAGGTCAAAAGGTGTTGACATCCCGAGTAAGCTGTAAACCATGAAAAAACACATTCTGTTCTCCATACTATATCCTTGCTAAATATTGTGTAGGAGTTTGAGAACGAATACAAAAGATGAAGAAAAAACCTTCTAGTTCTGTCCATATCTTTCCCATTCCGTTTAAATGTTTTTCATTCCTATGTTTCCCTAGGCCCTATTTCCTTGCAGGCTCCAGATCAATACAACTCTTACTATGTTGTCCACAAATATTCTCAAAGATGTATTCATCTTCAATGCCATTTTTAAACAAATGTCTTTCTACTAGTATCTGCTTAGTAATTTCTGTGAGTTGGTGGTTAAATCATACCATTGTAAATCTTCTATTTCGTGAGTTGGTGGTTAAATCATACCATTGTAAATCTATTTCTGTGAGTTGGTGGTTAAATCATACCATTGTAAATCTTCTATTTCTGTGAGTTGGTGGTTAAATCATACCATTGTAAATCTTCTATTTCTGTGAGTTGGTGGTTAAATCATACCATTGTAAATCTTCTATTTCTGTGAGTTGGTGGTTAAATCATACCATTGTAAATCTTCTATTTCTGTGAGTTGGTGGTTAAATCATACCATTGTAAATCTTCTATTTCTGTGAGTTGGTGGTTAAATCATACCATTGTAAATCTTCTATTTCGTGAGTTGGTGGTTAAATCATACCATTGTAAATCTATTTCTGTGAGTTGGTGGTTAAATCATACCACTGTAAATCTTCTATTTCTGTGAGTTGGTGGTTAAATCATACCATTGTAAATCTTCTATTTCTGTGAGTTGGTGGTTAAATCATACCATTGTAAATCTTCTATTCTCATCATTATTATCATCAGTCAGTGATGTATTCGCAGAGAAGGTTGACTGCAGCAGACATTCAACATCCTCTTGTCTCTTGCCTTGATGGTGCACTCTACTAGACTGTAACTTGTCCGTCTTGTGATGTTTTTTCCCATTGTTATCTCTGTCTATCTCTTGCTGACATCCCCTCAACTATACCTTCAAGTAAGGTCTTCAGCAAGGCTTCATGTCCTTTAATATGTACATAATACATTACTTGTGAGACTTTTATTTCATTTAATAGTTCTTTTTTTCATATGCAGTGTTGCCAGAACCTCTTTTTTGTTTTCTTCTCTTTCCATGAAGTTCTCCCTATTTTTCTATATATCCATATCTCAAAGCCATCAACTCAGTCTTCTTGTTGTTTGATCATTATCCTTGTTTCTGAGCTATACATTAATATAGAATAGATGTAGCATTTTATAATTATATTCTATATATTCTATTCTGTGGTTGTTTGTGTTTCAGAGCTATACATTACAAAGTTAATGCTTAAATTATGGGTACCTGATACCATAAGTTAAAAGGAGAATAGGAATGGCTAAAAGTACCTTCAATGGTATGAGGAAATTATTATCTAAACAAATTACAAACAAGTTAAAAATGAGAATTATAAAATGCTACATCTATTCCATATTAATGTATGGCTCAGAAACATGGACACTAAATAAACAATTAGAAGACAATATTGATGCCTTTGAGATGTGGGTATATAGAAGAATAGGGATAGCATCATGGAAAGAGAAGAAAACAAATAAAGAGGTGCTAAAGACACTTAATATGAAGAAAGAACTACTAAGAGAAATAAAGATCAGGCAAATAAAATACTTTGGACACATTAAAAGACATGACACCCTATTGAAGACCTTACTTGAGGGTAAAGTCAAAGGGAAGCGAGCAAGAGGTAGGCAGAGATACACGTGGGAGAGTAACATTACACGATGGACAGGTTACAGTCTAGCAGAGTGCACCACGAAGACAGGAGATGTTGGAGATACGTTGCAGCCAAACTTCGTTGCGGAGACGGCACTTGATGATGATGATACCATAAGAAGACACGATCAACATAGTCATCATCACAAGATGACTACCAAATTATAAACAGAACAGGACAAGCAGCTAATCTACACTTCAGAACAGAACATGACAGGCCTTGCAAACACCTCTATATAAAAGATGTTAATAACATCCATGTGGACAGACACCTTAGATTGCAGAGCATAGGGAATACAGTAATACAAGTTCTGACTTCATTTTATTATGTGACCTATATTATAGGACATTTCTAAAAATGAGGTTGCATTGTTTACCTATGCACTAATCAGTTTCCTTGACTAAAAGGAAATAAGGATGCAACTCAACACAAAAAAGTATTGATTATGGATTGGGTATTTATACAGTACATGACATGCGTGTTGTAAAAGGTCACTAAGGTGATTGGGCTTGGGTTTGAAAACTCCATCCCATGATCACCGTTGTAATGAAGCCTGCGGAAGACCCGTACCTTGACTTGTGGGAGGAAGTCAACCTTTAAATAAAGGGTTTTATAGCCCTTTCATTAAATGCAACTCTTTCCTCTTTCACCATGGCTCAAGATTGCAAGAATGTCTGCAAAGTTCTTCCCCAGTAGAAGACTGCCCAGTTTGTAGCATTACATCACACAGCCACATTGCTTAAAATAGTCATCTGGAACCTGAAAAAACAAACTGAAACCTCCCCATTAAAAAACATAATGTCAGAGAAACACCAATCTGGATACGAAAGTAAAGCCCCTTTTACCTGGTACAGATATAGGGAACAAGAATGGCCTGATACAGGTACAGGGAACAAGAAAGGCCCGGTACAGGTATAGGGAACAAGAATGGCTGGCACAGGTATAGGGAACAGGAAAGGCCCGGTACAGGTATAGGGAACAAGAATAGCTTGGTACATGTATAGGGAACAAGAATAGCTTGGTACAGGTATAGGGAACAAGAATGCCAAATACACTCTCTCTGGGTTATATTCTTTATAATACTTTAACTGCTTAACACACCAGAAATTATGGAACTTATGTAAAGATAATAGTAGGTCCTATAGCAGCGACCTGCCGTCGGGGATGAAGATAACATCAGCCGCAGCAGCTGTTAGGTTAGGGTGGTTAGTTCCCTTCCTTGCTATCTTTACCCCCTCCCTAACTCATGCGTCAGGTACTCATTCATAGCTGAGTAGACTGGAGGAGTGACCGTGTCAAGCGTGAAATCGCAACCCGGATTTTTCTTGTGTCTGGACGTAGTTTCGAACCTGACACGCTGTAACTCGGTGACAGCAATCAAGCTCACTATAAATTAGACTACCGCGCTGCTCAGTCATATAGAATATCTCGCAATAAAATGTTTTATCAGGAGTAACAAGCGAGGACACGAGATCCCAGAAGATCTCTTCCTCGAGAAACATCTGACTGGTTCGAAGTCCAAAAGGAGTCAGACAGGGATGCATCCTCTCACCACACCTGTTCAACATATACGCAGAAAACATGCGAAATTTACGAGAAGACCCAAGCACGTTATGAAACTTTAACTCCTTAATATCGAAGATCCCAGAAATTAGGTATGTAGATGATACCACACTATCAAGGAACCTCAAAAGTTTAGAACACATGATTATGTTAGTCAAACATCATCGCGAGGCTAAAAATCTTTTAGTCAACGCAAAAAAATAAAAAGTAACGCATATCAGCAGAGATGAACTTACACCTACAATAGTCATAAAGAACAACTAGAAAAATGTCAACAGCTGAATATATCGGGTGAACCAGCAACAATACAGGACATTGCTCTGCAGAGATCAGAAAGAGATTCACAGTGGTCCAAAAAAAAACACACACACACAAAAAAACACATCACAAATGAAAAATCCATGCCAAGGGGCAAACAGAAAAACAAGAATACAACTATTAAGAAGCTATAGTATATATATATTTCCAATGGCAACATATGATTGTGAAACGTGGACAATGACATCTGCAATGGAAAAGAAAATATCGGCATTCTAAATGAAATGTTATAGAAATGTCCTAATAATATCATGGACAGAAATACGAACCAACGCAGATGTCCGCAAAGATATTAACAGATAAGAAAAATGGCCCATCAAAACTATAAACAAACGCAAACTAACATATTTCGGACAAATAAAGAGACACAGTGATTTTAAATAAAATAGTCATGGAGTTATTTTAAGAAACTCATATTATAATACAACTTTTAACTGCATATATAAATTGGCTAAATCGAACAAGATGCCACAATAAAAACACATCGAATATGCGATACGCCTTTGAAAACTGGAATTTAACTATTATTTTACGATTAAACAATTACGCCATCCAACAAAAAAGTACAGCACACCTGATATTAAATGTATTCTATAGGCATACCCCAGTATTTCCGTGTTTTTCATTGGTGACATTCTTGACAACATAGCACAATGACCGATGAAAAGCACGAAGATATCCATGTCAAACAAATTCACGAAGTCTGACAATAACAATGAAATCTCCAAATAAACGACTAACAACAACAAATTTCGCACTCATGGAAATCGTTATTTACGCACAACAGTGATCGATTTGATGCGCATGAACAACCAAAATATAGTCGCATTTCAGGAACTATAATTTAAACACCGATAATGTCTTATTATTTTATCGTGATTTTAATTGGTCAGTATATTTATACTATGCTTCACAGTAAATAAAAAATTGGAGAGAGAAAATCACAATAAACAAATATGCTTATCAACAAGGACTGTCAACAGACTCGGCTGTATTGTAAAAAAAATAAATTACACCATATGTACATTTACAAAACCTTTATAAGTGTTTAATTTACAGCGGAAATGTTTTAATCTTGTTAAATTTTTTAAGTGTAAGAAATGGTTTCATAGAGTCGTGGAGAATTTCAAGTTCGATGCAAAAGATCTTTTCGATCTTAAAAGTAGTTTTGGAGAAAAAAATAATTCGAACTGAGTAACATGAATTATGGAACGAACTATAAGTAATTTAACTATATATGCATACTCCCATATTTCAGCAAGTAATTTGTACACAGTTATATGTAGAAATGATAACAACAATTATAATGCATTATTGTCACTGGTAATGAAAACATTATAAATAGTAAAATTAATGCCAATGAGAAATAACAAAAATACAAAGGAACAATAACTTTTTCCATGTTACGGTCCAATAGGGATATTTATCAAGAAACAAAAACACACCAGAAATAAACTCAAAACTATAATTGCAAAGAGATGGCACCAGAACCCCATATCTCATTACAGCTCACTTTCTTTCTCATAATAACATCAACTCTTGTATTTTTCTTGTTAATGCGAATAGCTGTATTTGTTAATCGATACATATACATGTTCATTGATAGGTATTTGTTTGTTCATCTCATTTTTGTATGTGTTATTCTGTTTGTATTTATGTGTGTAAATATATAGTTGTTTAAATACAAATTCCTATCAGTTATTTATGTAATTCGTATAAATATAAATTCGTAGTTATTTATGTCCAGTAATACTAATTTTTACAAATTTGTTTATTCATTTAATATTTGTACATAGCCTGTGTTATTGTTTTGATTTCTCCACAATAACCAGTCAAGGGCCCACACATGTATATTATTGTTTTAAAAAAAGAAACGAAAATTCTTTGGAGTTACTTTCATTGAAGATATTTGCTGATTGGACATCTTTCAACGTATTGACTGTCTCCACCTGATCATTAACTTATCGTGGTTACCTGAATTGTACTCACCCCATAATTCGCGAGGTCATGAAAGAGGTCACGGTCAAAACAACATTTTTGGCAATAACTTGTGACAAGTTCATGAGAATTCCATGAAGCTTACTGAACACAAAACTCTCTGACCATATTACTGAATGCGTCTAACAGATTTACGGTCCTCGAATCAATTCAGTTGACAATTAAATTCGCAAGTATGACTCATCTCACTACAGAACAACGATACATCATCATTCGACGCTTACAGACTGGACAGTTACAAAGTGCAGTGGCCAGACAATTTAATGTGTTTCGAAGCACCATTTGTCGACTTTGGAGACGATTTCAACAAACTGGCTCAGTGGCTGTACAACCTTAGTTAAAGACCCAGAGTCACAACCTTTGCCGAAGACCACTTCATACGGCTGCGTCACCTCATGAATTGATTGTCATCTGCGTCTCCCACAGTTAATTCAGTTAATTCAGCGTCAAATTTCAGATCAAACGGCCAGGAACCGGCTTCATGACATTTGGGAAAGAATACCCTACAGAGGTTATTTTCTTACGGACCAGCATCGTCAGAACCGATTGCAATGAGCGATCCAGCATCGTCAAGGGACCTTTTGTACTGGAGTCGGGTTTGGTTTTTGATGAATCATCTTTTGTGCTCCAGCGACACGTTAGACAAAGAATAGTTTACCGTACAATGTGTGAACGGCGTTGATGAGGCTCCTACACATGGTGATGGAGGTGTACTGATGTGGGGGGGGGGGAGAAGGCAACTTCATTGGAAGAAGTGATCTAGTCCAAACTGAAGGACGCCTCAATGCCGAATAATGCGTCGATGAAATTGTTCGTCCTCGCGTCCTTCCAATTTTGGCTGTTTAGGGTTGTTACCGGAAACTGGAACATTTATCCGTCAAATTTTTCATCAGGAAAATCTACCTCCCCACCTACCTCCCATCACCACTCTACCTCATGTGGCATAACTCACCACCAAATTCATAGCTGACAACAACTTCCAGACCATGCTGTGGGCAGCCATGTCATCAGACATGAACCCCATAGAACACTTATGGGATGAACTCGACAGACGACTCCGCCTGCGAGACATGGCTCCCTGCCAATCTCCGAAAGTTGTCTCTTGCACTGTGGGAAGAGTAGGCAGCCATCCCACAACAACAGATTCAACGGCTAATACGATCCATGTCACCGATATGTCTTTCTCTGATGAGTCCAGAAGAGGCCATACACCTTACTGAAACGGAGGCCTCAGTCGCAAAGAATAAAAATCCAAACTAAATTTAATGAACATCATTTCATTGTTAAAGGCTAAAAGGTTCTTCATACCAAGGTTGAAACAGTAATTCCGTAAAATAAAATTATGGCACACGTTTGAAATTGAGTGTCCATTAGTTCTGCAATAATGTTCCGGTTTTATTTTTGAACAGTATGCATTGGTATGACCATATGTGGGTATATTTTTCGATGTATTCATACGCTTGCATTAGGTCAAACATTTGTACTTGTACATATTCATATTTGAATGCAAGCTATATATTAATGATATATATCGTCATGAGGGCGAATGTTTATGTTTATGCATTTATCTCTATGTAATGAGAATCTATATATGCGGGCGTATATATGTTAAAAGACAAATCAAGAAGTTTTAAGACCAATAAACGTCGAAGAGGGTTTACTCCTTAACAACATCATAACAAGAAAGCTGCGTTTTTTTGGTCATATAAAGAGACATAACAGCATGGAAAGATTAATAGCTGAAGGCAGAGTTAACGGCAACAGGGAAAGAGGGCGCAAAGGATGCCTGCAGTAATGTATCAGATTGCTTAAACATGTCTCTAGCTGCAGCAGATCAACTCTTTCAGAATCGCGGAGTGTTCACAGAATCCATGAAGATGCAAAAAGTGTTCAGAGACAGCAGACAAAGGATTAGCAGAAATGAAGGTTATGGCTGCTGCGCAGTGTGGGTAGAGGTTGTTATTTCTTTTGTATCAAGTTTTGGTTGTGGCTGTGGTGGAATATTCACAGACAATTCTGACTCTTAGCCAAACTCAGATCGAAAGATTGGAAAGAATCCAGAATGCAACAATGCGCATCATTCTTGAGTACGCAAGAGACACATCGACAAGAGCTATGCGATACCTACTCGACTGTCCTACGGCAGAACACAGATTACAGTATTGTCGTGCACGGGCGTACCTTCAGATACATGCAGATAACAACATCCATTGTATTCCGAAATAAAGAAAGTTAAAGGTAGCAGACTTAAGAAGAGAGGTAAGTCGTGGATGGGACATGCTGAGGATGTCATATAAAATGTGTGCAGATAGCAATATGTGATAGCATGTGCGGAATGGATAGATTTACTCACAGATTTCGAAACTTGTTTGAGAGTAGTTATAACACTTAGCAGGGAATGCAGAGAATGGTGTCCCACAGCTGTGGAGCAAGAGGTGCAGGCTTTGTCAGTGAGAATGCTAAAGAGGGGGATGTGATAATATACACTGATGGATCTGTGACTAGACATGTTCGCAGTGCTTGGGCCTTTACATCTAAGTGCGCTGGTAAAACTATCAGAGAGGAGAGTGGGGCCATTGTTGTGACAACGAGGAGCATGACCATAGAGATTATGGTGGCGACAAGGGTATTTGGGTTGATAGACATACAAAAGGTAACACGAGTTGCATCTTGAGTGACTCTATGAATATGATGTACACACAGGTCTCGTTCGCGAACAGTGGATCGAGGACTTGAGAAGGGCTAGTTTGAAAGTAGCTACATTTATTTTCGTGCCGGGATATGTGGGTGTTCGAGGCAATAAAAGAGCAGATCAACTGGCGTCATGCGAAATTGTGGCACAGGGCGTTGGGGAAATGGATTGAACTGATGTTTTGAACTCCAAAAGAGATATAGCTCGCGAGAGTGAGACTAATGTGGATGATGATTCCTGTTCAATGTCCAGGATTAAAGATCTGGGTTTGAAATGCGGTGTTGCTAGAAGTTAACATTTTAGGGCAGAGAAGAATGATTGTCAACCAATAGAGGACCGATACTGTCAGCAGAAGTGTAATGGTTGATACTAACACGGAGATCGGAGCAATTATGGATGTGTCCAGTTTTCAGTGATGCTGATCCCACGACTAATTAACTATAAGTAAACCCTTGTACGTGGAAGAATGTCACGTGATGATGTCTTACATGTAAACTCATGCTTGTGTGGATGCATTTACATTTTTGTGTGGGTATGTATTGACATTTTGATGTGAATATATTTATTTATATATATATATGTATATATATATATATATATATATATATATATATATATATATATATATATATATATATATATATATATATATATATATATATATATATATATATATATATATATATATATATATATATATATATGTGTGTGTGTGTGTGTGTGTTTGTGTATATATATGTGTGCACATATATGTGTACACACACACGCATGCGCACGGCCACACGCATTCGCACGGGCACACGCACGCGAATACGCACACAGACACACACATAAAGTATTGTTTTCATCAATTTTTTTATTAAACCCAGTCCCAATTCTCCGTGTCAATTGCTGACTACCTACCATTCTCCCCTCCCCAATTTTTGACGTTGTTTATTGGCAGTCCCCATCTCCATATATATTGTTGTGTAAACTTACGCATGTACTCTATTTTGCGTGTTTGTATATGTTTGTATGTATAGCTGGCATCATTGACATGAAGCATTCACTTGGTCGGGTTCGACATTCACAATTCCTTCCCTTGTACCACTCCTCTTACCTCGTTCTATTGTTATTTTTAATATATCAATAGTGCATACAATTCTGACGAGCACATTTACTGCTTGTAACTAAACATGATTGCGCCTGTTTTCTTTTCTAATACAATGAGATCATTGGAAGACCATCTACTTGCATTGACAGTTTTGTGTGTTTTATTTCTGGTTCATGTTTGTTTCTTGATAAAGGTCCCTATTGGACTATAACTTGTGAAAAGTCCATGTTTCTTTTGTTTTTTGTTATTTCTCATTGACATTAGTCATATTATTTATTAGTTGCCAGTGACAATATTACATTATCATTGCTGTTACCACTTCTTAGTTATGTTACTGCAGCACTCTTCACCATGTCGGATGTCGTCTGACAGTTTGGTTATTTATATAAAGAAATATTGTTATTTGCTTTGTTGACCCCTCTTTGAATAATAAGTCAGCTATTTTATATCCTTTATGAGTTTAATGCTCTCTTTTATTTTGTCTTCCTATAGATTCTTCACTGTTAACGTTTGATTAAGTACGGTTATCCTGTAATGCACCTGTTATTTTTATATCTTGTGGACATTTTTTGCCTGGTGGAGATTTTAGTGAATTGTGAAGATTACAATTGAATGCATAACATGGGATATCATATAACTTGATTTTCTTGTTGGTTGTTTTAAATGTTGATGTTATCCTGGACCTGATTACAACCCATTCTGTAATTTGTTTGCGTCCTTAGATAGTACACCTAGTTAATTTGTACCAAATAAAATATACTTGCCATTTGCAGATCGGTCTGTGCAGGAAAACTGTTGCTAATTACCCATATGCCAACATTCCAGGGGCGCTGTATGTATGGTTTTTTCAAAAATAGTCACCAGTGATCATAATAATGGATAAGACACGAAAATCGTCTTTGCTACAAGGGCAACACTATTTCTCATCTGTTGTCTTGTTTTGTATGCTACTTTCTATTTTGTTCCAGAGACTCAAAGGATGCCTGTTTTATATTTTATAAAATGTCATTTACTTAAAATATTCTTTCTTCAATCAGCATTGCGTTGACATTCTAGCAATCAAGTTTGAATGCTTCCCAAAAGGAAAAAAGTAATGTTGGAGATAAAAGTGTCTTGCATCTTTGTATTGTACCTTTAATACAAAAAAGACTTTGCTGTAATTTGAATCCAGTTTCTGATCCTTACAAAACTATTGACGAAACAAATTTTAAAATGTCGAACACTGGATTATATTAGAAATATTTACATTAAATCTTGACAACATTTGCATATGTAATCACATGTCATTTTCATCGATTTTGGTATGTTTTAAACATGAATTACCACACGAGGAAGGTATGAATATGTCACCAGAGGTCCATCAGACCAACTGCCATGAGAAGAACTTCAATATGTCAGTGATCAACACCAACTGCAATGCAAACCATAGTAGATTACATGCTTATATAGTGATGATTTCCTTTTGTGGAATCCCAGAAAACTTCATCTGTACGATTGTTCTTTTTTTTCTCTCTTTGAGTAAGACATTTTGAGAGTGAAATAAAGATTTGGAGATCTATACTTTCCAAGATAAAATGCTCAAGGGGATATAAGTGTTCTAGTGATCGTAATTTTAGAGGATAGAACAAAATTACGCGAATAAAAAGTCAAGAGAGAAAGAGGGCGAGCGAGGGGTGTGGAGACTTACTAGAAGGAGTGATTGAACTAAAAAATGCACTCTAAAACCTTGACAGAATGTGGGAAGATCTTTACAATTAAAATACCAGCAGCAATGTAAGCCATTTTCCTGTTGGACGAATCACTAGTTCTGTTCCAATCAGCGATTCCTTCCCAGAAGTTTTGGTTTTGATGGTATCACAGTGAAAAGCAGAAGTAATTTGGGCATTATGAAAATTTACAACAAATTGTATGACTACTGTAGAATCTGCACTGTGTATATTCAGTGCGTAATTTATACCATGAACCCACCAACACTTCGCATAATTCTGAAATCCCAGGACGAGAACATTCGTGTTGCCCCGAATGAAAAGCACAAACATCCTGGACCAGCAATAGAGCATAGCATAGGATAATTTTCAGTCACTATATCTAGTTAAGTGACAATTCATTTTTGGGTGTTTCAAGTAATAGGCAACCTTGCTAATCATTTAATAAATAAATATAAGAACGAAATATAAGCTATGTTAAATATCAGTTTCATGTGGAAAAAAATATACGAATCGACGTTTCGAACAAAACGTCTGTAATCAACGTTTCAAACTAAAAGGACTTGTATTTGTTTGAAATAAAACTGATATTTAACCCAGTTTAATTTTTCTCTCATTTTTATTTACCAGTTACCATACGGTGCGCAGTTTGGCTTTAGTCTACCTTTCATTCAATAATCGCCTGATATGCTTCTGTAAAACAGACAACTACGTGGGACAATTTATCTTGGCTCCAACACTATTTAGACCTATATTGATACAATGTGTTGCAATATGCAATGACACATTTATAATCACATCAGTAACTGATGAAACTTTAGTGCCAATTGGAAATTAGAAATTGAATACATTTGGCGGGAGACAATTCTCAATTCGGTATCTACGTCTGCCACAACCAAAGCAAGATGACTAACTGACTGACTCACTTCACTGTGTACTGTCATTTAATCAGCTCCATTGTCAAATAATTTCCACGGATCTTCTCCCTCGGCTGCTCCTCATGTTTATTCTCTCTTTATCTTATTTCACGTCTGGTGTGGAAGAAAGAAAATAGTATTTGAATTACCCCCAAATCTGCTTGTTTTAGTTAATGACAGCCACGGCGTTAGCAGAATTAAAGTTAGAAATAGAGATGAAAAAGAAGTACATGTGCATGTCGTTATTTATATTTGCGTCTAATATCACAAAAAACTAAGTGGCCAGGTTTTGCCAGTGATAAATGAATCTGTCGTATATTTATTCACAAGCTTATTTAACCTAATTATACGATGATATTTTTCTATTACATAACATTTCCTTATATTTTGGAAACTATCTGTGTATTTGTGTACCGGACATTCCAGGAGGAATATTTATATATCTGGTCTTGATAATTTTTTTACATTAAATAAACTGCATGTGATTGAAATGAAGGGGACGATTTTTCCGTCTATTAAATTGCATGTTATCGATTTTTTTCAGTTCGTTAATATGTACAGGGCCGTAGCTATGATTATCTTAAGGAGGGTCGTTTACTTTAAAAAAAATGTAAATTGACTGTTTTCGTGCGTAAACTTCATTATTTAACTAGAAATTTGTTTGAAGACCTTTTTGTGAAGAATAGCTAAGGATGATTTCTTCACCAAACTAAGTTTCTAGTACTTAGTACTATGGTGCATTTCAAAATACATGACCCTGTTAAAAAATGTGTAACACCGCAACTATTGTGCAGATATGTATCAAATGTATTTCAGATTTGTTTTAAAAACGTAACGACATAATGTAGAAATATTTGAATCACAATTGAATCCAAAATGTGCAATTTGTCTATATAATGTTACAATGTATGTACCCAAACACTGAAAAAATTTTTGTTAAAAATAATGAAGGTACCGTACATGAACATTTGGTGTGAAATTTGGTATACTACAAAACCTGTTAGTGTACGCTGCGCAAGATTTTAACATAAATTTGAGTCAAATGCGTCGATCTAAGTCATTGGAAGACGTGTGTTTGTACTTTCAAGCCTCATAATCTATTTTGAGAAATTACTGTACAATTAATTTCTTCTGTTACTATAGTAGTGACACATTCACACACATAAAGTAATATGCCGCCATGTACAAATGGCAAGACCTGGTGAAATAAAATTTATAAATTCCTTATGTCGTTCAATTTTGTTAATTGCTATGCAAAATCTCACTAAATTCCTCTTACTGGTTATGGAGATATTAAAGGGAATCTGAGGGCAATTATTTTGAAACGCACTATGAAAGTGATGTTCATATTTGCTAGGGAAGAATAGGCAGAGGGGGAAAGATGGTTGAACGCTTCAAACTCCACCCAGAATCGGGCCAGAATTTGTATATAACGAAGGCACAAGGGATTCTATTTTCGTGCATTAAACTGCATGTGATTGGCTTTCCCGTTAATTTAATTTATATGTAACTGTAATAGACGTAATAATATGTTCGTTAATTTACATAGCATGCAGTTGCAATAACAGCGATACTTTTTCAGTTCATTAAACTATATGTAATACTTCTTCGTTCTCATTCTGCAGCCGAAGTCAAGGGCTGACTATGTAACTGTAATTAACGAAGAAAAAGAACTTTGACTTTGACTATCTTAACTTCAAATTTTGTAAATGTACACATTTGTTATTTTTTGGGCGACACGCCACTATGTTAGTCTATTTCCTTTGCAACTATTAGTCACTAATTCTTCATACCAATTAGAGGGATATCCACAAGTTACGTGAACATATGAAAGGATGTTTACAAGTTACGTCAACATAATGGAGAATATTTACAAGTTACGTCAACAATTAGAGGGATGTTTACAAGTTACGTCAACATATAGGAGAATATTTACAAGTTACTTCAACAATTATGGGAATGTTTAAAAGTTACGTCAACAATTATAAGGATATTTACAAGCTATTTCAACAATTAAGGGGATGTTTACAAATTACGTCAACAATTAAGGGGTTGCTCACTTATTACGTCAACATGTAGGGGTAGAGAGGAGGTCGGGGAAAACGTTTGACATTTGCTAACAAAGGATTGGAGGGAGGGGAAGGGGAGGTAACAAAGCATGACGTCAGTAAAGATGCATCAATTGAATTGTTTTAATCAGAAACATTTTGAAATACAGCACAATTTGTTTAGTAGTTTGTTTAAAGTTATTTTGGGATTTTGGGGTTGTTATTTTTAACATAATCAAGTGGTGTGAAGGGTCCCTGAAGTCTCACCAGTTGTTGACAAGGGGACGTGGAGGGGG